>VWYH01001298.1:239279-284904 GCA_013399365.1 Pampusana beccarii
GGGCCGGGCTGGGCCGGGGGGACCGCGACACCGCCACCCCTCCCCGGGGCCTGCCGGGGCCCACCGGCCACACACGGCGGTCACGGCCCCGCCGGAGGGGCCGGGCTGGGGGGCACTGGGGCCCCCCCGGGGATCTCTGTGCTGGGGCGAGTCTGTCTGAGGGGGAGGCACCGGGGAACGGGCGGGGGCACCGGGTTTGGGGCAGGGAGATCGCGGGGGGCTGTGGACCCCGGGGTGGGGGGGCAGGTTGTAGTTGCCACTTGAGGGGGATTTGTTGCCCCTTGAGGGGTTTTTTGCCACTTGAGCGGGTTTGTTGCCCCCTAAGGGAGTTTGTTTCCTCCCGGGTGTGTTTGTTGCCATTTTACTGCCTCCCAAGGGGGTTTGTTGCCCCCTGAGGGAGTTTGTCACCCCCTGAAGTGGTTTGTTGCCCCCGAGTGTGTTTGTTGCACCATGGTGGATTTTGTTGCCCTCTGAATGGTTTGTTGTCCCCCAGGTGTGTCTGTTGCCCCCTGAGGGGTTTGTTACCCCCTGAAGGATTTTGTTGTCCCCCAAGGGAGTTTGTTGCCCCCTGAGGGCTTTGTTTATCCCTGAAAGATTTTGTTGCCCCCTGAGGAGGTTTATTGCCCCCAAGTATGTTTGTTGCCCCCCAAGTGAGTTTGTCGCCCCCTGAAGTGGTTTGTTGCCACCCTGGGATCAGTCAAGTCTGGGGAAACAGGGCCACGTTGTCCCCCGGGTGTCCCTCAGCGAGAGGGCGATTGTCCCCGTGGTGTGTCCCAGGGTGAGGGGCTGCTGGGGGGTGGTGCCTGCAGGTCAATTGGGGACTGGGGGGGCATAGGAGACTTGGGGCGACGTGCAGTGGGTCCTCCGTGAGTCACTGACCCCCGTTTCCCCCGCAGTGCACCCCGTCTCGCCGCTTTGCCCCAGTCCTGTTTCTGGAACTATGTCCGAGGGGGTGGATCTGATCGACATCTACGCCGAGGAGGAGTTCAACCAGGTGAGGGGCTGCATCCCGCTGGGGGGAGCAGATCCCCCTTTTTGGGGGCAAAGCAGCGTAACCGACGTCAGCCAACTCGTTAGCAAGATGCTGAAGTGATTAACCGAGCTGCTGGAGTGATTAACGGGGATGGACGCGACCAGTGTGCCCGGGAAGGGGGAACCCAGGACTGGGACTGTCCCTAAATTCATTGTGAGTCAGGAATCAAGGGTCTTGCTGCAGATTTCACTGGAGGTTCAACATGTGGATGGTCGTGAAATGTTTGGAGAGGGGGAGACGAGGTTTGCAGCAGAACATTTACCAGGGCAGCGCGAGAAGTAGTGAGAAATCCAAAGCAGGGGGAAATGACAGAGAAGTGAGGGGTTAGAGCTGTTAGAGAAACAGATTTTGGGGGAATTTCAGGATCTGGGAGAGCGGGTGTGAAGGTGATGTTTGAAGATCAAAAAGGGCTGTGGAAAAGAAAAGTTGGTCTGCGCTGGAGGGCAAGAGGCACGAACTGCAATCAAAACCTATGGAGGAGACACCTGGGAGACCTTCCGAGAATAGCGAGATGCTGGAAGTGGTGTGAAGCGCCTCAGGGGATGGAGGAGCTGGAGTTTCCCCGCTGAGAGGAGTCGCCCCAGAGCAGGGCAGGGTCTGATCTGGCTGTATCATTGCCAAAATAACGGGAATCTCGCTAGAAAGGTGATTTGCAAAGCAAATTGCGCTGCCTGTAGCAGCCGGATGCCCTCTGGTTCTGCCATACCCGCGTCCTTCCTGAAAAACCCCTGGAATAAACCCAATTCTCTGTGTGTTAAACAAGCCTGGAACCAAACAGAACCGCTTGGGCTTCGGGGTGGCCTAATGGGGATGTTTTTATGCAATTTGCTTTTAACAGAAGCGGGGAAATGGGCGTGAGTGGAAGGGAGAGCTGTGGGGATGAGGACAGATTGAGAAAACACGTGGAGGTCGCTGGGTTGGAGCTCAGAAATGTGCAGAATAACAAGAAAACTTAATTTACGGCAATTTCTCTGAAGGCAAAAGGGAAGCAGTGGAAGTGGATGTAGTGTCTCTCTGGAGAACTGTGAGGTTGGAAAGTCTGGAACATCTCGGAGGAAAATGAGCAGCAAAGTTAATGGGAGGATTCTGCTGTGATTCTGCGGAGTTGGTGCTGTACCCGCAGGAAGGTTTTGCCGCGAAGGTTTGGTCACCAGGAGGCCTGGAGCAGGACAGGTGACAAAAGCAGCCGCTTGAATTGACGCTTGAATTGACGCAGGAATGTCCTCTGGGGAGCTGAGAGGGTGTGGGGGGGTCAGGTCTGCCCTCAGGGATCTTTGGGAGTAAAGAAGTGGAGCAGCGTTGAGAGAACGGAGCTGCAGAGCAGGGAACGATTTCACTGGAGGCTCTGGAGACCGGACACAGCAGATCTTTGACACGGCAGAGCCGATGGAGGCTTTATAAAGCCCAGAAGATCCCTCAAAGCTCCCGAGACGAAGCCTCCCCGAGGTCACTTTCCTTCTGCAGCCCCTTATTTGTTTTCATTCTCGACTTCCTGAAACTTTTCAGGCCGAAATTCCTGCAGCCTCGGGCCGTGGTGGGGGTGCGGGGGTGGGAGGGCAGGTTAAACAAACGCTGGAACTGTTTGGAGAACAGCACAAAAATACCGCTCCCTGCTGAAACCCCTGCAACCTTTTTATCGACTGCGGCTGAAACAGGAGTTACAACTTGCCTTAGAAACAGACGGTGCTGTCAGGAAGAGTGTTTTGGGGGAAAAATGGGTGGATTTTTTTGTATTTCCCTGAGCTCGCCAAGGGCTGTGTTGTGTGTCTGTGGTTGCCTGGGCGTTGCAGCGCAAGGGATTTAATCACCTCATGCTGTCTCTAGCAGGAGACATTATCCCAAGTGCATTCACAGTCCTAAAATTAAAAATTAGTGAGCAGAATCTCTGGTTTTTGTGCTGCACGGGACCTCCGTGTTGTTCCCGTAGTAATTTGTAGGATAAAATGCTGCTCAGCATGTGCTGAACCCAGGTGAGCGATGAGTCTGGACGGTCTGTAGTAAACACAGCACTGGCTGCGCGCTCCAAATTAAATACAGTCGGAGAGAGTGGGAATCGCTGGGCGGATCTGGGACACGTGAATTTGCGGCTCAGGAGCTTCCTCGGTGGCTGGTTTGTGCCAGGAATGGCTGCGCTGCCAAGGGGTTTGGGGTTGGTTTGGCTTGCTTTTCTATCACTTGTAGGTGATAGAAAGTTGGGAGGAGGAAGATCAAACCAGCATGGGGTAAAAGCTTATGGTTCTGTTTTCCTGGAGTTTGCTGCCTTCTGGAGCACAAGTGTGATGGGAGCTGCTGAAGGACCAGGGGGGTTCAGCCTGGAGAACAGGACATTGAGGAGAGATGGACAAAAAGAAACGGCCTCAAGTTGCTCCAGGGGAGGTTGGGGTTGGATCTGGGAACAATTTCGTCCCCAAAGGGCTGTGGGGCATTGGAACAGGCTGCCCAGGGCAGTGCTGGAGTCACCATCCCTGGAGGGCTGGACAGACGGAGATGAGGTTCTCAGGACATGGGGCAGTGCCAGGGCTGGGGGAACGGGTGGACTCAGTAATCTCAAGGGGCTTTTCCGCCAAAGTGAGTCTGTGATTCTATGACTAGGTGGGATTTCCACGTTGCACAGGAGGAAAAGCAGCTGTTGTGGTGGGTCCCACGGGCAGGGGGTGGTCATAAAGCCTCTGCCATGGTTCTCACCCTCTCTCCTCTCGCAGGATTCGGAGTTCAGTAATGCCGATCAGATGGATCTGTACGACGACGTGTTAGCCGCCAGCTCACAGCCCCCCGAAAACCGCACCGGCAGCTCAGAGCCCCCCCCAGAGATCCGCCAAGAAACCTCTCCCAAAGCCAACAACAAAGCTCCCGCCATCCTGTACACGTACAGCGGGCTGCGCAACAAGAGAGCTGCCGTCTACGTGGGCAGCTTCTCCTGGGTGAGTGGGGGGCTCCAGCACACCTGCCTGGGATTTTTGGGGTCTCCTGGGGCGCATACAGAGGTGGGGATCCCCCTGAGAATCCCCCGAGGGGCTGCAGGGTGGTTTGGGGTGTTGTTCCTCCTCAATCTGTGCCGAGCTGGTGTCCTGGGCTGGGTTTGACCCTGTGATCGTCGGGGGGAAAGGAATTTGTAGCCTTGAGGGCTTTTAGATTCAGCCTGGGTGAGAGAAAAGCCTGCCTGGCTCTGCCTTCCTGGGGACCGAGTCCCCTTCTCCTGGTGACAGACACAGGGACTGTTCTGGGGAAGCTCTGTCTTGTCCAGAGACACCTCACAGACCCACGCCCAGGGCCTGTTTTAAACTCAAGGCTGTTTTTTAAACTCCCTGTATGGGCTCTGAGGGTGGTTTTGCTTCCAGTGCCCCCTGAGCGCTAAGCTTGGCTTAACTGGGGAGCACCAGGGCCTTGCAAAGGCCTGGATGAGGTGACACCGGCCTCTTGTCCCCTCAGTGGACGACGGACCAGCAGCTGATCCAGACCATCCGCTCGGTCGGCGTCTACGATGTGGTAGAGCTGAAATTCGCAGAGAACCGAGTGAACGGCCAGTCCAAAGGGTGAGAACCGAGGCGGGGGTGTGGGGAAATGAGAGGGTCAGACCCTCAAAACCACGTTTTGTGTGTTTTGGGGAGCTAGGGGGTTTGTCCTGAGGGGCACAAGCCCTGCCTGGAGCTGGGGTGGCAAAGCAGAGACCCCCAAATATCACAGGAAAGGGGTTTGGGGGGGTTGTTAACCCCAGGCTGGGCTCAGCGGGAGGTGGGGGGCTCTGCCCGTGAGGACAGATGGAGCCCCGGGGGTGTCCCCGTCCCCAGGCAAGGGGTGACAGGCTTCCCCGCAGGTATGCGGAGGTGGTGGTCGCCTCGGAGAACTCGGTCCACAAACTCTTGGAGCTTTTACCCGGCAAAATCCTGAACGGGGAGAAGGTGGAGGTGAGGCTGGCGACCCGGCAGAACCTCTCGCAGTTCGAGGCGCAGGCTCGCAAACGTGAGTGGAGGCGACGCGGCGGGCGCGGGGGGGTCTCCATGCTGCTGGGCTCCCCCCAGATCCTCAGCAGAGCTCGGCGAGACCTCAGGGTTTTTGGGGGGAGCAGGAGGAGTCTCTGCGGGTTGTTTTCCTTTTTGCTGCTGTCTGATTTTTTTAGATCCTGACCCGAGTCTTTATGATCCCCTTTTTTTAGGTGCTTCCCACACTGCGAAGATCCCTCGTAGTCTCCTCCTCCTCCTCTCCAAACTGAATGGGCTTAAGCTCTTCAGCCTCTCAACATAGCTAAGACCCTCCAAATATCTCTTAGTAGCTTCTTCTCTGGATCTCCCTCCAGAATTTGTCCATCCCTGCGGAGGTAAGGTGCCCAAAACTGGACGCAGGATTCCAGCTGGGGCCTGCCCGGGGGCGATAAGGTGGTCCTGGCCTCACTCCGCAGCGATGGGACACCCCGACCTCGTGCCAGGGGAGTCTCTGCCGAGCCGCAGGGACTCTCTTGCTCGTAGTAGATCCTGTGGCCTTATTTCACGCAAGAACAATTTTTTAAGTGCTCTGGCTGAGTTGTAGCGGGGCAGCTGTGATTTTCACGCCTTCCCTTTGGCTCCAGCACCCACTGGGTGCTGTGAGACCCTGTCCCATCCTCCCTGCATGTTTTTGAGGGAGCAGGACGTGTTTCTTCTCCTGCCCCTTGTCCCATGGAGGCTGAATTTCAGCCAGGGTTTGCCACCGGCACAGCCAAGCTCATGTGAACCTTTGTCCCCGGCTCAGTGCTCCGCTTGATGGCTCGAGCAGCGTCCCCCATCATCCCCTCTCCTCTCTCATCTTCTTTGAACACAGCAAAGGTTGCTCATCCCTCTTTTCAGCAGCGAGTTTTCCTTCCTTCAGCAGCTCCGTGGCTGTCGGCACTTGGGTTCTGTCCCCTCGTGTTCTTCACCTTCAGACCTTTCCGAATCCGTGCACGGATCTCGGGCTCTCTGGGGCATTTAATGTCTTTTGGGGACCCAGTGACCTCTTTGCTGGGAACTTCTTGCTGTTCCTTGTGGCTTTTCGCGCTCTCCCTGTGACCTCCTTGCTCGGCAGCTGGAGAACCGGTCCCACCTTCGAGGCAGGTGGAAGCGGAACCTGGATCTTTCTCCGGGCCCCTCGAGCTCTCCCAGGGTCGGATCTCACGGGGAAGGGGAGGAAGAGGAGGAGGAGGAGGAGCAGGAGGTCTCCGAGGCCCGGCCCCCCGGCAGCGGCTGAGGGCTCTTTCCCGCTGCCGTTCGCAGGTGTGCCGCCGCGGGCCCACTCCCGGGACTCGGTGGATTCGGTGGACGGCTGCGCCGTGCCCACGGGGAACGCTTTGCCGCCCGCCCGCCTGGAGAAACCTCGCTCCGTCCTGCCCTTCTTCAGCCGCCCCCCCGCCGCCCTCCCCCTCATGGGGCTTCCCNACCTCAATCCCGCCTTCTTCCCCCCCCCAAACGCGGCGCTGGCTCCTCCACCAGACACCTACGGCAAAGCCATGGCCCCCTACAACCACAGCAGGTGACGCGGGGTGATTAGGGGGGCTGGGTACCGGATTTTTGGGGGGGCTGACCCCTGTTTGTGCCTCCGCGCAGCCGGGAGCTCAGCCTGCCCCCTGCCCCTGCGAGCGACCTGGAGTTTGAGGAGATCATGAACAGGAACCGGGCCATTTCCAGCAGCGCCATCTCCAAGGCAGTGTCCGGCGCCAGCGAAGGTACTGCTCACCGCGTCCTCGCGTGTCCCCGCGTCCCCAGCCCGGGACAGACCCACATCCCTCACCCGTCCTCCCACCCCCCAGGCGATTACAGCGATGCCATCGAGACCCTCCTGACGGCCATCGCCGTCATCAAACAGTCCCGTGTCGCCAGCGACGAGCGGTGCCGCGTCCTCCTCTCGTCCCTCAAGGACTGTCTGCACGGCATCGAGGCCAAGTCCTACAGCACCGGCAGCAGCTCCTCCCGGTACCGGTGGCTTGGGGGGGCCCCTCTGCACCCGCTCTTGGGGCTCTGCATCCCGGTGACATCCCTAGAGGTGACCAAACCTTTTGTTGTTGTTGTTTTTTCCTCCTTTTCCTCAGGAAAAGACACCGATCTCGGGAGCGCTCTCCCAGCCGGTCGCGCGAGAGCAGCCGGCGGCACCGGGATTTGCTCCATGGCGATGATCGGCACGAGGATTATTTCCCAGAGCGGAACCGAGAGCACGAGCGACATCGCGACAGGGACAGAGACAGGGACCGGCACCACTGAGACAGGTGAGGTGGTGGCAGGGGGGGCACAGGTGTCCCCCCCCTTGAGGATTTGGGTGCCCCCCTCACCGCTCCACTCTCCCCGCAGGAGTTTTGACAGTTTAAGTGGTTTTTAATGGACTCGTATCTCACCTCGACCAGGACTACGTGACCGAGGCCGCTCCGCTCCCCCCGTCCCTTCCCTGCCACCCCCAGCTCTCTCCGGGTGCCCGGGGGGCTCCCACCCCCACCTCGTGGCCTTGCCCGCACCCACCGCTCTGGGGAACACCCACTCTGCTCTGTGGACACTTGGACCCAAAGAGAAATGGTGCTTTTTTTGCCACGGAGGGGGTTCGTCACCCATTTTCGGGGGTGGCTGGAGGGGATGGAGCCCCCCCATGCTGCGCAGCGCCGGGGCTTGGAGGGTGGACGGCTCCCACCTCCACTATGGGGTTTTTGGCCACGTCCCATCCTCATCTGGGGACGCTCCTGTCCCCATGACAAGCCCTGTGAGTTGCCATGCTCCTATTTTCCCCCCTTCTGAGAGGGGAAGCGTAGCCGGGGGCATCTCTGCCCCGATGTCACTTGCCACAGTGGCTTTGTCACCCCCACGCTCACCTCCTGAAACAGCAGCTCCAGAGGTGCCTCTCCCGCAGCATCTTCCTTGTTTTAGAGGAGGAGGAGGAGGCAGAGCACAGTGGGGCAGCCAGGCAGGAGCCCCTCCACCCCCCAAAACCCCGCACCCCTCTGGGGTCCCTGCGGCAGGAGAGGGAGCTGAGGGGACACAAGGTGACGTCCAGGGCGGGTGGCATCACCCTCCGAACTGTGGACAGGAGAAGCCCGGCTCCAGAGGTCTTTTTTTAGGGTAAAATCACACAAACTAACTAAAAAAAAAATAATCTTGTACCGTGAGGTGCCGGGGGGGAGCGCTCAGCGGGAGAGTTCTGGTTTTGTTTTTTTACTTAACGACACAAATTTTTAGTTTTTTTTTCTTTCCAAATAGTGGGGGGGAAAACAGTGCAGAGCAACCCCCGATTAACCCCCAGCGAGGCGCTGCCCCTCCCGCTCGCAGCCACTAGATTTGTTTGTCTTTTTCCGATAGGTTGGAAATTGTGTAATAAACTTGATGACGTTGTCAATCTTTTAGATGATGCTGTCAGGTTCTTCTGTTGAGTTTCCTCCCTGTGATTATTTTTTTTTTTTTAGGTAATAAGTGGAGTTGGGAGCGTTTTAGGGCAACTGTGTGGGAGGGATGAGCAGCGTTTGGGGACTGTTAATGCTGCTGTGCCCTGTCCCCAATTGTCACCATCCTGTGACACTTTTGAGGGGCCCCCCAAGCCGGCTCAGGGCCGCGGTGCTGGAAGCTCACAGGGGGAACCCACATGCCCAAGCAGCAGGTAAAAATAAATATTTATTGGAAAATAGTGACTTATTCTGAGAAGGCAGTAGAAAAACAAAAAATAATAACAATTCTCCGTACCTCGAACTGAGCCGTGTGTCACAAGCCCTGGGGGGTGAGTCCCGGGTTGGTGCCACCCGGCAGGTCACTCGTGGGCACTGGAGCTGGAAACAGAGCTGCTGGCTCCCTGCGCCCGATCCTTTGGCGTGGCGTGGGGCCTCAGTACGAATCCGCGCTGCCGAGAAGGAAAGAAAGGAGACGTGTCAGCCCCAAACCTCAGAGCTCAGCGCGTTGGTTCCCCCCGGCGCGAAGGGCCAGCGGTACCTGGAGGAGAGCAGCGCTAGGACGACCAGCAGCACCTCCACGGCGTAGAAGAGCAGGAGGATGGCGCTGAGGATGGCTTCCAGGCGCAGGGCGTAGGTCTGCAGCAGCAGGTAATACGTGGCCATCACGGCGGCGGGCCCAGTCAGGGCCAGGCTGATGGAGAGCAGCACCTTGCGCTGGCACAGGTTGCCCTTGGAGCCTGCGGGGTGTGTGGTTATGTGGGGGGTGACACCCACAGGGGACTCTGTGGTGGGGGGGACATGGTAAACGGCACTGTTGGGGTCCCAGCAGTTCCTGGGAGGACTCTGGAGTCTGGTGTCATAGAATCACAGAATCATTTTGGGTGGAAGAAACCCTTGAGACCACTGAGTCCACCAGTTCCCCCAGCCCTGGCATTGCCCCATGTCCTGAGAACCTCATCTCCGTCTGTCCAACCCTCCAGGGATGGTGACTCCAGCACTGCCCTGGGCAGCCTGTTCCAATGCCCCACAGCCCTTTGGGGAAGAAATTGTTCCCAGATCCAACCTCAACCTCCCCTGGTGCAACTTGAGGCCATTTCTTTGTGTCCCTGTCTCCCCTCAGCTCCTGTTCTCCAGCTGAACCCCCAGCTCCCTCAGCCGCTCCCATCACACTTGTGCTCCAGCCCCTTCCCCAGCTCCGTTCCCTTCTCTCAACTCGCTCCAGCACCGGTGTCACCCTGGGGCACGCTGCCCCAGCCCCGCTGTCACCAAGACTTACCGAAGAAGATGCGTGTGGCCTCAGTGCCGAGGTAGAGCAGGAGCAGCACCACGTCCAGCACCAGGTTGGTGAAGGGATATGGCAGCAGCAGCACTGTGGGCAGAGCCGCTGCCATCAGCGCCTGCCCGGGCTGGGGGGAGCCGGGAGGGATCTGGGGTGGGGGTCTCACCCTTGTAGATGAAGATTAAAGCTTCCAGGACGAAGTAGGTCGCGCTGTACCAGCCGTTGAGGAACAGCAGGACCTGCAGCGGTACCGAGGAGCGCTGGCGGCCTGGCGGGGGCACGGCGGCCGTGGGTGGGGGCGGCACGGGCCGGCCCCCCGCCCCGCGGAACCCCGATCCCACCCCACAACCCGCTGCCCGTCCTGGTCTCGTTGCTCCCCTCGGTCTTGGCCCCGTTCCGCCCCCATCCCCCGGTCCTGGCCCCGCTTCTGGCCGCGGCCCCGCACTCACTCCTGGGCGCCATCTTCCATCTCCATGGCAACGGCCGCAACGGCCGCAACCGCCCTCGCTGGGCGGGAAAGGACCCGGCCGCTCTCTCCGACTCTCTTTATGGTTCAGGAGGACTCAGCCTCTGAATCGCGAGTTCGAGTCCCGCGTCCGGCAGACGCCGCTGGGGGGAACCCCAGCTCCTCCCTCCGGTTCCGCCTCCGTTGGGCCGAGCGTCCCACGCTGCGAGGTGGGAACAGCCCTGTTCTGCGGCTGCCGGGAGCAGGATAAGGCTGTGGGGACAGTAGCTGCCATCCCCGGGAAGAAGGGAATCACCGGGGGGGCCAGGGCGCAGAGAAACTACAAAACGCGGCCGATTTATTTGTTCACTTTTTACTAAAACACTCCAATCCCAACAGGCGCTGTGGCACTGGGATGGAACCTCCCCCTGCACAGCTGGGACGCAACGTGAGCCTCCCACCGACCCATGGCACCCACACCAGCTGTGCCGGTGCTCCTCAAGAGGAAGGTGACAGGGCTGGAGCCGTCCCCAAAGGGACCGCAGAGGCGCAGAGGGACGGCGGGGGTTGCCGGGGAGTCGAGGGGACAGATGGTGTGTCCCCCAGAACCCCAGCGGAGCCATCAGCCGCGAAAATGGGCAAATTCTTTGCGCAGCCAGAGCGAGTCTTGGTAGAAGAGCGGGTCGCCCAGGTGCACCGCCGTCCGCTTGTAGAAGTAACAGTAGAGCACGGCCGCTGCGGGGGGGACACGGTGAGGGGGGACCCCATCTGCACCCCCATGGGCTCCCTGAAAGGGGCAGGAGCCCAGCAGGGACCCCATGACCACGGGTCCTTACCCAGCCGCTGGAAAACAAACAGGGTCTGCAGCCCTTCGGTCCAGACAAAGTGGCTGGAGTCCCGCCAGCGCAGGTTCTGAGCCGGACAGACAGACGGACGGGAGGCAGGAATAACCCTGCGTTACTTTGGGGGCAGCACCCGCTGGGGGAGCAGCCCCCCACCCCAAAGATTAAGCAGCTCAGGGGATTTAGCAGGACCTATTTGAGCTTCAGACTCCAGATCCTGACAAATCCCTGGCAATCCCCTGCCCGCTCAGTGTGGGCAGCCCTGGCACCACCGCCTACTCCAGAACCCTGGTGTGGGGCAGCCCCCCCAGCCCAAAGTGATTCTCCAGGGCAGTAGCGGGGGGACAGACCCTAACCCAGAGCCCCATGGAGGGTGCCTGGCAGGGGCACAGTGTGTGGGTGGCTCCCGTGGGGGCTGGTGGCCAGGGCAGGGGACAGAAGGGACTTTGTTTAGGAGAGAAGGGGACGATGCTGCCTGGACAGAGGCAGGACCCCCAAGAGCCCCTCAGTGCTGGGGACGGGGCTGCCCCGGGCACTGGCGTTTGCTGGGGATTAATCCCAGGTAAAGCAGGAGCCGCTGTCACGGCCCCAAGCGGGGATTAGCCCAGTGCCGGCTCCTGTGCCAGCACCGAGCTGGAGCTACCGGGCTTCCCTGGGGAGGAAAGAAGGATTTTTGGGAATGGGGCGGCTCCCTTCCAGCCCGGTATTTGTGCAGGGAGTCACAGGGGGACACTAAACTGTCCCTGCCCGTCCCTACCATCACCCAGACGTGGAAGGCGATGCTGAGCGCCAGGTAAGCCGCTGACAGCAGGATGGTCCCCTTGAACTTGTGGAAGAGAAGGTTGACCAAGCCAGCCTGGAAGACGAAGGTGTTGAAGAACATGAGGAAGATTATGATGACATTGAAGAGGATGGCGATGTCCTGGATGCTGCGGGAGGAGAGAGAGACGCGGTGAGACCCCCCCGCCAGCCCTCCTGCACTGCCCACCCGCCCGGCGCTCACATGAAAAGGACAAGCTGGACGGCGGGGGCCGTGCGGAGCAGCTCCGAGAAGGAGTTGACGAAAAGGTCGTAGAAAAGCAGGAGGAACTGCAGGAACAGCACCAAGCTGTAGTTGCTGGTCTGGAGCATCTTCCTTCCCCGGGCGTTGGAGCTCTCAGCCCCGGCATCCCCAAGGGCAGAGCCAGCTCATGGTGCGGAGCTGAGGGGCTCAGCCAGGACCTGTGGGGGGGGAAGAGGTTTATTTTGGTGAGGGGGATGCACCCCCTGTGCCTCACAAACCTCCTCAAAGTTGGGTCAAAGCAGCAGCAGCAGCTGCAGAGCCACCCTCCTGAAAAAAACATCTCTCCTCTCTTCTCACCACCCTCAGGTTCAGTCTCCCCCTCCTGCCGTCCAGCCTCAGAGTCGCCCTGATCTCAGGGAACAGATGTGGTGGGATATTAGGAAAAAGTTGTTGTCAGGCATTGGAACAGGCTGCCCAGGGAAGTGCTGGAGTCACCATCCCTGGAGAGGTTTAAAAGGCATTTAGACGAGGCTCTTAGGGACATGGTTTAGTGTCAGAGTTAGGTTATGGTTGGACTCAATGATCCTGGGGGTCTCTTCCAACTGAAAAGATTCTATGATTCTATGAAATTTGGGGATAAGGGAGACATGAGAGACTCAGAGCTCTGGACAAAGCCCGGGGCTCCACGGGCAGTGCTGAGCTGGCCACGCTATGGGGACAGGTTTGGACACGCTGTGACCCGGCCCAGCACCGCGCACCCGCCTGGGCAGGGAGGGGACGGGGACACCGGGAGGGACACGTGAGGAGCCACACGGCCCGGGGACAGCAGCGCTAGAGCACTGGGGAAGGAGGGACGGGACACGGAGGGAGGTGAGGTGCTGATGGGGGGCCCGGGAGAACGGGGGATCCCCCGCGTCCCGGCGGGAGAGGCCTGTGCTGGGGCTGCCACCTCCGCGAGGGAGCACAGGGCTGGAAATAGGGGAAAAGGGGTGACAATGCCAGCCCTGCCTTCACACAGCCACATCACTGTCCCCGGGTCCCCCCTGTGTCCCTTACACAGTCCCCAGGTCCCCCTTGTGTCCCCACACATGCCCAAGTCCCGTCCTGTGTCCCCACACAGTTCCCCCGGTCCCCCCTGTGTCCTCACGCATCCCTCGGTTTCCCCTTCCCGCCCGTCCTCCCCGGTCCCTCAGAGGCCGTGGAGCCACCGGGGCTCCCCCAGACCCGCCGCCCCGGGAGGCCGCCGTGCCCCCCGCCCCCGCGGTGCACAGGCAGTGCCCGGGGCGGTGGGTGCCGGGTGGGTCCCCGCTCTGCACCCGGGCCCGGCCCAGCGCTGACCTGCGGCCGCCATCTTCCGTCTCCACGGCAACGGCGCAGCGGGGAAGGAAGCGCGGAGCTTGGAGGAACCGCGCCGGTGCCGCTCTGGCCTCTCCTCTCGCTGGTTCGCCCGGCGGCTTTGGGCGGGAGCCACCACCGAGGCGAGCGGCCAGAGCGGCGCCGTCCAACATGGAGGCGCCCGGGGAGGCGGCGCGGGCGGCGGGGCTGAGGTACGGCCCCGGGCCGGCTCCGTGCTCCCGGGGCCGGGAGGAGCCGCCGGTCCCTGTGTTCCGGCTTCGGGAAGCCTCGGGGCCGGGCCCCGTGTCCCCAGGCCCAAGGGAGCCATGGGGCAAGGCCCTATGTCCCTGGGCCCAGGGGAGCTGTGAGGCCCAGGATTTGGGGAGCTGTGGGGCCAGGCACCACATTCCCAGACCCAGGGGAGATGTGGGGCCCCAGCTGTGGGGGAATTGTGGGGCTGGGCCCTGTATTTGCAGAGCTGTGGGGCCCAGGATTTGGGGGAGCTGTGGGGCCAGGCCCCAAGTCCCTAGGCCCAGGAGAGCTGTGGGGCTGGGCCTGAGGAAGCTGTGGGGCCAGGCCCTATCTTCCTGGACCCAGGGGAGCCGTGGGGCCCTGGCTGTGGGGGAGCCATAGGGCCAGGCCCTGTGTCTCAAGACTTAGGGAGCCATGGAGCCCAGGATTTGGGGGAGCTGTGGGGCCAGACCCCAAGTCCCCAGGCCCAGGGGAGCCATGGGGCCCAGGATTTTGGGGAGCTGTAGGGTCAGGCCCAGGGGAACCGCGTGACCCAGGATTTGGGGAAGCTGTGGGGCTGATCACAAGTCCCTGGGCCCAGGGGAGCTGTGGTGCCTCTCACCGCTGTGATGAGCGTTACGAGGCCTCAGAGCAAGTGGGTGGTTGAGCTTGTGACCCGTGTGCTGGCCCACGGCCACGTCCCACCCACCTCCTGCCTCACGGTCCCGTGGGGTGGCTGATCTGGGGGAGACGGGGCTGTCCCCCACCCCGGGGGAACATAAATATCTCTTTCTGGAGGCAGATGCAAATCACTGGGCAAACAAGCGCAGCCTTGCTCCTGCCAGGCACTTACACAAGGGCTGTGGTGGCACCAAGGCAGGGCTTGGGCTGTTGCCAGCGGGTCCCCCAAAGTCCCGATGGGGTGAGGGCTGGTGCAGGAGGGAGTCGGGGTGCTGGGACTGCCAGGATCTGGGTTTGGGAGGTATGGGTGGCTTCCTCACACCCCACTAGGGTGAGCCCTGGGCTGGGGGTGTACAAAGTGCTGGGGGGGGTGAGAGGGAGTGTGGGTGCCAATGGGGAGGTGGAAGGGGCTGGGGTGCAGGGTTGGGGGTGTTGGTGAGGTGGAAAAAGTGTGTGTGAGAGGGAGGAGGGGGTTTGGATCAGCAGATTCTTGGGGATGATGAAGGGAGCTGGGGGTGCAGACACCCAGACGCCCCCATGGGACCCCAGCTGCTGTTGCTGGTGCAGTGCAGCGTGTCAGGGTGGGGTCCTGCCCAGGGACCCTGCTCTGCAGGGACCAGTTTCACCTCGGGATCCTTCCCCATGCGGGCAGCAGCTGGGCCAGAGCTGCCCCCCCTCAGGGTGCCGGTTCCCCTTTCAGTCTGGCTCCTCCCCGGGGATGTCTGCACACAGCGAGAGCCCCGTTGGAGCCTCATCTTGTATTTTATTCCCCCCCCAGGTGCCACCGTCCCGTCGCGGAGATGCTGGATCTGCCTTTCCTTCCCTTCTGCATCCTCCTGGCCGGCCTGGGCTTGCTCTGCGTCGCCTTTGTGGGCGCCTGGTGCCAGCACTGGCGCGGCGGCTTCTCCCTGGATGGCAGTGCCCGCACGTTCAACTGGCACCCGGTGCTGATGGTGACGGGCATGGTGGTGCTGTACGGCGCAGGTGAGGGCAGTGCGCGGCGCGGCGCGGCCCTGGTGCGGCTCTACCCTGACCCTCTCACCCTGCAGCTGCCCTGATTTACCGCCTGCCCCCCGCCCGGCGCGGCCCCAAGCTCCCCTGGAAGGTTGTGCACAGCGCGCTGGCCCTGGCCGCGTTCGTCCTGGCCGTGCTGGGGCTGGCGGCCGTTTTTCGCTTCCACAATGCCCACGGGACGCCAAACATGTACTCGCTGCACAGCTGGCTGGGGCTGGTCACTGTGCTGCTCTTCTCTTGCCAGGTGGGTGCTGCCCCAGACCCCCCTGCACCCCATTTGTCCCTTTTCCCTCGGGCTCACCCCCTCTTTCTGCAGTGGGTGGCCGGTTTCAGCACCTTTCTGCTGCCCTGGGCTCCCAACTGGCTCCGCGCCTTCTACAAACCTGTCCACGTTTTCTTTGGTGCCACCATCCTCATGCTGTCAGTGGCCTCGTGCGTGTCAGGGATCAACGAGAAGCTCTTTTTCAGCCTGTGAGCATCACGGCGGGTTTGGGATTGGGGCTGGGCGGCGTTTCTTGATGACAGAAGTGGCGTCGAGTGAAACCGAGTGCAGGGAAGTGAGCGATTCCCCGCTCAGGTGTGGGGGCGTGAGGGTTTAGGGGGAGGTTTGGCACCTCCAGGAAAGCTCTCGGTCCCTTTTTTCTCCCCAGGAAGAACGGGACGACAGAGTACAAGCTCCTGCCAGCTGAGGCTGTGTTTGCCAACACGCTGGGGCTCCTCATCCTCCTTTTCGGGGTGCTGGTGCTGGGCGCCCTGGCCCGGCCCAGCTGGAAACGCCCCGACGCCGACTCCCCAGACTCTCACCAGGTACCGGTTCAGCTCTTGGGGTTCACAGGGAGTGTTCGTGGGGACAAACCGGGGGTCCTGCCCCCCGCCACAGCCCTGGGGTGGGGAGAGAAGTGGGAGCCGAGCAGGGGGCACAGGCAGTGGGGTCACCGCCCTTCTCCCCCAGCCTCTGCTCACCGCCGAGCACTGACACCTGAGGCCGCCACCGACCGCTGCGGTGAGGACTTTTTTTTGCCTCTTCTGGGGCCGGTTTTGGCTTCCTGCCTGCTGGAGGATGTGGGCAGCTGCAGCACAATGCTCCTGCCTGCATCCTCGGGCCCTCACTTGCCCATCCTTGCTGGGTCCGGCTGGTTTTTGGTACCCGGACCTTGGCAGGTGCCAAACCAGCTGCCCTGGAGCTGTCACAGCCTCGCCGGGTCAGAAGCTACCCAAGGAGCGTCCCTGTGCCTGTCAGCGCTGCTGTCCCCCTCGCTGGGACCATCTCGGGGCAGTGGCAGCTTCCCGGGGCCCTTATGGACATGTAATAAACTGATGGCTTCTGCAGCGTCCCTGTGCCCACGTCCTTGGGGACAAAGGGGACACCAGAAGCTGTGGTGGGTGCCCAGGAGCAGGTCCCGGTGCCCATGGGTCCTGTCCCCTCCTAGCGCCTCGTTTGTCCCCACCAGCTGGTCCTGTGGTCCCCCCAGGCCCTTGTCCCAGCTCAGGGCCCCCCTGTGCTGTGGGGACAGCTCTGCCATGTCCCCTGTTGTCCCTTTCCCAGCATCCCCTCCCAGCCCCGTGCCCAGGGACATGTGAGCCCTGCGGTTTCCCCTCCCAGCACCCACTGGGGAGAGCTCGTGGCTGCCCCAGCCGCTTCCTTCCTCTTCCTCACGCTGGAGCACAGGATCAGCTGGATCTCTGCTCCCGTCCCCTGCACCTGGGGACACGTCGTGGGCAAACTGGGGACATCCTGGGTGAACCACTTCGATCCCCATCAGCCAATATCCACGTTGCCCCATCCTTCGCACGGTGACAGATGCTCTGGGGTAGCTCAGGGGACCACAGAGGTTTATTGGGGGTACACTGGAGCCACGGGGGGGTGACAGATGGCTTGTCACCCCCGCAGCCCCTCCAGCACAGCCCGCAGCACGGCCGCCACCGCCACGGCCCCCGGGTCAGGCTGCAGCAGCCGTGCCGAGCCGATGTAGCTGGCTCTGCCCGCCCCGGCCTCCATCTCCTTGGTGGCCTCAGCTGCCGCCTCCCCGCTCTGCAGGGGACAAAATCAGGCTGTTGGTGATTGTCCCCCCCCATTTCCCCAGCTCCCCACTGCTCCGTTACCTGCACGGCAGCTGCCAGCACCAGCAGCAGTTCAGCACCGGGGCTGCGCAGGGCGCCCAGAGCCTGTGCCACGGCCCACAGCGGGTCCAGCTGCAAGAAATTGGGGACAGCAGCTGAGAATCGGGGACACGGTGACACTGCCAGCCCCCCGGCTCTGCCCCGTGTCCCCGACACTCACCATCGTCCTGTCCCCTGGCGCGGCTCCGCCATACCTGTGCGGGGGGTGTCAGGGTGATGCGGAGGGGATGGGAATCCCAGGGAGGGGACAGTGGTCCTGGGGAGGGGGCGGGGGGTCACACGGCACTCACCGCTGCATGGCCTCGACACCGGCGTCCATGGCGTCAGCCCACGCCGGGAGGTCGTCGCGGTTGAGCAGGGACCGAGCGGCCGCCGTCAGGAACAGTCCGTAGAGCTGCAGGGACACCGTCCCTCATCACCGCCCGCAGTGGTGGCACAGTGGGGCCCCAGGGGGTGACGAGGCATCCCCACACCCCCCGTTCCCGCGCTCACCACGCCGGAGGAGCCCCCCATCTTCTCCAGCAGCAGGTCGGCCAGGGCGGAGAGCAGCGGGGCCGGGGCTGCTGGGGGGGGCCCGGCGTGCACCCACTCCTGGATGGCTGCAGGGACAGAGGTGGGAACGGGCTGGGGACACCAAAGTGTCCCAGGGGTCCCCTGTCCCTTGTGGACAAGCAGGGACACTCCCCCAATGCTTTGGGGCAGCTGCCACTGGACACAGTTGTGTCAGGACTGTGGCTTTGGTGCGGGGACCCTGTTCCCCATAAGGGACAGCTGGGGGTCCCCTGTTCCCTAAGAAGGGACAGCTGAGGGGATGCTGTCCCCTGGGAAGGGACAACTTGGGGGGACCCTGTCCCCTGGGAAGGGATGGCTGGGGGTAACCCTGACCCCTGGGAAGGGTGAGATCCTGCACCCAATTGGAAAGAACAACCTGGGGTACCCCGCTCCCTAAGAAGGGACGTCCCAGGGAGGACCCCGCTCCCGGGAGGGGGTGGCTGGTGTCCCCTGTCCCCCCAGTCCCCATCCCACATCACCCTGCGGTGCCAGCCCCCACCTCGGGCAGCCCGGGCGTGCGTGTGGCCGCAGTCCCCGTCCCCCGCCGCCCGGTCCAGCTCGTTCAGCTTGTCCTGCATGTCGAGCAGGGTCCTGCACACCCGCTCCAGCACCCGCTGCACCCGCGCTGCGCCGGGCCCTGCGGGACGGGGAAACTGAGGCACGGGGAGGTGACAGCCCCCCGCGGGACTCGAGCACCCTGGGGACACCCGTACCCATGCTGGCCTCGTGCTGCGCGGTCCCTTGTTCCTCCGTCGGTGCCGGTATCTCCGGTCTCTGGCTCGTCGCTGGCGCCGCGGTCAGGTTGGGCCAAGCCGCGGCCGTGGTGGGGGCGTCTGGAGTGGCAGGAGGTGACAGGCATGTACTGGCTGTCCCAGGAGCTGGGGACCCTCCTGTCCCCCCGTCCCCACTCACCAATCAGCCCCACGAGCTCTTCATCCACCAGCATGAGGGTGAGGGAGACTCCGGCCATCTCCAGCGCCGTCATGAAGGAACCCACCAAAGCCCGGGCAATGCGGATGCCTCGGCTCTCTGTGGGCATGGGGGGGGTCTGTTCAGCGAGGTGGGGGGGTCCCCAGGAGCAGAAGGGCCTAAACCAGGGAAACGTCCCCCCAAAATCCCCCCAAACACTCACCCAGGCGCCGCACGGCCGCACCGGCCACGATGTTGAGCTCCAGGCAGGACAAACCGCCCAGGTTGTTCACCACCAGCACCACTGAGGCTCCTGCGGGGGGAGGAACAGGGTGAGACACCCGCCGGGGGGCACCAGGGCTCAGGAGCGGGATGAGATCCCTGACTGGGGGGTCACGGGGGGTTTTGGGGCTCACCGGGGCGCAGGGGCAGGTGGGAGGCGTTGGAGGGGTCCGTCATGTGCGCCACCATCGTCTCCACTGCCTCGTCCGCCGGCAGCACCTGGGGGGGGACGAGGTGGGTGTGAGGGCAGAGTGGGGGGGCCCAGGGAGCTGGGGGGTGGGCGAGGAACCCCCCTCACCTTCATCCTGCGCACGCCGGCCTCGCCGTGGATCCCTGTGGAGACGGGAGGTGTCACCCCACAGCCCCATGGGGCACAGGGGACACTCAGACCCCACTGGGGACATGGCGGGGGGGGGCGGGGGGGGGCACAGCTCCTCACCCAGCCCCAGCTCCATCTCGTCCTCAGACAGGTGGAAGGTCGGCTTGGACCCGGGGACGCTGCACGGGGACAGGCTGAGCCCCAGGGTACCTGTGTGGGGAGGCAAAATTGGGTGAAACCGGTGGGATTTGGGGCTGGGGGGGGTGCTCTAATTTGTGCCGAGGATGTGAGGGATGGGGGGGACACGGCACAGCACCCCCGGGGTCCCACACACGTACCCATGGCTTTGGCGGCCGCCGACACCTTCTCCACGATCTCATCCAAGGTGGCCCCCGCCTCGGCCATGGCCCCCGCCACCTGCCACGGGGCAGCGCTGGGTGATGAGGGGACCGTCCCCCTCCCTAGACCCCCCTCCCCAGGCACCCACAGCCCCCACAGACCTTGTGCAGGAGGACGGTGCCACACAGCCCCCGGCGCCCCGCTTTTTTGGGGGCGGCGAAGGCGCTGTCGTCCCCCACCACCAGCATTCGCACGTCGGCCCCCCCGGCTCGCGCCCGCTCCAGCGCCAGCCCGAAGTTCAGCCGGTCCCCGGTGTAGTTCTTCACCAGCAGCAGCGTCCCGGCTGCGGGACAGGGACAGCGGGGAGGGGGTGACATTGTCGCCAGGCGGGTGACACCATGGCGGGGGGTGATGCCGTGATTTTGGGGTGACAACGTGGCAGCGGGTGACACCGTAGCAAGGAGTGACGCCGTGGTGGGGAGTGATGCTGTGGCGGGGGTTGACACCATGGGAGGGGATGTTGCTGTGGTTTGGGGTGACACTGTGACCACGGGGGTGACACCGTGGCAAGGGGTAAAGCCATGGGAGGGGATGTTGCCGTGGTTTGGGGTGACACCGTGGCTGGGAGTGGCACTGTGGTTGGGAAGGTGAAGCCACAGGAGGGGGTGACACCGCGGGAGGGGGTGACGCCGTGTCTGAGCCGAAGCCACATCAAGGGGTGAAGCCGCGGCGGGGGGTGAAACCCCTGTCCCCCCCACATGTCACCCTACCTGCGCCAGCCTGTGTCACTGCCCGGATGGCCGCCAGGATGCTGCCCACGGCCGGAGAGGTGAACACGGCACCGGCCACCACGCCGGTCAGCATCCCCTTCCCGATGTACCCTGCGAGGGGACACGGGGACTCAGGGACCTGCCGGGGCCACCGGCACATGGTGGCGGTGACGGGGGGCTCACCTGCATGGGCGGGCTCGTGACCAGAGCCCCCCCCGGAGATCAGGGCCACCCGTCCCCGGATGGCGGCCAGGTCGGCGCGGAGGACCACGCGGTGTCCCCGCAGCAGCCGCAGCCCGGGGTGACAGGCCACCAGCCCCGCCAGCGCGTCATCCACACAGCCCGCCACCGAGTTCACCAGCTTCTTGGGGACCTGGTGGCACAGGGGGGTGGCGGTGGCGGGGGGCAGGGGTGGCACCCCGATCCCTGAACGGGTTGGGGGGCAGCAGGGGGGTCCCCGCCGCCCTGTCTCACCTCCATGTGGGTGACACGGTGGGGACAGCGAAGGATCCCAGCCCTGGGCGCCAAGTCCGAAGTCTGTCGGGAGCGGAGGGGGCTGGGGGGGGACAAGGTTCGCCGTGGGCAGGGACAGGCCGCTGTCCCACTGGGGAGCCCCGTGGGGACAGCGTGGCCTGGCACGGGACAGCGGGGGATGGGGCGGGATGCAGGGTGCGTGATCAGAGAGGGGGAGCTGGGGTCAGTGTCACCCCCAAAAGGGGGTGGGTGGGGGGACACAAACCCCACAGCAGGGACCCCCTCACGGGGAGGGTGACCAAGATGGAAGAATTGCCCTGAGCAAGGACCCCATCCTGGGGTGGGGGCGACCAGGGTGGGAGCACCCCGAAAAGCAGGGACCCCCTTCTGGGGCAGAGGGAAACGGGGGACACCCCCCCATCAGGGACACGCTTTTTGGGATGTGGAGGGGACCAGGGTGGATGCACTTCACCTGTCAGCGTGGGACCTGGGTGGGTGCAGCCCCTCCCCAGCGGGGACCCCGTCTTGGGTGTGTGGGGGGACCAGGGGGTGCACCCCCCTTCCCAGGGTGCAGTGGAAGGAGTAGTGGGGCTGCACCCCCCAAGTAGGGGGATACGGGGTGGGAGCATACCCTCCCCAGCAGGGATCCCCTGGGGTTTGGGGTGTACCAGGGGTTGCATCCCTAAGTGGGGACCCCCAAAAAGCACGGATCCCCCGGAGCATCCCCCATCCCCACCTGCCCTCTCGTCTGCTCCTCCGGGTCCTCCAAGCCGCCTAGAGCGGCCCCCGCGCGGCTCCTTCCGGCGGCGGGCGGAAGGGGCGGGGACGGCGGCGGAGAGGCCGCGGTCCCGCTGCGCGCCCTGTGCTGCCCGGGCCCTGTCCCGGTTCTGCTCCGCTTTATCGGCCCCCACCCGCCGCCGCCATGTCCTACAACTACGTGGTGACGGCACAGAAGCCGACGGCCGTGAACGGCTGTGTCACCGGTACTGGCGCGGGGGTGGGCGCCCGGATCCCGGGGCCTAACGGTGGCGGCGAGGCCTGAGCGGGAGTGGGGGTGATGGGGGCTTAGGGACACCGCAGGGCTGTGGGGGGAGTGAAGAGGTCCCTGGGGGGCACCGGAGGGACGTTGAAGTGCCCGGGGGTCCGCGAGGCACTGGGGCCCATGGGAGGGTTGTGGGGCACTGGGGGAGTTTTGGGGCACTGGGGTGATTTGGGGGAATTGAGGGGGATGTTGAGGCACTGGGGGGAGCCGGGGGGTTCATTGAGGCCACTGCGCGGGGGCTGTGTGTGCACTGTGGAATTTTGGGGAGTGCTGAGATGTGGCGGGGGCTGTGAGAGCACTGAGGGCTCTGGGGGTGCCCTGGGGTTCATAGGCGTGTTACGGGGTAGCTGGGGGGGGCTTTAAGGTTTTTGGGGGTGCTGTGGGGCGTTGAGGGAGCTGGGGGCATCTGAGTTTCTTTGGGGGGCACGTTGACATTCATGGGGGTGATGTGGGGCACTGGGATTGTGCTGAGGTTCCTGGGGAGCTGGATCTGCAGGGGGGTTTCTCTGGGCCCAGCTTGAGGTTTCTGAGAGCTGAGTGGGGTTTTGGGCTGTGGGGGTGAAGAGGGGTTCCTGGAGGGCTTAGAGAGCAGCAGTGGGTTGATTTGATGACATCTGTCTCTGTGTCCTGTTGCGAGGATTTTGGGGTGTTGCAGGGAGCGGGTGTGGGGTAAAAAGACCCCTGGGAATGAGGTTCCTTGGGGAAGGATGAGAAGTCGGAGCTCAGGGAAGGCAGTTGCCAGGGGGGCTGGGTGTTGCGGGAGGAAGGTGCTGGAGTTTTGGGGTGCAACAGCTGAGGGGGTACTAGGTGCTGAGTCTGTGGCTGTGGGGGTGCAGGCCAGACACCCCAAACTCAGAAGACTCCTGCATATTTTATGGCGACAGCACCCCAAGGTGCCACCTCATCTCTTCGTACGACTCAACAGCGATTTCTCCTCTCCATTTTCCAGGCCACTTCACCTCGGCAGAGGATCTGAACCTACTGATCGCCAAGAACACACGCCTGGAGATCTATGTGGTGACAGCCGAGGGGCTGCGGCCCGTCAAGGAGGTGGGGATGTACGGCAAGATCGCCGTCATGGAGCTGTTCCGTCCCAAGGTGGGTGCTCTGTGGGCCGGGGGAGCCCCAAGCAGCCGGGGAGGGGGGTACAGGTGTGTGTGGGGGTGCTACTGGCTCTATTACCCTCCCAAACTTCATGGCACCGCTTTGCTTTGGCAGGGGGAGAGCAAGGATTTGTTGTTCATCCTGACGGCCAAGTACAACGCCTGCATCCTGGAGTACAAGCAGAATGGCGACAGCATCGACATCATCACCCGCGCCCACGGCAACGTGCAGGTGGGTGAAGCTGCAGCACTGCCAAGGGGCCAATTCCCATCCTCGAGGGTGGTTTTACCTTCCTGGTGAGGAGGGTGGGGGGTTTCTGCCTTGTTATTTGTGATTATTTGCCCACCGCTGATTCTGGTGTGGTTCACCAGCTGCCACAGGTATTTCCAGAGGGTTTTTTTTCGGGGAGTCAGTCCCGGGCTCAGGGACTGGGGACACGGCTACAACTCTGTTCTTGGGGTAGTTTGCAGAATAATAAGGTTAATTTGAGATATTCCGACTGTAAAAAGAGTTAATCCTCAAAACTCAGTGTAAGGTAGGATTTTTCCTGGGAAATGACTCCTGCAATATTTTGTGTCCGGTCTTTATACCAGAAAAGTAACTTCTGAAGTTACCATCATGGCTGTACAATGTTGTTAATAGCGATAGATATCCTCTAATGTTTTGTTTTATGTGGATTAAATTCACTCCTTGTGAGCAAGTCAGAAATTCACATGTCTCTTTGGATTTAATCAGTCATTAGCCAAATTATTTCCATCCAAAACATCTTCCATCTGTTTCCAGGCGCTGAACTTCCACCAAGGGAGTATTGGTGGAGCTGAGCAGGGGGTTATGGGCAGGAGATGTAGGTGGGCAAGTCCTGTAACACGTTAATGTTTTTTGGGGAAAAGGGCTTAATCTTCCCGTGCCACGGTTCTGCCCCGTGGCATATGGCAGATGCTGATATCAGACCCTGTCTGTGGGGGCTGATAACAGTGCTGGATTTCCAGAGGGTGATTTTTGGTTGTGGGGCTCAAAGCGCTTCACAGCAGCGGGAGAACATCGCTCTCCATCTGCGATAGAAAGCGGAGATGGCGATGTGGCTTCTCTGAGGTCATTCAGCAGAGAGTTGGGATTAGAAAACCTGTTCCAGGGTTGCTGAGAGAGAGGAATTGTGCACTGTGGGAGCTCTGCCTGCCTCTTGGGTGGAAGAGCTGCTGTTGAGGTGCCCAAATCACTGTTTCCTTGGCAAGCGGTATTTTAAACCTGCCGGAAGAGAGTCCTTCCTCACTTGAGGGGCAGTAACTCACATCTCCTATTCTCAAATCTTTTTCCGACACTCTTTTCCCTTTCTCTGTCCCCTCTCCACCGATCTCTCGCTCAGGATCGCATCGGTCGTCCCTCGGAGACCGGCATCATTGGCATCATCGACCCCGAGTGCCGGATGATCGGCCTGCGGCTCTACGACGGCCTCTTCAAGGTCATTCCCCTGGACCGGGAGAACAAGGAGTTAAAAGCTTTTAACATCCGCCTGGAAGAGCTCCAAGTCATCGACGTCAAGTTCCTCTACGGCTGTCAGGCTCCCACCATCTGCTTCGTCTACCAGGTACCTTGTTCTGAGGCACCAGCCAAGTTCTCTAAAGGTTTTCCAAAGGCCTTGGAGCAGCAGCAGCATGTTGGAACCAATGGAAAAAAGTGATTTGCACTGAGCGAGAGATGGTTTTGGCTCCTGCAGGCTCGTTGTGCGGCCAAGGAAAGTCTGTTTTCCTTAGTGCTACTTTTTTATCCATTTCTGGGAGAGGGCAAGGATGCTTTCCCACTGAAGGGCTGGGCAGCCGATGCTTTGGATGGGGCCATTCCCTTGTGGAATGCCCGGGAGGAGAGCATGGATCTCTCCAGCGAGCGCTGAGCAGGTGGATTACAGTCAGAGCCAGGCATTGCTCTGAGATTTGAGCCTTCCTCTTGAAAAAAAAAAAGCAATATGTCTTTATTTGGGCTTTGGGAGGCCCCTCAGGAGTGTGAAGAGGGGCTGTAACCTCTCCGATCGCCCCGGTGCTCTGTCCCAGAGACAGTGTTTCTCTGAACGCTTGTTTTGAACCGAAGAGCCTTTGCTGTGCTGGCTGAGCGAGGGATTATCTTTGCTTTGCGAAAGCCGGGCCCAGCCTGGGCCGAGCCGGGAGTTCCTGGGATGGCGGCGCAGGCTCTGCTGTGAATTTAGTTCAGTTTTAATGTAGTCCATACCTCTCATGGTTTGAATTTGCTGCTACAAACCACACAGCTGCAGCAACTTGATTATTCCCTCTCTATATCGAATTGACTATTATTATTTTCGATAGGAGTGGGTGCTGCTGAACCCCCCTGACAGTGAGAGCAAATTTGTTAATAGTTTATTCGCTATAAACATGAGCGTGCTGCTCCAAAAGGTGCTGAGTGTACCCCTGAGTTTGCTTGGTGCCGTTGCTGTTATGTGCTGGGGAAACTGAGGCAGAGAGGGATGGTAATTTGGACAAATTCTTCAATTCGGTGTCAGGGTGTGGACAGGAGCACAGCGGTTTCCACTCAGTGCTCAAGAGCATAATAAAAAATGGTCTTATCTCGACATCTGACATCTTTACAGATTAAATCAGAGGAGATCTGCTAAGAGTTCATTGACTATAAACGTATATTATACAAATAAAGAGTAAATTAACAGCTTGCTCGATGTCTAACACTTGATATGAACTTTATCCTTGTAGCAGTAGCGAGATCTAAGTTCTGACTCATTAGGCTTTACATAAAACTCTTGCTTTGTTTTGGTCCCTGGGTGTGTGTGGAGAGGGGAACGTTTCCAAGCTGCTGCTTTGATTGCTTTTCAATGTATTAATCATTATCACACGATTTGGACTGAATTGAATAGCAGCATCTGAGATAATTTTGGTGTACTTCTGAAACCAGAGGAAGGCACCACAGAAAGGGGAAACGCATAAAAATAAAAAAAACCCAAAATTCCTGAGAGCTGCTGTCGTGTGGAGTAAAAAGGTCCAGAAATGTCCAAAGTTTCATTAATGACACGGCTGCCATTTTAATTTCAACTTTCTCTTCCCTGCGGAGCTATTTCTCCTCCTGCCTTCCCCTTCTCTCTCAGCTCTTTGCTTCCCTCATGGCTGCACTGCTGGGGTTTGCCAGAATTTCGGGCTCCGGAGCTCTGTTGGGGAGGAGGTTTGTTTGCCAAGCGGCAGAGGCTGCGAGGGGTGAGCCAGGAGGTGCAAAAAACCCACGCTTTTCCTCAGATCTGGAAAGCAGCGAGGCATAAAAAATAAAAAGCTGAACAGCTCTTTTGAAGTAGTGACTAAGAAAACCCGGCTTGCTGTAATTTAGAGCCTCATCTCAGCTTTTGAGATGTAAAACGTCTGGAAGGCGAGAGGAGCGGAGACGGGAGCTCAGCTGCTCCCAATGGGGAGCAATTCCTATACTCAAGCTGGAGGTGGTGATGTTGCCTGGTGCTGCTCATGTCCACATTTATCAAGCCGTGCGTCGGATGAATCCGAATCCCAGAAAATCACTTGTCTAAAAATGCAAAAAAATACTTCTCAGCCTTTTTTTTGGCACAGGGATTTCTTCAAAAATACTTTTCAGTCTTTTTTGGCACGGGGGTTTCTTCAAAGGTTGTTCAAGCTATGGATCAAGCTGGGGAGAGTGTTGTGGTGGATGTTGAGCCGCGTGCACGGTTTGGGGAAGGCTGAAGAGGGGTGGGCAGGGTGGGGAAGAGCGGCAGCTCTCTGGTGTTTCTGCAAGAGATGAGATGTTGTTAGCACACATCACCGTCTGTGGTTTCTCTCTCAGGACCCTCAGGGTCGACACGTCAAGACGTACGAGGTGTCCCTGCGCGAGAAGGAGTTTAACAAAGGGCCCTGGAAACAGGAGAACGTAGAGGCCGAAGCCTCCATGGTCATCGCAGGTTGGTCTTTTGTAAAACATCTTCCTTCCCGTCATGCTGCACAGGTTCTCTGATCAAATAAATGTTTGTCTTCCCCCCTGCACAGTGCCAGAGCCTTTTGGAGGCGCAATCATCATCGGGCAGGAGTCCATCACCTATCACAATGGAGATAAATACCTCGCTATAGCTCCACCCATCATCAAGGTGAGTGACTGATGAGTTCTAAAAATGCATCCTGTGGAATTTCTCCATGAATTTAAACCACTCAAGTCTCCAGGTGTAGCCTAATAGGGCCACTTACTCCCAAAACTCACAGAGGTTTGGTGCGTATGACGCCCGGTCTGTGTTTTTTGGGGACTGCGGGTGTGTGTGATCCTCATACATGTGTTTGCGCCGCAGCACGTGGCTCTGCTCTCCATGGAGTGTTCGGAAATGCCGCAGTAACGCTAAAATCTCGTTTGGGCCCCAAGAAATGGGATTAATTAGGAGGCAGCACACGGCTTGAGCGTGTGGCCAGACCAGAGCCTGGTTTTATTTCAGGCAGCAGACTCGAGTCCACTGGTGTATGATTGGGACACATGTTCAAAAGCAAAAAAAAGATTCAGAGAGTTTGTGACAGAAGCTGAGCTTGTGGTTTCTGTCAGAGGAACGGGACGGCGCCCACATTTAAACACCACAGGAAGCACAAATGGTGCAGCCGAGGTGCCACTCGGGGCTGACAGAGGCTTGAGCTGGGATCAGAAGGTCCTTTAAAGATGGAAATAACGCCAGATTAGAAAAGAGCTATAAATCTTTGGTAAAGAACCACAAGTACTGTTGTGAATGGTGGTGCTCTGTGATGGAAAGTCTTTTTTTGGAGCAGGCGGAGCTGACACACAGATCTGAGCCTTGACCTGTGAGCAGAGCACAGGCACATCTGTACTCGAGGCCAGGAATAAAGATCTGCAAAAATCAGGATTTTTAAAGCAAATATGTTGACAGGAGGCCAGACAGCGTCTACTACACAGAGCAAAACGTCTGCAGGGCTTGGGGCCGGAGGTGCAGCCGGTTTGGAGCTCTGCAGCTCCCAGATAACATCCCTGCATCTGTGGAAAGCCCAGCACTGGGAAAACAGGCTTTCTGATGGCATCTTTAGTGGGCTGTGAACATGCTAGTGATGTGGAATTTAATTTAGGGGCATGAGGCAGTTCCTAGTGACCAAAATGAGAATGTTTAACCCCAGATTCTGGTTGTCTTCACCGATACAGTCTGTTGAGGCAGCCTGGGATATGGTTGTTCCCTTCTGGTGTGCACACAGGTGGTCCTTGCGAGATGAGATGCCCTTTCAGGGCGATTTCAACGGATTCCTAATAAAAATTCCTTCCTCCTTTCTGTGCAGCAAAGCACGATTGTGTGCCACAACCGCGTGGATCCCAACGGGTCGCGTTACCTGCTGGGGGACATGGAAGGGCGGCTCTTCATGCTGCTGCTGGAGAAGGAGGAGCAGATGGACGGCACCGTCACCTTGAAGGACCTGCGCGTGGAGCTGCTTGGCGAGGTGGGGCGCGTCCCTGTCACTTCTCCTGGGTGGCAGGAGTGGTGACGCTTTTGGAGCGTGGGGTGGGGGGATGTGTCACATTGTCACATCTCTGAACTCTCGGTTGCTGGGAAATTCTTTATCTGGGCATTTGAAAGTTTGCACCGTGTTCCTGGGCTTTTGCCTGGAGCTTGTGTGCTGTCCCTGGGAGACGCTTGGACTCTCTGTGGGTTTTGTAAAGGGATGAAATTCCCCTCGTGTGCCTTCCCGCCGGGCTGCAGCTGAGCTGTGGTGTGTGCGGGGTGCCGCCGGGTCCCTGTCGTGCCCATGGTGCTTCATCTGCATCTCCTCAATCCCCAGACATCCATCGCAGAGTGCTTGACCTACCTGGACAACGGAGTTGTGTTTGTCGGCTCTCGCCTTGGGGATTCGCAGCTCGTGAAGGTACGTGACAACTGTCTTCTGCCTTAGGTGTGTGTCCAGACAGGGTTTTGTACATATTTATTTTCACCATGGCCTCGAGAGGCGTGTATGGATATATTTCTCTTTCTTTCTGCCCTATGCCCTTTCCGCTTGTTCCATTTTGCCTGTTGAAAGCCGACGGTTGTGTTTATTCGCAGCTCAACGTGGACAGCAACGAGCAAGGCTCCTACGTGGTGGCCATGGAGACCTTCACCAACCTTGGGCCCATCGTCGACATGTGTGTGGTAGACCTGGAAAGACAAGGCCAAGGGCAGGTAGCGTGGATTCTGCTTTTTTCTCAGCGCTGGGGATGTTTGGCACAGCCAGATGTGTGCGTGGGTTTTCCATGGGAGGAAAAGGAGAATCTCAAAGTCTCATCAAGGTGCAGAGATGGTTTTGAGGTTTTGCGCTGAAGAGTGGTGTGAGCGGGGAGGCTACGTTTGCCTTTGCGGAGTGGGGAAGGATCAGCTGCCAAAAAGCTTCTTTTGAGAGCTCATCACTGCGAGGAGGAGTGGGGAACCCTCCCAGCAACGGTTGGTAAAGATCATCTGCTTTTCCTCCAGCTGGTCACGTGCTCGGGCGCTTTTAAAGAGGGTTCCCTGCGGATCATCCGGAACGGCATCGGGATTCACGAACACGCCAGCATCGACCTGCCGGGAATTAAAGGTGCGTGAGCTGTTCGTGCTGTTAAAAACAACCCGCAGCCCAAGAGAGCCCAGCTGGGGACACGTTGTGTGAGGTTGGGGTGTGTGACAGGGGACTTGCCACCACCCACCGGCTTTTGGAAAGTTCACTGTGAGCAAATGTGGCCGCTCTTTGTCACAGGTTTGTGGCCCCTGAGGTCAGATGCTCACCGTGAGACAGACAACACGCTGGTGCTGTCCTTCGTTGGCCAGACTAGGTAAGCTGGGCTTAACGCTGAGGCAGGCTCTCAACCGCTTGTTGGAGCGTGCTATAACAGGAGCTGCCTTTCCTTTTCAGGGTTCTGATGTTAAACGGAGAGGAGGTGGAAGAGACGGAGCTCACAGGGTTCGTGGATGACCAGCAGACTTTCTTCTGCGGCAACGTGGCGCATCAGCAATTGATCCAGGTAGTGCAAATTCTAGGGAAATACAGATACGTCTTCTTGTGGTGACCACATCTGTGCTGTTTATGCAGAGGAGGGTTTGCAGTGCTTTCCTGGGCCAATGTCGGGAGTGATGTGTCATTCTGGCTCTGAGCGAAGGTGTTTTCTCTCTCCCCAGATCACCTCTGCCTCTGTCAGACTCGTTAGCCAAGAACCCAAAGCCCTGGTGAGCGAGTGGAAAGAGCCCAATGGCAAGAACATCAGCGTGGCCTCCTGTAACAGCAGCCAGGTGGTGGTGGCTGTGGGACGAGCCCTCTACTACCTGGAGATCCGGCCCCAGGAGCTCCGGCAGATCAGGTGGGTGCACGTCGTTCATCCTGACCCGAGGGCTTTCAGATCTGGCCGTTTATCTTTGTGCTCAAGACTGGCCTGATGCCTCTGTCTGCTTCCTCCTCCCTGCCAGCTGCACGGAAATGGAGCACGAAGTGGCCTGCCTGGACATCACCCCTCTGGGGGACACTAACGGCATGTCCCCGCTCTGTGCCATCGGGCTCTGGACCGACATCTCTGCCCGCATCCTCAAGCTGCCTTCGTTTGAGCTGCTGCACAAAGAGATGCTGGGAGGAGGTAGGGATGTCCCAGGGGGTGGCAGCGGTCCCTGACCTGCGTCATGAGGGACATCAACCTTCTCTTCTCCTCCTCCCTGCAGAAATTATCCCTCGCTCCATCCTGATGACGACCTTTGAGAGCAGCCACTACCTCCTGTGCGCCCTGGGAGATGGAGCTCTCTTCTACTTCGGCCTCAGCCTCGAGACAGGTGACTGCCCTGGCTGATCTCCTGCACTCTTACTCGCTTGACGTATTTTCTTTCATTCTTCTGGAGATATCCCTCTTTTTCTTGGCTTTTTCACTGTGATGGGTTTGTGGCACTGACCGCGGGCACTGGGAGTTGCTGGATTTCTCCAGTGGGCTCCTTTGCTGACTGCATGATGATTTCCCCACCCTCATTCCTTCCCAAGGTCTTGCAGCCACATTGCACTCGGCTGTCCTGCTCTTCCGAGCTCCACTGCGACATCTCCCAACACTGACGCTCCTTTTCTGCAGGTTTGCTGAGTGACCGAAAGAAGGTGACCCTTGGGACCCAGCCCACAGTCCTGAGGACGTTCCGCTCTCTCTCCACCACCAACGTCTTCGCCTGTTCTGACCGGCCCACCGTCATCTACAGCAGCAACCACAAGCTGGTCTTCTCCAATGTCAACCTGAAGGAAGTGAACTACATGTGTCCCCTCAACTCCGATGGGTATCCTGACAGGTCAGCTGGCACCTCACCGTGTGTGATGTAGGGTGGGAGAGGTTTGGACTCCGCAAAGTGGGTCCTGGGATCGTAAAATCACAGAATGATTTTAGTTGGAAGAGACCTTCAAGATCATGGAGTCCACCCGTTCCCCCAGCCCTGGCACTGCCCCATGTCTTGAGAACCTCATCTCCGTCTGTCCAACCCTCCAGGGATGGTGACTCCAGCACTGCCCTGGGCAGCCTGTTCCAATGCCCCACAGCCCTTTGGGGAAGAAATTGTTCCCAGATCCAACCTCAACCTCCCCTGGTGCAACTTGAGGCCGTTTCTCTGTGTCCCTGTCTCCCCTCAGCTCCTGTTCTCCAGCTGAACCCCCAGCTCCCTCAGCCGCTCCCATCACACTTGTGCTCCAGCCCCTTCCCCAGCTCCGTTCCCTTCTCTCAACTCGCTCCAGTGCCTCAAGCAAAGGGATCCCAAGCTCAGCAGTTTGCAGAGGACAGGGAGGTTCTTGCTCTGTCACCCATCTTACAAGCATCATTGCTCATGGATTTAATTTTTCTCCCCGCTGTACAGCTTGGCGTTGGCCAATAACAGCACCCTGACAATCGGCACCATTGATGAGATCCAGAAGCTGCACATCCGCACGGTTCCCCTCTACGAATCGCCCAGGTGAGCTGAGCAAGGAAGGAGGGAGCCTGGTTTGAGGAGCCCACGCGTGGGACGGGGTTGAGGACAGATTTTTGCAGTCAGCGTCCCTGGTGCATGCTCAGCACGCAGGCTGAATTGAACAGCTCTGTCTCTTGTCTCCAGAGCCTCTGTGCTCTCCTCGAGGTGGCCTGTCCTGGCTCTCCCACTCACACAGCTGTTTTTTCCACAGGAAAATCTGCTACCAAGAGGTCTCACAGTGTTTTGGTGTGCTCTCCAGCCGGATCGAGGTGCAGGATGCCAGCGGGGGCACCACTGCGCTCAGGCCCAGCGCCAGCACCCAGGTGAGAGGCAGCTGCTCCATTTCCTGTTCCTCAGGCCAAACCGTGATGCACATTTTTCCTTTTCTCTGAGCGCGAACTCTCCCTTTGGCAGCCTGGGAGGAGACGGGGTGGTGAGATCTGTCCATGGGGCTGAGAAGGGCTCTGTGCTGCTCACTGTTCTGTCAGATCACCTTCGGTTTTGGGTGCTGCTCCATCGGTCCTGTACAGGCATCTGTTGGGTCTCAAGTGGTTTCTTTCTCCCAGGGATCCGGGCACAAAACTTGATAAACTCTTGTTAATGCTTTGCCACCCCCGCCACACATGTCACCCACCTCTGTTGGCGCAGGGAGTGTGTCCCTTCACTCAGGCCCAGGCAGCTCCTTGTTCCACCTCCTCTCCCATTCATTCTCACGCTCCCCAGTTGCCTCAGCCCTCGTGGAGCAGTGTGAGGGTGTGTGGGTAGCACAAGGATGTGACCGATATTTTTATTTTTTTGTTCCATTTTCCTGTGTCCTAGGCCTTGTCCAGCAGTGTGAGCACCAGCAAGCTGTTCTCCAGCAGCACGGCGCCACACGAGACGTCCTTCGGCGAGGAGGTGGAGGTGCACAACCTGCTCATCATAGACCAGCACACCTTCGAAGGTACCGGTCCCAAATGCCAGCCCTACCCTAGGCCAGTGTTCTCCTCCAGCACGAGCCCATCAGCATGTGGCTCAGACTTGGGATCTGCACTGGGAGCAGGGTGGGGATTGTGCCCCTGTCCTGGGCACTGGGGAGGCTGAACCTTGAACCCTGGGGTCAGTTCTGGGCCCCTCACACCAAGAAAGGCCTTGAGGTGCTGGAGCGAGTGGAGAGAAGGGAACGGAGCTGGGGAAGGGGCTGGAGCACAAGTGTGATGGGAGCGGCTGAGGGAGCTGGGGGTTCAGCTGGAGAACAGGAGCTGAGGGGAGACAGGGACACAGAGAAACGGCCTCAAGTTGCACCAGGGGAGGTTGAGGTTGGATCTGGGAACAATTTCTTCCCCAAAGGGCTGTGGGGCATTGGAACAGGCTGCCCAGGGCAGTGCTGGAGTCACCATCCCTGCAGGGTTGGACAGACGGAGATGAGGTTCTCAGGACATGGGGCAGTGCCAGGGCTGGGGGAATGGTCAGTTTCAAGGATCTTGAGGGGCTTTTCCAACCAAAATTCTGACTCCATGATTCACAGACTTGCAAACATCTATGATCTTGCAGGTTTCCTTCAGTCAAAGCATTTTTTCTAGAGGAGCATCCACCGTAGGACATAGTTTTAAGATATAGTGTGGGTTTTTTTGATGGCACAAGGTGTTGGGGAACAGGAGAGGGGATCTCCAGGCAGGCATCTTGGCCATGTCTTAAGACCCCGGTTTTCTGCCTCCTCCCTCTATGTGCAGTGCTTCATGCTCACCAGTTTCTGCAGAACGAGTACGCCCTCAGCCTGGTCTCCTGCAAGCTTGGCAAGGACCCCAACACCTACTTCATCGTGGGCACCGCCATGGTCTATCCCGAGGAGGCAGAGCCCAAGCAGGGCCGCATCGTCGTCTTCCACTACTCTGACGGTAAGAACAAGGTCTTCTCATGTGGCAACGATCAGAGATGAGCTTCTCAGACCCCACAGAACTCACGTCCCATTTCCTACAGACGCCCAAGAATCCCTCACCAGAGCGGGATTTTGGGATTTGCTTTGCATGTGTCTGCCCCTCCGGTCATGACAGGACCCGAGGGAATGGCAGAAGATGTGCCAGGGGAGGGTCAGTTGGACATGAGGAAAAGGTTCTTCACCCAGAGGGTGCTGGACACTGGAACAGGCTCCCCAGGGAGGTGTCACGGCCCCAAGCCTGACAGTGTTCAAGAAACGTGGACAACACCCTCAGGCACATGGTGTGAATTTTGGGGTGGTCCTGTGCAGGGACAGGAGTTGGACTCGATCCCTGATCCTTCCATCTCAGGATGTTCTGTGATTTATGTCACTCCTGCGTTACCCGCCCACAGATCCTCAGAGACGTTTCTAGGGAGAGCGATTTTGTTTTGAACCCCCTGGGCTTACACCTTTGGGTGAGCAGGACAAATAACGGGGCGATAACGGGTTTATTCCAGGGAAGCTGCAGAGCCTGGCCGAGAAGGAGGTGAAGGGCGCTGTGTACTCCATGGTGGAGTTCAACGGGAAGCTCTTAGCCAGCATCAACAGCACGGTAGGGCTCTCGCAACACCCTCATTTATTTGTTGGGTGCATTTCCAAGCTGGAAGCTGCTCCAGGTCCCCGATCTCTGTTGGGGAGCGCGTTTTGGCTGGCTCAGAGCTCTGTCCCTCCCCTCAGGTGCGCCTGTACGAGTGGACGGCGGAGAAGGAGCTGCGCACGGAGTGCAACCATTACAACAACATCATGGCGCTCTACCTGAAGACCAAGGGCGACTTCATCCTCGTGGGAGACCTGATGCGCTCCGTCCTCCTCCTGGCCTACAAGCCCATGGAAGGAAACTTTGAGGAGGTATCAATGCTGTTAAATAGTCTTGCTCGAAGCTGGGAGCTTGTGCGGCCTCTTGCGAGAGGCTCTGGGGAGGGAAAACAGTGTTTAAGGTGATAAAAGACAGAGCCCGGCTCACCCCGCCTTTGAAGACCAGGCTGTAGGGCTGTGCAGCGTCACCTGGATGTGTTTTTAGACTGATGCCCGTGGTTTCTGGAGGGACAGATCCCCAGGCTTCCAGGAATCGGGCAATAAATGAGGAGCCTGGGGAAGAGCGGGTGCTGGTGCGTGGTTGCTGCCTGCGGGGTGGGAGCTGCCATCTGGGCAGCTGGAACGGCTCAGTGCTGCCGTCGCTGCCTCGCTGTCAGCAAACGCAGCGTAGCTGGAGGCACCGAGACAATCTGTGCGCTTTAAATGGCTTGAGTGGCTCTGGGCATGGCTTTGGCACGGGCTGCGTTTGCCCAGGGAGCGTCTTGGCATTGCCTCAAGTGCCAAGTGAGTCAGGGCCACCTCCCAAAGGTCCTTAGTGCCTTTTTCCCTTCGTCTGGAGCAGAGAGGGACAGACCGGATCCCACCTGGGCATTGGGGGTGGGATGAAAATCCATCTGGGCACTTTTCCACTTCTCTTGTCCCCTTCCAGATCGCCCGGGACTTCAATCCAAACTGGATGAGCGCCGTGGAAATCCTGGACGACGACAACTTCTTAGGGGCAGAGAATGCTTTCAATTTGTTTGTGTGCCAGAAGGACAGGTGAGCTGGCTGCCGGGGGGTTGTGACAGCATGTGACGGGAGTGACACAGAGACGGGACCTTCTGGTCTCCTCTACGCTCCATGGAGAGCTTGGGAGGAGCGTCCTCAGCTCTGAAAGCAGCGAGGGGGGAACTGGGGGAGTTTTCCCGTCCCCCCAGCACATCCTGAGCTGGGCACTTTGCGTTCCAGCGCGGCCACCACCGACGAGGAGCGTCAGCACTTGCAGGAGGTGGGACTGTCCCATCTGGGAGAGTTCGTCAACGTTTTCTGTCACGGCTCCCTGGTCATGCAGAACCTGGGCGAGACGTCCACGCCGACACAGGGCTCGGTTCTCTTCGGCACGGTTAACGGCATGATCGGTAAGGGTGGGGGCTCCCCGGGCCGGGGTTGGGGGTGACGGGTCCCTGTCCCCACTGATGGAGTTCCCTCGTGTCCCCGTGTTCCCCACTCTGTGCTGTGCCCCTCTCAGAAACCTCCTTTTCTCCCCAAATCGCTTCCAGGAGAGGAAAACACTCTGGTTATTCCTTATCCCAGCTCTCCAAGCTCCATTCCAGTCCCAGCAACCTACTGGAAGCTACTGGGATGAGCCGAGCACCTTCATCTGTGTTTTTTCCTTTGCAGGGCTGGTGACCTCTCTGTCAGAGAGCTGGTACAACCTCCTGCTGGACATGCAGAACAGGTTGAATAAAGTCATCAAGAGCGTGGGCAAGATCGAACACTCCTTATATCCTTCTGTGGTCCAGCCAAGAGCCTGGGCCAGTCAGTGCCAGGGTTTGGCTCGTGAATTCGGCCTGAGCCGGGTGTGGGGTGTCAGGTTTGTCTCTGGTGGGAGCGTGTTTGCCGTGTGCCCAGGGCTTTGCGCTCAAAGAGGGGGTGCCTGCGGCAGAGAGGAGTTTATCTCGCAGGGTTTGGGGTTAAATCTGGCTAAACCCGACCCTAAAACATGGCTTAAATCCTGCGGCAGTGCCGTCAGGCTGTCGGTGCGCCCGCCGGCCGTTCCTCCCCGTCGATTTGGCTCCTTGACGGCAGCACCTGGAGATCATTTCACACCGAACGCAAGACAGAACCGGCCACAGGCTTCATCGACGGTGACCTGATCGAAAGCTTCCTGGACATCAGCAGGCCCAAGATGCAGGAGGTGGTGGCGAATTTGCAGGTAAGACGGGTGGCGTGAGCTTAAACCCTTCCAGACGACCCTGCACAGGCATCCAGGCTGCGCTAGATCAGTAAATCCTAAACTCCCGCCTTTCCACCAGGCGATAATTCAAGAAAGTTCTTCAGCCTGTGCTCTGATGCCTTTTTCTCTTTGCAGATCGACGACGGCAGCGGCATGAAGAGAGAAGCCACCGTGGATGACCTGATAAAGATCGTGGAGGAGCTGACCCGCATCCATTAGCAGGATTTGGGGATCCTTTCCCCCGCCTTGTCCCCATCCGCAGCTCGGGGACCGAGGGGACATGGGGTCTGGTGGGGGATTTTTGGGGGTGCCGCTCAGGCACCGCAACATCGCCTGTGTCGATTCCCAAATCCCGTGGACTCGGCTGCTGCCCCTAAACTGGGCTTTACTGGTTGCTCTGGAGTCACCCACCAGTAGCGCTGCCCTGGATCCACTCTTCTCTCTTGTCTTCGGTATCTTTTTTTTTTTTTTCCTAGCTTTCGGTTTCGTTTTTTGATTCTTTTCGATTCGTTGTGTTTTTTCGGAAGCGGAGGGCGATGGCAGGAGGATCTTTCTGGGGGTGAGCCGTGTGGGCGCGGAGGCGGGAGGATTTTATCGGGGGGCCGGAGCCGAGCGGGACAGCGCGCTCCTCAGGGATGGGAGTCCTGGGAAAGCTCCAGCGGTCGGGGTTTTCGGAGTTTTACCAAATAAAGTAGTCCAAGAGGGACGGTGTTTCTGTGATGCTCGCGTGGAGGTGGCGGAGGAGCCGGTGCCGATGTCAGGTAAGGCTGATAGATGTGGAGTCTCGGGTTTATCCTCCTCAAGCGTTAATTAGCGCTAACGAGGGCGGCGTGCACCTCTGCAGCCCCACGTCTGCCAGCGCACCCATGAGCGCAGCGTGGGGGCGATTTGCTGCCTGCCAGGCTGCAGCTCTGGCACACAGATTAATGATTATGCTCCTGCTCTCCATTTGTTTATTTATGGTGGAAATTGTGTGAGCCAGGGGCTGGCCCGGGCTGGGGACAGGGACTTCCCTGGGTCACTGTGACCAGAATGCACGGGAGCGTGGCAGGGGAGTCCCTGCCTGCCCTTCTCCTTCCTTCCTTTCTCCTCCTTCTCTTTCTTCTCCTTGTTCTCTTTCTTCTTGTTCTCTTTCTTCTCGTTCCCTTCTCTTTCTTNTCTCTCTTTCTTCTCTCTCTTTCTTCTCTCTCTTTCTTCTCTCTCTTTCTTCTCTCTCTTTCTTCTCTCTCTTTCTTCTCTCTCTTTCTTCTCTCTCTTTCTTCTCTCTCTTTCTTCTCTCTCTTTCTTCTCTCTCTTTCTTCTCTCTCTTTCTTCTCTCTCTTTCTTCTCTCTCTTTCTTCTCTCTCTTTCTTCTCTCTCTTTCTTCTCTCTCTTTCTTCTCTCTCTTTCTTCTCTCTCTTTCTTCTCTCTCTTTCTTCTTTCCCCTCCTTTCCTCTCATTAATTCGGCTCATTCCTCCTTTCCTCTCCTCCTTTCCTCTCCTCCTTTCCTCTCCTCCTTTCCTCTCCTCCTTTCCTCTCCTCCTTTCCTCTCCTCCTTTCCTCTCCTTTGTTCCTCCTGTCCATGGCTCTGTCCCCACCTGAGCCACCCCAGATTTCACCCACCGTTTTAAGACCCCACATCCCATTCCGGGCAGGTTGGTGTCAGCATAGGGTTGTTTTTTTCCCCCAAATCCTGCAGCAGTGAGGGCGGGTGCAGCCTCCTGACAGCATCCTGCGGCTCCATTAACATCCCTGAACTGGTTTTCTGGGGAGGTGACAGGGCCAGGGCTGTGTTTGGACAGTCCCTGCCCCGAGAGGCTGGTGGGGACAGGGGGACACGGACTGTGACCCTTTTGCAACCAGCCTGGACCGGGTGGTTGTGCTGCCCAGGGTTTATGAGCGCGGAGGGTTTATTGGAGGGAGAGGTTGGGTGTCCCCTGCCCTGAGTCCCTCCGTTCTTTGGCTTCTCCCCAAAATCTTGGGGTCACAGGGAGCGCCCTCGCCCAGTAAAACTGGGGGTACTGGTGCTGATGTGGTGCTGACAGCCCCCCAGGCCCGTGATCTTTTTGTGCAAAAAGCCTCTTGCATTTGCATTAGAAATGGGTGTTGGTCATGGGCCACTGGCCACACTCCGGCACTGGTGGTCACATCCTCCCCAGGACGGGAGTGTCCTTGTGTCCCCCCGGGGCTGCACTGGGGGTCCTGCACCCTAGAATGGGCTGTACCCACCCCAGCACCCCGTAGCACTGCATTTCTAAGTGTGTGGGGACGGGGGACGGTGCTGGGGGTGACGCCGGGTCCTGCCTGGGGGGGACTGGGTGGGGGACCCCAACCCTTGGTCCGGGGTGTATGTTGGGAGGGGAAATTCCCCCTGGGGGGGAGCAGGAGGCTGCAGGGATCCCCCCATCCCTGTGCCAGCCCTTTGCTCCCTGGGATCAATCATTTACCTGCTGCGACCTTCGTTTGGCCCCCGGCCCGCGGGGGGGCAGTTTGAGGGGTGGAGGGGGGGGTTGGCTTTGGAGGGGGTGGTTTGGCTTGTGGGGGTGACGTTGCACCTCGGCGTGGGGTGACACTGCGGTGTGGGTGTCCTGGAGCACCCTGCACCCCTCTCCTTGCTGGGTGCCCCCCACCATCCCGGCTTCCCCCCCCCACCATCCTGGGTGCACCACCCCCCTATCCAGGCTCCACTTTGGCCCCTTTATCTGGGGGGGGGCCCTGTGCAGGGCTGGGAAGGCGGCCCAGAGGAGGAGGAGGAGGAGGGGAGAGGCCATGCCGGAGCTTTGCCAGATGTGGGAAAGGAGAGAAGGGGGGGGACACACACGTTTTCCGTCACGTTGGGACCCCCCCATCATCCTAAAGCCCCCTTTCCCCCGGGATGCAGCCGCTCGTGTGCCCCAGGCCCCCAGCTTTGGGGGAGCGTTCCCCTGGCAGGGTGTCCCCGCAACAGGGGGGGCGGAGAGCCGGGTGTCCCCCCCCTGCACCCCCCGCGTTGTTCTGGGCGGGAGGAGGAGGAGCGGGGCCAAGGGCCGGCGGGCGGCGGGCAGGGGAGCGGGCAGGGAAACGGGCGGGGGAGCGGGCAGGGAAACGGGCAGGGAAACATCCCCGCTGGCAGGCAGGGGCTGGAACCATCTGTCATGCTGGCGGAGCTGCTCTTCCAGGCTGCCTGTGTGTCCCTGTTGCTCTCGGGGGGCCAGGGCAGGGTGTACCCCGGGAGGAAGAAGCCGCCCAGCTTTGCCGTGGAGAGGTAGCCCGGGTCTTCTCCCCCCTTTCCTTACTTTTCACTTCTCCCCGGCTACACCTGGGGACGGTGCCGAGCTCTGGACATCTGTCCCCTCGGCTGCCCCCGGGGCTCCGGCCGCGTCCCCCATCCCGGCGGGAGGGGCGGGTACCCCGCGTGTCCCCCACTTCGCCCTGGGGTGGCCGGGATGAGCGGAGCGTGACCCTCGCAGGAGTCCTACCCCCGCATCACTGTCCTGCTCCCCACATCCCCATCCTGCTCCCCACATCCCCGTCCTGCTCCCCGCACCTCCGTTTTGCTCCCCGCATCCTTGTCCCGCTCCCCACACCCCTGTCCTTCTCCCCACATCCACATGCTGCTCCCCGCATCCTTGTCACTCTCCCCGCATCCCTGTCCCTCTCCCCACATCCTTGTCCTGCTCCCCGTTTGCTGCTGGGGACGTTTCCCCCTGTCCCCACGTGCTGGGGTGTCCGGGCCGGCTGGCACACGGTCCTGTCCCTCTGTCCCACCTTGTTTTGGGGTCACACCACACCCCGGTTTGCCCTCCACCTGCATCCCCGTCCTGCCACCCGGGAGGGGGTGGCCGCGGACACCCCGTGTGTCCCCCCATCCCCGCGGCTCCCGGGGCGGAGGCTCCCCCGGGACCTTTGCTCCCTGCCCGGGGGGCTGGGGACGCGGTGGCCTCAGCCTCTTGTCCGTCCGTCTGTCCCGCAGGCGCCGCGTGGGGCCCCACGTCTGCTTCTCGGGCTTCGGCAGCGGATGTTGCCCGGGGTGGATGCTGTCCCCGGGCAGCGGGCAGTGCACCCTGCGTGAGTGCGGGCTCTGGGGACACGGGGACACGCAGGGGTCCCCGTCCCCCTGACGGCCGCCTGTCCCCGCTCCCCGCAGCGCTTTGCTCCTTCGGCTGCGGCAGCGGCTTGTGCATCGCCCCCAACCTCTGCTCCTGCCCGGATGGGGAGCAGGGCATCACCTGCCCAGGTACCCCCTCCCCGCGACCCCCGGGCTGTCCTGGCAGGGGACGTCGCTCCTTGTCACCTCGCCCTGCGGCACCGCCCGGCGCAGTGCCCGTCCCTGGCAGGGGCGCATCCCTTGGGGACGCAGGGAGGGGTGGGTGGGCGCCGGGGTGACACCGGTGTCCCTGTGGACCCCCCGTCCCTCTTCCAGAGCCAGCGGGGACGTGCGGGGAGTACGGCTGTGACCTGTCCTGTAACCACGGCGGGTGCCAGGAGGTGGCCCGCGTCTGTCCCCTCGGCTTCTCCATGCTGGAGACACCCAACGGCATCCGCTGCACCGGTGAGCCGGGCTGGGGAGGTCCCGCTGTGCCGGCGCGGGGGTGTCCCGGTGGCGGTGACCCCCCCATTTCCAGCTGTCCCCTCTCTCCCCCAGACATCAACGAGTGCCTGAGCGCCGCCTGCGAGGGTCTGTGTGTCAACACCGAGGGCGGCTTCGTCTGCGAGTGCGGCCCCGGCATGCAGCTCTCCGCCGACCGCCACAGCTGCCAGGGTGCGGGGGCCGGGGGTGGCGGGGGGACAAGCGGGGGCCACTGATGCTCAGCCTGTGTCCCCCCGCTCAGATACAGACGAGTGCCTGGCCACGCCGTGCCAGCACCGCTGCAAGAACAGCATCGGCAGCTACCGCTGCTCCTGCCGGCCCGGCTACCACCTCCACGGGAACCGGCACTCCTGCGTGGGTGAGCACCGCGACCCCCCCTTATCCCCTGCGTGCCACGAGACCCAGGGCGCAGAGGTGGCGGCTGAGCCCATGGGGATGGTGCTGTCACCTTGTCCTCATCCTGGAGGGGGTGGCTCGGTGCCGCTTCCCGGGGTGGCAGCACCTCCTGCCCGGCCACTGACATAAGCCCCCGTGTTCCCCCCCGAGATGTCAACGAATGCCGGTGGGCGGGCGAGCGCCGAGCCTGCCAGCACTCCTGCCACAACACACCGGGCAGCTTCCTCTGCTCCTGCCGCCCCGGGTACCGCCTCAGCGGCGACAGGGTCTCCTGCGAAGGTACCGGGGTCCCCCTGCGGGCAGGGACCCCCCGAATCCCCGCCTGCCCTCCGTGACGTCTGTTCCTTCCCTTCCAGGTTACCCTAAATCCATCCTGGCCCCGTCGCCCATCCTGCAGTCCCTGCAGCATCCGCCCACCCTCCTCCTGCTTTCTCCCGGTTCGGGGGGTCCCCTCCTTGTCCCCAGGGGGTCCCCTTCACCCCACTTCCCTGCCGCAGCTCCTGGGACCCAAATTCCCCCCTTCTCCCCGGCCACCGAGCCGTCCCGGCGGGCGGCGGGACCCCCCGGTACCCCCACCCCATCGTCCCCTCACTGCTGGCACCGGGGGGCCCCCCGGGAGCCCGGCGCTCGCTGGATAGAACCGGGATGCCGAAGCTGCACCTGCCAGGTGAGCCCCCCCGTTCCCCCCCACTGCACCAATACGACGTGGGGCTGAACTGGTGCGTGCCCTTCGCAGGGGGGGCGAGTTCTGTGCGAAGCCGTGAGCTGCCCCGTCCCCTGCTCCCACCCGCTGCCCCCCCCGGCCGGGGGCTGCTGCCCCAGCTGCGCAGGTGAGCCCTGGACCCCCCCCATCCCCGCTGCCCGGGTGGCCCCCCCTGACCCCCCTGCTTTGCAGGCTGCCTGTACGAGGGGGTGTCCCGGGCCGAGGGCGACGTTTTCAGCCCATCCGATGAGAATTGCACTGTCTGCGTCTGCCTGGTGAGCCCCCATCGTCCCGGCGGGGGGAGCGTCCCCCTGCATCCCTGCTCAGCCGTGAGCTCCGGGCTGATGGAGCAGGATGTGCTGGGCTGGGTGATACCCCAGCATCACCCCCCCGTAGTGGTGACGGGTTGTGTCACCCCCCCGGCCGCCCCGTGACCCCCCCACCGCTCTGCTCGCAGTCTGGGAACGTCTCCTGCATCTCCCCTGAGTGCCCCCCCGGCTCCTGCCCCAGCCCCTCGCCCACCGACTGCTGCTCCTGCCCGCCAGGTGCGTCCCCGGGACCCCTAAATCTGAGGCAGGGGGAGCCCAGGGGATGGGTTTTGGGGAGGGGGGGGGTCACTCCCCGGCCCCACTGTCTTTCTCCTCCCCAGCAAAATGCAGTTTTCGGGGCCGCACGTACGCGCATGGTGCCCAGTTCAGCCTGGACGGGGACGATTGCACCACCTGCATCTGCCAGGTGGGTCCTGGGGAGCTTGGGGGCTCCCCAGGGATGCTCCATGCCCCCCTTTGCCCCCCATCCTGCTGCTGGGGGGAGCCAGCCTTTGCTGGGAGCTGAGGCAGGAGGGTGACGTGTCCCCGCGTCCCCAGGGTGGTGAGGTGGAGTGTTCCTTCGCCCCCTGTCCCATGCTGGACTGTCCCCAGCACCAGCGTCACCTAGGCCCCGGGCAGTGCTGTGTCACCTGCCGGGACCCCCCCGCCCCCACCGGTGAGCCCGCACTGGGGGACAGCTGGGGACAGGGAGAGTGGGATGGGGGGGACAGCTGGGGGACAGGAGTGATGGGACTTGGGGGACACTTGGGAGATGGGAGAGTGAGATGTGGGAGATGCCTGGGGACAGGTAGAGGGGGACGTGGGGGACAGTGAGGGTGGTGCAGGGGACACCTGGGGATGGGCAGGGCGGGATCGAGGGGACCCTTGGGGATGGGGAGGTTGGGAATAGGTGGGCACAGGGAGGGTGGGATGTGTGTGACAGCTGGGGGAAAGGAGGATGGGATGCAGGGGACACTTGGGGGGGGCAGGGGACGTGGGGGAGCTGGATGTGGGTGCACGAGGACTGGCAGGACGCTGGGGGCGCTGCACAGGGGTTTGGAGGTGGGGAGGGGGCACAGGATGGCACCTGAAGGACTGGGGGTCCTCGCATCCCCTTCTGTCCCCCCCAGGTTGCTCCGTGGATGACAACGGGGTGGCGTTTCCCGTGGGACAGATCTGGTCTCCGGGCGATCCCTGTGAGTTGTGCATCTGCCAGGTGAATGAGAACCTGCTCTGCTTCACCCCCTACCTGCCCCCACCCCCGGCTCCTGTCCCCCCCCGTCCCTTGGGCTGCTGGTGGCCGCGGTCCCTGCCAGCTCCCGGCTCCGTGGGCTCCAAACGCGGCGGTTCGGGGCAGCCCGAGGTCTCTGGCAAGTGTTTCCCCACAGGCGGACGGGTCGGTGAGCTGCCAGCGCACGGACTGCGTGGAGACCTGTCCCTACCCCATCCACACCCCCGGGCAGTGCTGCCCCGACTGCTCTGCAGGTGACGGGTGCTGGGGGCACTGTGTCCCCCCTGTGTCCCCTCTGTACCCTCTGTGTCCCCTCTGCATCGCTCCTGCATCACCAGTGTCCCCCGGGCATCCTCTCTGTATCCCCTCTGTATCCCCTGCATCCCTCTTGCGTTCCCTTTGCACCTTCTGCATCCTTTGTGTCCCCTCTGCATCCTGTGTCCCCTCTGCATCCCTCCTGCATCCTCTTCCTGCAGTCCCAGGCAGGATCAAACCCAGCAAGTCTGGGCTTAAGCAGAGAGCTCCTGAGGGGTCCCCAAACCACCTAGGGACCCCACATTGCGCCAGGGGAGGTTGAGGTCGGATCTGGGAACAATTTCTTCCCCAAAGGGCTGTGGGGCATTGGAACAGGCTGCCCAGGGCAGTGCTGGAGTCACCATCCCTGGAGGGTTGGACAGACGGAGATGAGGTTCTCAGGACATGGGGCAGTGCCAGGGCTGGGGGAACGGGTGGACTCGGTGGTCGTGAGGGTCCTTTCTACCCAAAATGATTCTGTGATTCCGTGACTCTCAGGCTGCACCTACATGGGCCGGATCTTCTACAACAACGAGACCTTCCCCTCCGTGCTCGACCCCTGTCTCAGCTGCATCTGCCTGGTGAGGGCTGCGCCGGGCACCACCAGACATTTCCATCTCCTGCCCCGTGAGCTGAGCCCCAGATTTTTCCTCTCTTGCAGGAAAAAGCTCTCGGGTATTTCGGGGCTGCCCCCACTGCCTTTTCCCCACCCCGGAGGGGCTCTAACGCCCCCGTGTCTCTCTCGCAGCTGGGCTCAGTGGCCTGCTCACCCGTGGACTGTGCCATCTTCTGCACCTACCCCTTCCACCCCGAGGGCGAGTGCTGCCCCGTCTGTAACGGTAGGAGGCGGGGGGAGGACCAGGGGACCCCGTCCTCCCGCCCTGTGATCCCCCCACCCCAGGCTGAGTTGTGCTTTGCATCCCCCAGACTGCAACTACCAGGGTCGGAAGGTGGTGAACGGGCAGAGCTTCACCCCCGAGGGACAGCCCTGCACCCGCTGCACCTGCCAGGTGACGGGGGGACCTGTGGGGTGACAGAGGGGACCGGGAGGGGGTGGCTGACCCTCCCTTTGCCCCCCAGCTCGGGGAGGTGAGCTGCGAGAAGAGGCTTTGTCCCCGGTCCTGCACGGAGCCCCCCGCACTGCCCGCTGCCTGCTGCCCCCCCTGCCCAGGTAACGGGGACAACAGGGACACTTGGGGACACCCCTGCCCTAGGGGACACGGCCACACTGTGGCCCCCGCACAGGGTTGGGGGGATCCTGGGGGTGGGTGTTAACCAAAAACTTCTCTCATTATCCACAGACGTCCAGAGCAGCAACCTGTCCCTGTCCCCATCCCACGGGGACTCACATGGTGACACCCCGCACCCCAGCCCCCCGACGTCTACCCGCC
>VWYH01001300.1:0-19953 GCA_013399365.1 Pampusana beccarii
AACCAAAACTATTCTATGATACTATGGTTGTTGTGGTTATTGTTGTAGTAGTGCATATTTAAATGGTGTTATGGGATATCATGGGGATCTGAAGGTCAACCAGATTCCAAAGGCAGTTGGTCAATTTGTGAAAAGATTCATCCAGGGGAATAAAATTTCCTGTCAATGAACAACCGTGTCAACCCACTTCAATGTTGTGGGAAGGTATAAGGAAGTCGCACTTGCTCTGATCTTATGCCCTTCTGGAAGTATTTCCTATTGGCCCCGTTTGGGTAGCTGTGTAAATTGACTTTTGGCCTGAAGATGCACCGTTCTACTCTCTATGACATCAGAAAGAAACTAACAGCAGTCAGAGACCATCTGTCTTAATTTTTTTTTATTTTAGACCAGTTGCAGGAGAGTTGGAGATGTAGCTCTTTCTCTGGTATTATGTATTTGAATGCATCTCATATGCAGAGCAAGTTTGGTGGTGATTACAGAGGTAATTTGATTTTTCCAAAATAAGTTGTTAGCAGTAATACAATTTGATAGCAGTTCATGGAATAAGGGAGAAAGAAAAAAGTTTTAGTTTTTTAATCCATTCTTCTGTTCCTGCGTAAAAAGAAATGAAAAAAACATGGAGCTTGTACTCTGTTCAGGAAGACAGGAGAGTATCACTACGCTGTCTCAAGCACTACAATTAGCAAGACCTGTCCTTTTTCCTTGCAAAATAAATCTTTAGATCCACACTGAGACTAAACAAAGATTTCTCTGTTTACTTTTGGAAGCACTGAGCATCAAGACACTAACACTAGGGGATAATCCATTAAAGAAGCTTTCTTTGTATTTAAGTTGAGCCTTTGTAGAAGACTTTGTCAACAAATCTTATTAAAATATTGCTATATTAGTTTCATGGTGGCAAAGGTGCATTTTAAACTGTTAGTTGGTGCTTAATTGACTTTAAAACAAAAAGGAACGAAAGGACTAAAAAGCACGCATCTGGAAGCATTTTTATCAGCAGTCTCCCTGCAGTTAAGGACATTGGGTTTCTGCATCTCTTGTGCTTGGTTACTTCATGTTGCAAAAGCTTCACTATTGGGTACAAACACCCCAAGTTTAGGTAATGTTTTTCACGACTCACAGCTTCCACAACCACTGAAAATTTACCGTTGAGCTGAAAAATTAAGCCTACCACACACTTCCAGGCCTGAGGCTGCAGGAGTTATCAGCTGCAACCACCGGGCTAAACTGTTGCACAGAAAGGAGAACAAAATTGATTTCAACTACTGGGTCTCTGCAAGAGACTGATACTTATTAGAGGACAGATGAATGAAAGCAGATGGGTGATTTAAACTTGATCAAGTGATTTAAAGACACATGGATGAGCCTTTTCTTACAGAGGATGACTGATGATACACCAGCAACTAACACTGATCACACTTGCAAGGATCATTTTGGGGGCCCAACTAGAGCTAAACTGTAGAAGAAAATATATCCATTTGTCCAGGGGCATCTGAAGGTTTTGGATAGTTACCCAAAGAAGGAAACATGGTTATGCCTGACTTTACTGTGTTGTTTCTAGTGTGTCTGCCTCTTGTTTGGTCTTACATGTTTACTTTTCTTCCTTTTTAATGTAAACTGGACCACCTGCCTCAGCATGAGAGTCAGCATGCAAGGCTCAGTAAGAGCCTGTATCAACATTGACTACAACTTTAACACTCAAACCACTTTATGAATATAATCTGCCTGGACTGTAATCTGCCTCCAGACAGACAAGATAGAAGCATGTTGATGCTGTGTCCTCCTACTTATTCTCAGCAGTCTTGACAAATATGTTTTATTTCCCTTTGAGCCTGCACCAACAAGACATAAGGTGCTGGCAGTGTCTGCACTCAGGTATTTCATTCTTATCTGCATCAGGTCCTGGGGGCAAGGAATTTACTGCGCGTGAATGTGTTGGCTTATTTTGATTAAACATGCTGTGGAAAATCCGAATTCAACACCTATACAGCCACAGGCAAATGGCAACAGTATTTTGACCACGAGTAGTATAATAGTTGAGGAGCTTTGTTAACCGTCTGTGTACCTATTGTGGACTGGGTAAAAATAAAGTGTGATGCTAGTGCTCTCACTAAAAGTTGATCAAGACTTGTTTTTGTTCACATTCTATGCCTATGTCAAAGACCTAGCGGCCTGCTAATGAGAATACTGGATGTTTTTCTCCCATTGTTAAGTGTGTTGAACTGAGGTTTTGAAATCCCATGAAAAAGTGGTTAAAACTGTCATTCAGTGAGTTTGACACCAATGTCTTCAAAGATTGCTCCAAGCATTTTGGTCTGAATTTTCCTTCTGCTTTGCCTCTGAAAACTCATAACTATTTACCACAGAAAGTGAGTGATGCCTAGGGATACATCTTTAGATACCAAATCCTGATGAACTGGTCCAGCAAAGCACCCTTGAGCTTTGTGAGGCATTGATGACTCAGAAATTGCCTCCTCCTCCTCTTATGATGGCAGTTTGAATTTGCAACTTTGACGGCGCTGATCTCCGTCAGGATGCTCCCAGCTGAGGCTGCCTTAGCTCACTCAGTCTCAAATGTGTGACAGTCAAGTGATCAGGATGTTTAAGTTGTTCTTGTGGTTGTTCTAAGGGCTGTGGCTGGAGAAGCTACCCTGCACATATGCCTCTGCAATATTTCTCAGGCCAAACCTCCCAGTCATCCGAAAACCATGGGGTTCCTGCCATCTCCAGAGACTTCCGTTCAAAATAATGCTTGAAAGCGAATTAAGGATTTTGGAGAGGCATATGATCCCTGAGAAACAGAAAAACAAAAGCAATGGAGAATGCAGAGCACTGCAACACCTGGGATAATCTCTCTGAACACCTATTTGGACAGGCAATCATTACTATTATTCTACCCATATCAATCAACCAGCTTTGCATCCAGGCATTCAGGTCTTCCACTTCAATCTGTTGTCCTGAACAATGCTTTGGATTGATTCTACAAGTGGCAGATACTGCTGGTTTCTTTTAGTACAATGCTAAGGTCAGCTCTTCACATCTACATGGGATAGCATTAAGGAAAATGAAAGTGTAGGAGGACAGAGGACAAGACAGATAATAAGTATGCTGTACCAGCTCTTCATTGATTTCTTAAAGAGGCCACACTACTGGCACAGGTACCTGGAAATAGATCTAAGCACCTCTGGTGCTTCCCCAACATCCCCTTCATCTTTACTGAGCTCCTGGATGAAAGAGAGTCAACAAAGCCAAGGCCTCAATCAGCAGATTGAGATCAAGTTTCTCGTGTAGGCTGAGCCTTGCTTTTCATCAGTCTTTTTACTGACGGAGTGATAAACAAGGAAACAAGGGCTTGCTTTTTTTTTTTTTTNAGAGACACTACACAAGGCAAGTTCGGAATTGTCTTGATAGAGTATTTTGTTGTAGGAATGTTAATATACTTTAGAGACAGGGTCATAAATTGTGAGAGTGTGCCATAATCTCTAAAAACCCTAATGATGTTTAGGGACGATGTAACCAGTGCTAAATAAAGAGATAAACGTTTAGAGGTCTCCCATTCACACTATGTGGCTATGCCTAATGAACAGTAGAGGTTTCTTGTGAGATGCATTCTTCTTCCGTAAAGTTTGTTTGTAGAGCAACACAATGAGGTACATGCACTGAACCACCTTGAGGAACTTAGTGTATTACTAGTGTGCCCTTATAGGAAATCTTGCAAACTTCCTGTGTTTATCAAAAACATTTGCTGGCAACTGTGTATTTTGTTTTGATAGAACTGGAAAACACTCTTGTCTCCAAGCTTCTTGTGTTCTCCAGTCTTTTTTTGCAACACGTATTTTTTTGCACCTATTCTTACAATCAAACCTTGATTAAATGAGAGGACCACTTAAGCATCCATGCCCCATCCCTGCTTAAGGAAACAAGTGAGGGATGAGCAGCAGGAGAAAGAGTAAGACCCCTATACATTTCAGTATAGGGAAACCAATGTTTAAACACCCCACTATAAATTGGATAGATTTGAGACTGTGTGAGGCTGTGAGACTCAGGTGACTGTCCTAACTACTACAGGCACTGTCTGTGCCAAGGTTTCTCTCTCCCATCATGTTCCTTCATGAAAAGTTCAGAGATACTCCTCATGTCTGCCACTTTTTACGTATCTTCTTAGTCATCATTACCTTTTTCTTGGACCTGAGACATGTGCAGTCCGCTTCATTTGCCTTACAACCCAAAGAGAAGAAAGTAGTTTCATTTACAGTTTTTATATTTAAGAATGCTAAGAATAATGTGAAATGATCAGCAAAGCCTTAAGAAAATTGTTTATCTCATTTGTTTTAATTGTTGTTATGAACATTTCACTCCTATCAGCAGTAGAGGGACAGAAACCATTGGATCTATGGGTCACTTTCTAGCTGAGAGTTGTAGCAGTTCACTAAACCTATTTTCCAATCAGGAGAGCTAAGCCTATACAATAATGCTTGCCACATTTCCACTTTCCATTCACTTCCACATTGAGTTTAATGGAAGAAGTCAAATGAGTAAGCTTTGTGTTTGTGTTATTGTTGAATTAATTGTTAGTTCAGACAGGAGGCACCAGGCACTACTCTTGCTGTCTTTGGAGGAAGTTCAGACTATTGCATTTGTCACACTGCTCAGATGAACTTACTGCCACACACGAACACAACGGAGCAGATGCTGAATAGTATTCACAGTTCCTGAAGAAGCCTGTTACGCACTGGAACCAGCATGAACCTGAAAGTGGATATGGAGGCTTGTTTATTCTTCTTTCTCTTCTCAGATGGCAGGGGGGAAGACGTTTCTTTATTTTTCTCTCTCTCTTTTTTTTTTTTTTTAGCGGTAAACAAAACAAGATATTCACGTTTACCTCAGTAAATGGCCGGATGTTTCCCTTGTTGTAAAAATAAGCAGTAGTCAATGGCTGAATGTGTGGCCGTAACGAGATACATCTATACATCACATGTGTTTTCAGACAAAAGAAGAGAGAATAAAGGCCTGAATCTGATTCAGGAGGAGCTCTGTGGAAATCAGCAGCATCGAATCTGGTAGGCTATTTATGCTGCTGTTTCCCACTCATGTTTGATTGTATTGTCCAAATCACAACAATCTGTATTTTCCATTTATAAAATTCCCAGAACTTTCTTCTACTTTCTGCCACCAACATCTCATATTTACATGGTGGTGTCCTTGCCAGAATACCACTATCTTCTTCTCACTGTGACACGCTAAAGTCTAGACAATAATTATGTTCTCATGTGCTGTGCCTGATCTTTGTCATACCAATCATTTTGTCATAGTTTCCTTGTTTCTTGCCTTTTGGCACCTCTTTCGGGTCAGGGATTTGTGGGCACAAAGCATGTAGGGTGCTGAGGCTGTGTTCCATGATGCTGCAATAATGGTAGCAGTCATGATAAAAATTTCCTGTTTCAAGCCTCACGTTAGATCAGAACCCAGGAACTGCATTCCCAACACTTGTAGGGAAGCACATTGATGCAGAGGAGAGATAAGGAACAGCATGTTTCAAAAAAGACTGACCCAATTTGAAATCACTGTATCCTTGAAATTGTGTCCATCTTTTTGAAACTTTGCACAGTGAACTTTGTCCATGGAAGGAGAGTTTAATTATATGCATATACTAGGGTCATCTTTTGATGGTTTTCGTGGGATTGATCTCAATGAGTTTCAGTTGTCCAAAAGGTAAACTTCTTGGGCTCTCTCCATTTTTGTTGGAGAATATCATGTTCTTTCAGGGAGCGCTTCAACTCATCTTAAAATGGAATATTTTTCCCACCTGTCCATTTGGTGAATATCTTGACTATTGAGTCAAAATAAGTAGCTTAGGCTAGAAGCTGAGCTTGCAAATAGCAAAAATTTGATGAAACAAACCGCAGTCAAAATCCCTGGCAGCTGGATATTTTTATCAGGCTGGAGGATTCTGCACTCAGGGACACATATGGCTGACTGTGGGAGAAAAATGCAAGACATCTTGCCTTCAGATTGTCATTCTCTAACCAGGTGCTGGAAGAGCTGAAGTTAGGATCATTCTAGCAGCATTTATAACCTGCAATTAAAAACCTGAAGAAAGTAAGATTGAGTTTTCTATTTTAAGGGTTGATATTGCCAAAGAAGCCAGAAAGATACCAAGTTAAGCAACACTTTCCGTAAGCTGGCAAAAATAACATATTCTTTTATGTCCAGGATGTTTTTTCTCCACCTTTTCCAGGCAAACAGGTATCTGACAATCGCGCCCCATCATCTGAAATTTATTGAAATGTTTCCTCAATGTACACAAGATGATCAGCTTCACTCTCAGTAATGCCACCTTTATTTCTGTGCCATGCCTTGGTAAAGATATAAACACCTGCATGCTAACCCCTGATTTCCATACACAGGCACAAGACGTAGAGGCTTCAGAATATCTGGGGGAGTCTCACCATCGATAATTGAGGTGTTTGATCTACAGCACACCACTCCAGCTGCCTGCGAGCTGCAACACTTCCAGACCCGACTTGCTCTCCAGTTGGACAGCTAGAAATGCAGGTGGAGTGGTTGCAACTGGCTGTCTAGACATCATGTTCCTATGAGCTACTATCTGTGTTGATAGTATGCACTGCCCTTCAAGTGGTCCCTATGAAGACCACAGTCTTCTTAAGTTTTTGCTGTATTTGTTTACAACATGGCCTCAAAGGACAAATGAAAGTTTGTTTCAGGGCACAATCTAGCTGACAACAATGCAGTGAAATGGAAGGGCTTTGCTGAGTGTTCGGCCACCTTGCTCTCCAGCTTGCAAAACCTGCATGGTTACGGGTTCAAAGCTCTGGAGCTAAACAAACTGGTTGTATCTCATGGTTATACCCCCTTGCCTGCATGGAGTTCATCTAATCAGATCATAAGGTCTTTGGAAAGACAGGCTAGGGCTGGTTCAGATCCAACGGAACTGGAATTAATTTGGTGACTTTTGCACCAGAATCTCTGCAGCATGACCCTCTCCTGGCTGCAGGAAGAACATCCATGGCTAATGTCACCAGAAGCATCTGCAGAATATGGCCATCCAAGTTCTGCCCTTTCGTTTAGTAGGCACCCCTTCTGATTTAAAAATAATTCACCTTTTGGGGCTTTGTTCATCCATTAATTACCTTTCTTATTTTCTCTAATGCTGTGTCATTAGCTTCCAAGGCCTGTTCAGGTTCTTTGGTCCATCTACAAAACACCCTAAACTCTGCTTTGAGTTTCAGGATGCATACTTCTGTCACCCATGCTGCCCTCATAACACTTCTGCTGTAGATAATATTCTTTTCCGTAAGAAATAATATTACATGACATTTCATCAGCTCAAATGCCTAACTGCATTTATTGACCTAATATGTTATTAATGTTGTTAGGATCTTGACTTCATCCAAGGTTGTAATTACAGAGTTTTCCAGTAGCTGTTCCTTATTCCTTTCTTACAGTGTGTAATAACTGTCTACATTTCATAATTTTCCATATTCATGTTCGGAACACACTATCAACATATTTTATTTACTAGAGAAACAGATTATTAAGGAGACTAAGCAGATACTTAATTGCTTGGGGAAAAATATTGACAAAAGAAACTGATTTTGAGAAAATGAGAGGTGCGTGGGAAAGGAGTATTTAATATTCCACTTTTTTTTTTTTTTTTAACTCAGAAAGCTTTAAAGAAAACAATTCCCAGAGTATACCTGTCTCCAGCTCTGATGAAATACGTTTTTTAATCACGAAGATTTATATTTAATATTTGTTGGAGAGACAACCTGCTTTTTGCATACGTGGTGATCATGTTTAGAAAGCTAAATATTATTGGTGGATTCGATCAGAAAAATAATCACAGTAGTAGGCAGCAATACTTTCAGATACCTGGTTTGCTTTCTGAATACTTCTCTTAAAGTGATTTACCAAGACCGCAGTGAGAAAAAACTGCAGTTTGTTCTTGTGCTCTAGATTACAATTTGCACAAATGTGGAAGAGTCAAAGCCTTCCAGTTACCTCTTGTAAGTGTGAAATTCTAGTGCTAGAGACAGCTCGATGATGCAGAAAATATATCAACCCCTCAAGAAAAGAGGCAAAAAAAAGAGACCCATTTGTAAAAAAGATATTTTATTACTGAGTTAAGCAGAAAGGGCAAATACCCTTCATCTTATTCATCTGACACCTTAGTCTAATCATTTATATACAAATAATATTAACATTTTGCATATGTAAGTCAATATGACAGTAGATGTAATGCTTTCTTTGTAAGACATGTGGTGCAGACTTCCTTCTTAAGATTCAACTATGTAAAGTGTCCTTTTGTGTTCTTTCAGGTATCTGGGGCTTTTCTGAAGGAAAGAAGAGAAGATTTAGGTAACTGACGCCTTAGCAAAAACCCAAAGATTTTGTTATTTCTTTTTCAGGTAGTACTAAGGTCTTGAACAATACAGGACTTCAGGACTTTAACCTGTTGAGTGTCTGACCTTAGGATTATGACTATATTTTGGTCTATATGGAATTTGTCATCATGTGATACTATGACCTTCTTTTTACATGTATCCTCTCAGAAGACAGCCTTGCATTTCTGGTATTTGTTGTCACCCTTGCGAACATGGCTGAAAATACATTTTTGACAGTGCCTGAAGGTCCCTTAGCTGGTTGCTCTTGATCGACCAAGGGATGGGAAAGAGCCCATTGCTTACCCACATTTTTCTGTAAGTTTTGCAAGGTTTATAGGTTTCAATTACGGACAATATTCTGTTTCTGATAAGTTCTAGTTCATTTAGGCCTGTGACATTTACAATATACGGGACATTTCTCAGAGCTGGTATTTTGGACAATTATTAAGTAAGCAATATATTTTGAAGGTGGATGGATGTTCCTTTCCCTTCCCCATCTCAGGAGAGACTATATCCCATGAACTGCTGTTCTGAGGCAAGTTTGGTTGTGTGCAAAAAGCCCTGGGTAATGACGACGAGCAGCTACACGGATGTTAGTCCTAGAGAGTGGTGTGCACAGAGAGTAGGGGAGAGGAAGGACTTTGACCAGAGAAAACGTGAAAAAGACTCACAATAATACAAAACAGTGTATTTACGAGTTGTATGACCTTCATGATTTGGGGGACTTTGTCCAGCAGGCTGGTGTCTTACACACTTTGCCTTCTGCCTTTCTGAATACAAGATCTTCAAGGAAGAGTCTCCATCAGTGTTTGGGCAGCACCTTGTCTGTTTTGGAAGCCGCTGTAGCCCAAATTCCCCCAAAGATAATGGCAGAAACTGGACCAGAATGAAGGAAATTACATTCCATGCTCTAGCTCTAAATCATGTCAGATATGATAGCTCAGTATTCCCCAGTCTGAGCCCAGTATAAGGAGTACAACCCTGACAAAAAGAAAGCTGATATTTAATCGTATTTTTCTTTGAAACATTAATCTAATAAAAGGTATCGCTTTCTTAGTTTTGTGTTGTTTAAGGGATAACTACTACCACACCAGGCTGAAGGTATTATATCTTTCCTGTTCTTCCTGCTACCTCTGTGACCACATCCAAATGCCCAGGAAAATTTATCAAGCTGGAGGCATTTTGCTGTCAGTTTCACATCCTGAAACAAGCTGAGACCAGGCTTAATCCAGCTGTTTTCTGGGTACTTAACTATATAATCTGATGGCAGTGGAACAGTTGCAGATGCACAGTGTAATTATGTCTGTATGATCCTAATTATTTTAGCAGCTGCCATTACTTTAGATTTTTCCAAGAATGAGTAGTTTGTGAGCAAGTTGTGGAACGAGCTATTTTGTCTTTGTGAGATGGTGAATTTATAAGCGGATTGGGGACTGCTTTGGATTCTTATCAATTCTTTCAGGATTTATAGCATATTATTTCCTCTGCAAATGGATTTCTAACATACAATTTGTTTATGTTTTAATCCCAGTAGTTTTTGCGGAAGAAACCCTTAATATGAAAAACAGTCTTTGAACTAGAAATTGAAAGCAGTCAGTTCATACTTAAGGGGCTAGATCTGATGAAATTTTCTATAATTTATTATTTGAGGAACACCATATTCAAATCTGTGTCAGTCAGGTCACCTAATGAAACTCACATGGGAGAAAGGATATTATCCCTATGGCACCCACAGCAAAGGAATTCCAGATTTGGACAGGGATGTTCCAAAACAGAGAGTCTACATGGGGCAAAGCAGCCACAGCTGCTCCCAGAAGATGTGTTAAGGGCCTTAACAATGGGGAAATATTGATTGATAGGTATAAGATCAAGATTTTGGCTAATACACTGGCTGAGATTCCACAGGACTACAGGGGTATCTGGCTACTAACTCTATATGCCATGACTGCTCATCTAGTCATGACTTGTCATCACTTATCATCACTGTTCGCACTGCTGGTTGATCATTAAGAGTGGGGAGGAGATGTATGTGACTTGCAACATCAGGAAGTGGTTCAGGGACAAATATTTCTGAGGTATAAATCAGTGTAGTTTTACAAGTTCAATTAAGGCTTTTACTTATACCTTGTCCTATTTCGGGAGAGTCCTACGGCTGGTAGTTAAATCTATCCCTATACAGAGCAGTATCTACACCCAGGGAGTACAGATTTCCAGAAATTAAAGCTATTTGAGAACCCTGTGATTCTTATATGGTTGTAACTGTGAAAAAAAAAAAAAAAAGTACTACAGGAGTTCACCAGTATAGGATGTTTTCTTTCTTAGTCTCCATGACTGTAGAGCAAAGGTAGGAAATGTCACTAAAATAAATTCAAAATAGGACATCTGAAAGATGAAAAGTTAAAAAAAAATGAAGATAAAAATAATATAAAGTCCAGTGTCATGTTGGTAGTCTAATTCCTAATTCTTTTCTAGTGGATAGGCAGGAGAATGTTTCTCTTTGCATCTTCCTTACCTCAGAACCAGTAATCCCCAAAATAATATCTCAGGTTCCACCTTCTTCTCAGGAGATGACATTTTATGACAATCAATCAGTCAGTCAATCGATCACCCAATGTTTTTGGATGTCTGTTGTTCGCATGATTAATATTCTTAAGTCAAAACTTTAGCTTTTCGTGGGAAAGCCTTTAGCTTTCTGTGGGAAAACCAGTGTAACTTGAAAAATCTCACCTGAACAGTTTGGAAGAATATAGAGACATGTCAACGCACCATCAAAAGAAAATTCCAGAAGTTTGAATCTGAAATATAACACAGGGGAAAACTACTGAGGTTGCTCAAAATCACACACTTCAAGGAACTGGCAAAGGGAATGGTCTGTTAGCACTACTACTGGTGGGAAGTCAGTGATAGTAACAAAATATTCCAACTAGAAAAAAAACACAATCACAACAGGAAATAAAGATTTTGTTCTATTAAGGGAGCTTTAGAGAGATGGAGAAAGAAAACAACAAGGTCAGTTAATATTTATTCTTCTGTGAGAACTTTCCTTTTTACCACTGCAAAATATTATCAGAAAGTTATTGCAAAGGGGGATGGTGTTGTGCTTTGGATATGCTTGCAATTCAAAGGCAGATCTTCCATAAGTTTTCTGAAAAAAAGTCAGACCAATAAAATATCATGAACAATTTTCGAGTGGGGAGCTCTTACAAGTGCTTTACTTGAATACCAATGATGGATTAAACCACCTGGGAACTAGAAAGTTGACATTTTATTTTCAAAAAGGTCACTTACAGCACTGATAGCTTCAGCAACAGAATATTGGCAAAACCATGAGTTCAAGAAATGCAAGATACTGCTTATGCTGGCTGTGTGCTGTGTGCCACGTTCCATTTGGTAGTGAACAACTCAAAAACAAACCTGGAGGTATAAAGGACCTACGATCAAGAGGGGGCTGTGTGAGAGATGGTACTTCATGACTTCTAGTTTCTGACATACATCACATTGAAATAGCTTTGCAGTACATTGCTGATGCCTGTTCCCCCAAGTGCTGTTTACTGTGAAGAAAACTAAAATCCCAACGTTCAGGAAATAAAGCCTGAATTGTTTCTGTCTGCTTTAGCGGTCACTGTTCCTCATTCTCATTTTTCCTCTCTTCTCTCTCGCTTCGATGGCTCATGTTGTTTCAGCTGCTGCTCCGTTTTCCTTTCATCTTGTCGATCACTGTCAGCAGCGAGGGTCTGAGTTTCTACTCCCCTGGAGCTGGGGGCAGCTTTCCTGTGCTTTCCTGCACTGCTGAGCTGGAAAGACCATCACATTGTTTATCTCCTATGATACTGCATTATTTTTGGTACTTCACTCCTATGTACAGTGCCTCCTTCTCTCCTTCTAAGAGGATGCAACTTTTCCTAGCTTCAGAGGAGAGAATGAACAAGAACTTCAGCAGGATATTTATCTGTTGGACTTCTGTCATGCTGAGGATTCGAGCATCCAGGAAGGTTCTCCAGGCGCTTTTATTCTTCCTAGAGCTGGACCCTCACGCAGGCAGAGAGAGAGAAGATGAGCAGGACTGAGGCTGATTATTTCTAAGGATGCTATTGCACAGCAACTCATCTTCGAGAGACTCTGTAGGTGGAAACCAGAGTGCCCCGTCTGCACTTTGAGACCCCATTTCAAACATACATCTCTTTAAGCAGGGGCTCACTCCCTGCCAAGTCTTCATCCTGCCATCTCTTTGACAAAATGAATGAGCAAACTGCTTGTGCTCACGGTTCATGAACGTTCTAGACCTAAGCTCCACAGACTTTCCATCCGCCTTTTCAGCTGATAGCAGCAAATATTTTTGGAAGCTCACTGCCAGCAATGCACTTTGCTGTGGCTCAGAGGTCCCCACAGAAGAGCAGAATGCGGAACAAGTTTCCTCTGCTGTGGAGAACCAGGGAGAAGGACCAGTGTGGTGTCCCCAGAACAGTATCTAAGAATGCTAGTTACGTAGATGATTTTCACATATAGAGTAAAAGAGAAAATATATGTTAGTACATGTATATTATTGCTCACTATTTACATGTGTTGGAAAGTATTATCTCTGATTCTCCTCTCATGTATTTTATTATTATCAATCTGATAAACTCAATAGAGTTATCTGTGGTATTAGGACAAAGTGTTCCTCTTTTTTTTGCTCCTTCTTTCTCTGTCTTTCTTTTACCTTTTTTTTTTTTAAACCACCACTATGCCTATTAGTATATTTTTATTATTTAATCAAACAGGTAAACATAGAAATATATCAGCTCATGAATTGAGACTTTTAAATTAAAATTAGGGACCATGGGTTTAGGCATAACAAAGTTTTCAGTGGTAAACAAAGGTTCACAGGTTCATAGAGCCTGTACTTACTATCATAGGCAGTCTCTCTGCTTAGGAAAGATGGGCAATTATTTCATACAAGAGAAACTCTGTAGAAACTGTAGCAAAAAAAAAATTTAAACAAATAAATAGCAAGACATAGAGTATTTTCATCTAAAAGTGAGCGTTTGGACAAACATGAGCAAGTCCAAGCCTTGTTCATTGGTATATTCATTAATGAGTTAAAAAATAATAATACACTAAAAATATCAATGATGAAGGGAATGCATTAGTGGAAAATGTGACACTGAAAAATAAAGTCAAAATCAAATCCATACATCCACACATTTCCTTTTAGCTTGAAGCAACTAGCAAACACACACACAATTGTGGGCTTTGCTTAGTGTTGTTGTAACATAAATGGAAAAAAGAACTTTTTTTGCTAGGCTTTTTGGCAGAGGTATGAGAGATGTCTGTGTGGGAAACCAAATAAAGAAATTGACCAAATTAAAAGAAAGGACAAATAAATATTAGGGAAAAAAAAAAAAAAGGCCAAGTAAAATAGCACCTTGAATGAAGTTTCAGTTCTCCACTGTGATTTATTGATACAGTCCCTGGGCACTTGTGGTTTATTTAAACAGGAAAAGTAGTTGCTATGTACAAGTGCCATTGCTACTCAGCAACCTGTGGAGTCCCTGAGAGAAGAGATGAACTTCTGAAAACAGATTTACCACTATGCAATTAGTGGCTTCTGGTTGCAGCAATATCTACTGTTGACAATTCTCTACCTCTGATTCCCCTCCTGATATGCCTCATTGCTATAAATCAAATTGCGTTATTTGCTGAAGGACCTGGGAGAATGATTTGTGGTATGGGGGTGAAAGGTTTCTTTGCTGATCTCTCTTGGGGATCAGATGTGCAGAGCCTGAATAGCAGAGTAACCTGACCCGCAATTTTAGAGGATATTGTGGAAGAACTTCTGCACTCTTAAAATCAACAGCTATTATTCAATCAAGATAACGAACCATGGGAATTAATTCAGTGGTTGTCAACTGTAAGGACTAAGAACAGAAGAGCAGATATTTACAACCCATCTTATAAAGAATTAAAGGATGCTTGTATGTTCTTGAGAACGTAACACTGAGCCTCAGGGTCTTAGCTTTATGTATACGCATGTGAAGACTTATCAACCTTATAACATTAAGGAACATAGCTTTAAGATAAATTATAGGTGTTAAATGAATGTTCAGACCTTTATGTAACCTAAAATTCTACAACAGGAAGAAAAAGGCGATGAGTTGAAGCCCTTCTACATCAGGATCACAGCATCCACAAGGAGCAGAGGAGGGAGAGAACCCATATACCATTGGAGGAAGATGTGAATTCCTTTAAAAGTATAATCATTGCAAATCCTTGGATAATATCATCTTGAGTGATCACTTTCTTTAGCATCCCCATCTGGATATGACTTCAATATGTACATGTCCTTTTGAAATTCCTTAGACTATAAATCAGTCTTGGCAAATTAAGCCAAGGAGCTATTTATTGTACAGTCCTCTGTGACATTCAGTGTTGTCTTTGCCTTAAACAGAACCAAGGAGAAGATAACCCAGAACAGTTCCTTCTTTTTCTTTAGTGACTGATAGTATTAAAATTTCTCTTCAGTAAGGTTGAGGAAAGAGATAAGGTATGGTTGCAGTAGTCTCACTGTAAGATCTGGGGCATCTTTGCATCTCACCACTCTTCTGAGAGGGATATGTCCTGTGCCAGGTGTAGCCCGGCTCATTATTGTTGCACTTCTGACACTGCTGCACTACTGAAGACAGGCAAAGGTGTGAGGAATGAAGTGCTCAGCTGTGACAAATCCTCACTCCAACTTACTTGTTTGGGGCAAAAGGTGCCCTGTGATGTCTTCTCTTCCTCTTGATACTGTTTGCAACTTATTTATAGCCTGTGATAGAGGATGCAACTGCTCAATAAGTAGGAACACGAAAGCATTTGTTGAGTCCCAGTAGAAAAGTGCACCAGTAAGAGTGTAATTAAATGCAACGGATGCACCGAACATGGTGTACTAAGAGGAGGAACCTATAATCTGTTGAGCAATACCTGCTTCAGATTAAAACTACTTGCTGATAGTTCCCCAGCATACATGTGACAAAGATAGAGATTTGCATACTTTGGCAGGCTGCAGTTCAGAGACTTTCTATATGCTTATGTGGCTTGGTAGTCTTTGCCACAGAGGGGTTTGCACCAGCCTCAAGTGTGCTGGGTTAAGAGCAGGAGCAGCAAATACTGTAGTATGAAAGAAGCAGGGCATAAACTGGGGCACAGTAGTGCAGAGCTTTCTGCATCTGTCCTAGTTCTCCAGTGCGAGCTCATGTATCTACCCGACCTTATCTTGTGCCACCCAAATGTTGCAGATCGGATGAATATGAATGGCTTGTGAAATGTCCCTCTTGAATGACAGCGACTTTCAGAAAAGGAATTGAGTGTGGTTTTGTTCTGTTCTACCACAATAACTTTGTTACAAATAACAATGTGTATAATTGAGATATTACAAATAGCAATTATAATTGAGACCTCATTAAATTATCATGGATTTGTTTTTATTATGAAGCGTAAATAAAATGATGAGGCTTGAATAAAACCATTTTTTTCCCTTAAAAATTTGTGACAAGGGCATGGAGTATGAGACACTGGGAGTGATTCAGGTGCCTGATCCTGTCTCTTCAATACTGTTTTAGATACCTTCGAGTGTCAGAGTTCTTTCTTTGAGGCTGTCAAATACATAAAAGCACCTATAGGAGACCTACTCTCTTCAGAACATAGCTGGAGGATAGCTGGGATATTTGTGGATGTACATATACTTTAGAATACGTTTAGGAGACAGATGCCTATGCGTAGGCACCCGAATCTACCCACTGAATCACAGAGGCTGGAAACATGAAACCAAGGTGTTACTCCGTGAAATGAAAGATTGCAGAATCGTGCATAGATGTTCAATACTTGTCTTAGTTGGGACAGGTCTTCTAAATGGTTAATTGCCTGATATTGTGCTGCCTGACTACCTTTACTTGGGCTTGGGCTAACAAGTGGCTCTGAGCATGATGTACCAAAGGGCTGAATACACCAAGAAAGAAAGAGTGCAAGTTCCACAGTAGAATACTAAGAAGAGGAACTGGAGAAAAAAAGAAAAAAAAAAAAACTATAACTATATATAACTCTACGTAGTTATATATAGTTATATATCTCTGTATATATATTTACCATACATGTTTTTTCCAATTCATTCCATGATGTGGAATTCTGAGAATACATTAATGTCCATTGATGTATGGTTTTGATCTTGTGATCTTGACCTTTCACTTCTTTGGTGATGAGCTCAAAAGCGACTTCATGGTGTTTCATCTCCAGACCTTCCTGAGTCTTAGCCTTTCCCAAGGTATTACGTCAAAGACATATTTCAAAGAAATTCTTCAGAATTTCAGTCATTCCTTGCCAGTTATGTTTTCTAGAACTTTGCTCTTTTTTTCTCACCTCATTTCTCTTCAGCTGAGACACTTCCTGAAGTTTCACACAAAAAACTAGGCACAAAATTCCAACTGAGAACATACCAGTACAGCAGCAGGACTGTTTCTCTTGTTTTTCAGGATACAAGACTTTTCTAGGTGTCCCTGGATAGTGTTAACTCTTTTTTGTAACAGCATGTTAAACTTGTGATCCACCACCTGTTTTCAGACTCTTTTCTTCCCAACCACAAACCCCGTATCTGTATTTGTGCAGCTGATCATTCCTGCCAAAGGAAAGTACGGCTCTCAGTCCTGCTTTTTTTTCAAAATATCAAGATCCTTTTCAGTCTACTCCTTTTCATCAACAGGTGTTTGAGGATTATTGTGATTAAATTTAATATGCATACTTTATGCCTTCATCCGTTTTGTGAAGGAAAATACTTGCAACCAAATAAAAATAATTACAATCACATTAATAAATATTAAAAAACGTGTAAAATCCTGCTTAAGAGTTTCTTCCTGTTTAACAGGAGGAACCAATAAATAACCTCCAGGGTCAATACCTCTGACATTTCTAAAGAAGTTCATAGCATTTTCTTCTAGAGTTTGCTTATAAGAATGTTATAAGAAGTGGCATTAAATGTTATGATTAAGTCATGATTTAGTCATGCATTTTCTAAGAGTAACAAGGTTCACTGAATCACGACAAAAGCCAGCTTATTTGTTTTGTCTTGGCTTCTTCTAGACAAATCTGTTGCCTATTTATTGATGTTTTTTTCTGGCATGCAGGTGGTACAAGTAGTATGGCTATTTATTGTGGTATATTTCCAGAAACTACAGTCAAGATGATTACTCTCTGTTTTTCTGTCCCCCTCTTCTGCTTTAAAGAGTTACATTTGCCCTTCGCACCTCTTCCGGTTCTTCATTCCTGAACTGTAGATTTTCTGAGAAATGAAGATTCAGAAGGTTCCTCATCCAGTTCTCTCAGCCCCCTAGAAGAATCTCAGTCATCAGAGCCAGCCTGCCTAAAATACTAATAATTAAGTTACCTGTATGCCCTTTTACCTTAAGGTAATGTCTTGCCTCACTATCATTTGTATTACTTGGTCTGTCATTATGCTGATTGGTCCTTATTAAGGTAATTAAACTACCTTCAAGTGAGAGTGGTTAATGTTAGCAATGAATCCACTTCGTATTGGAGTACAAATACTGTAGCACAAAAAACTGTTTTCGATTGAGAAAAACCTTCGTAGGGCTTCATTCCGAAAGGAGGCTGTAAAAGCAGCTATAAAGACATTCATGTCTTATGTTAATATCGAACACTACTTTGATCAACATATGGATAACTAAAGAGGGAACTCAAAATTGGAAGGTTTAACTGAAAGATTTAGGCTCCCATTTCCAGACCAGCTATTGGGAAGACAATCTTAAGAGTAGGCATATAAAAAACATGACAAAAGAAGACAAATCAAGACACATGGAGTCTCATTTTGCTGTGATAAGGAGGTTTTACCTGCAGACAGAAAAATGTTGATGGAAATTAACAGCAGTAGATCGCTCACCAGTGTTGACAGCAGGAAGGGACAGCAGAAGTTGGAGATGTGGGACACAACTCTGCTGAAATCTCTTTTACGTTTGTCTCAGGAAATGGAAAGATTGCATTGCAGGAGGGGATGAATTTGCACGGCTCCAAAAAACCCTGCAAAGGGAATAAAGAAATATCACTGTGAAGAAAGCACTATGTCTCACAAACAGTAAATGACGTAATTCGTACACTGAATGCTACCATTATGTTTCTGAAGCTTGATCTCATCAAAGGATATCACCAGCTGCACCAAGCTTCTGCTTTCTATCTGCCAAATGTTTCAGCACATACTGGTCTTAGATGGTATGAAAGGCTAACATCTGGAATTTATTCAGCCATAGAAATTTTTCAGGATTCATAGAATCATAGAGTCATTTGGGCTGGAAGGGACCTTAAAGATCGGCTAGTGCCAACCGCTAGACACCTTCTACTAGACCGATTTGTTAAAAGCTCCATCCAACCTGACCTTCCGTGTATTATTTTTGTACACCTCTAAGATCTTCAATGGCACCGATGACCTCATAGAACATGATGTAATCCATACAGTCACGTTTCAATGCCTTATTGTTTGAAAATTCCCCTCAGAGTAAATAAAAACACTGCTTAATCAAAGCCATAACTTAATTTTTGGTCACATTTCTTGAGTCAGGTGAATTTTTTTTAACCTGAAGAAGGTAACAGCAACTAACACAGCAAAAGCTCCGAGAGATGCTAGGGAAGGTCTGTTTTTTCTCATGGGTAGACCACGGACACCCATAATATTTCAATGTTGAGGTCTCTTTTCATGGTAACTTGATATTTATATGTCTTTCTACTGTTTGCCTTGCTCATCCAATGAAAGTTTTGTGAACAAGATTTTTTAATATGTCAGCTTATAAATAAAAAATACAGTAACAAGAACACCGAAAGAGGGGCACTTTTGAAAAAAAAAAATTTTGTAAGAAGAAAAAAGAAATTATGTAATTTGCCATTAAGAATTTGCCTGCTTTTCACTCAGAAGTATACCCAAGAAAGCTTTAATTACTTTACTGCTTGGAGAGTAACTATGCAAGCACAGTCTAATAGCCAAAGCATTTGTTCAGTGTCTCAGGTACATTTTGTAACCTGTGCTAAGAACTGCTAACAGGAAAGAAAAAAGGTTCCATCCTATGCTGTTAGTTGTAATCAAGCTAAAAGTAAAGTAATAAAAAATTTATTTGATCTCCTTAGTCTGATCAGATAACAGCACTTTTTTTTGATCCAGATTTGTCTGTGACACTAGCCACTGCAAATGCCACTAAGAATTTTAACTCAACCAATGCAAGGAACTGATACTTTAAATTAGGTGGGATATGCAGACCATGTACCAGAGGAGTAGAATAAAAGGATTTTTTTTAATGGGTATTTACAAAAGGAGGAGTGACAAGAGAACGACATAATAATGAGAATGATTTGAGGTGCTTAAAAAACAATCTTATACTGAGAAATTTAAGGAATTTAGCCATTTATCTCATCAAAGAGAAATTCTGAAGGCAGCTTGCCTGTGGCCTATAATTGGGGTCTTTAAGTTCTTTTGTAAGCATTCAAGTGTGTAACAATATCCCATAGTTAAAAGGGGAAGATACAAAAAAAAAAAAAA
>VWYH01001300.1:19976-81974 GCA_013399365.1 Pampusana beccarii
AAAAAAAAAAAAAGGATACTTATCTACTTATCTAGTCCTTCTGCAGAGACAGTTTTTTGTAATGACTGATTTTCAACGTTGAAGTAGCTTGCCATGGCTTCTGGAAGATTCTCTGTGCTTTGGGATGTTCAGGTTAGAGTGGTTGGTTTCCAAAAGGTATTTTTTTAGTCTGAACATGCCATGTACTCTGTGTCTAAATCACTGGGGTTAGTCTTCAGTAATAAAGATTTTATTTGCCTTGTTGGTTACATGAGAAAGGCAGAACACTGGTGAAGTGTCTCCTCCTGAAGTTTTTGATTTAAAAGCAAAAAATATGTAGGATGGCACTGTGACCTTGAAAACTCAGAAAAATCATTCAGTTTCTGCAGCTACACATGACAATATACAGAACTCTTGTATTTCAAGGGCTTCAGCTGACACATCACACCTAGGATTGCCAGAGGCTATTACCTGCACTACTTATCTTGTCACTTAATGCTCTTTTGTTCATGTCATTGTACTAAAGCTGCAAAGATCTGGGTCTTGCACAAGCATCAAGAATCATTCAAGGACCATGAGCAGTCTGACACCAAGGATTTAGAGGTCTCAGAATCAATCGCTTGTTGGTAACAGCAATGGCATAGGGTTATTTAATTAATGGGAAGGTTTTTCAGAGGTGATACTGTCTTGATTACAGTATCACACATGGCTGCAGTGGAAATTTCCTCTTAGGCTTACTTGTATTGTCTGCATTAATGTGGCTGTGTGATTTCATGTTATTTCTTTTCAGCTCCAAGAGTCTAATCTAACGACTTGCCAAATATTCAAATTCTTTCCAAAATGGAAGTCACATGAAGACAACCTTGCTAGAACCTGCTAAAAGGTCTGTGATGCTCAATGTGATCAGTGACCGTCAGGCCATGCCAGGATGGGATCTGGCTGACAGCATGAGAAAGATAAAGTAGCAGTTCAGACATATTACTTAAAAGTATCACTTTTTTTTTTTTTNCACATCAGGAGTAAACTAAGGCATTGTTTTGTCAACAAATGCCTGTCTGTTTCTGTTCTTCCTGTGCTGGCTGTTTGGGGGTTTCCAGGGGCATTGCAGAACCACAGGAAACTCAGGATGGAAGGACTCCGGGAAGTTCCTCCAGGGCTGTTCTCTGTGACCAATTTCATGAGGAATCCAGCAAATAGGATCAGTCGGGTAAACCTGAGATGGAGGGCTGGTAAGACACCTGATATCCATCCTGAAGCCTCACAACAGGGCTTTTAGTCCGTTCCCAGAGTAATCCAAGCTGAGAGGCCGTTCCACTCACTGAGCTGCTCTTTGCTTTGACCTTGTAAGCAGGCTCTTTTCTTTACTTGTGGTTTTTGTGGTTGTCTTCTTTTTATTTGAAAGTGTTAGAATACATTGAAGTCCAGCTCTGTCTTGACATGTAATTCCCACTGGAAGCGGGATCTTGTACCCTATTACTGACCTGCCCCGTAGGGAGAATTGCAGAGACAGTGTAATAAATGAAGGAAAGATCAGTTGCCAGCCAGGCAATAGACTCACTCGTTGCCAATGCCAAGCGGAGGATGAAGTTGTTCCATGTGATCTGATTTCTGATTTTTCTCATTTCTTCAGATACAGGGGAGATTGCAGAAAGTGACCATATAACCACATTAGTCAATGACCCCTCTTTGTTCTCTGAGGTTTGTTGTTAAGGGAACTGAAGAAGTAATGCTTTTGTGCTCAAGAGCCAAAAAATTAGATGAAAGCCGGAGACTTGTTTCTAAAAAGTTCACTGAGGCCCTTTTGGCATGTGTGCCTGTTTCCCATAAGTGGGCAGGAGGCTAACTGGTACATCCTCAAGGTTGTATTTCCATTTGAAATTATTCTTCGTTAGGGGTGGGTTGTCTGTCTGGTGGGTCTTTGCCATAATGTGGTGTTGTTTTCGTTGCGGCAATGGTGGTTTTTTTATGTTTTCATTTTAATGATCTCAGAGTGACCCCCAGGGTTTGGGTGGACTTTTCACAACCTCTGCACATACCGGAGAGCATTTCATTGCCTGATCTGTGTGAAAGGACTTCCCTTGCAAGCCAGCACAGCTTCAATAGGGATATTCTCTTTTGTTCTAATTCTCTAGGGACTGTGTTCACTCTGTCCATCTGCCTTGCTGGGGATGTGTTTTTTAACAGGCTCCTTCACTGGAAAGTGGGTTTTCATGTCCTTTCATCTCAGGTTGCATTCATTAGCAAGAACCTTTCAAATGCAATTTGGTGTACGAAGCTGAAGCATGCTTTTTCTTCTGTTTCTTTCGTGTGTTTCCATGAACTTTTGTAACCACATTGTTTATTGTACACTTTGTAAATAATTATAAACATATTTATGTTGTGTAACACACAGTGCAAATATTCATGTGCCTTTTGTATTAGCCTGTCTTAAGTTAATAATTGCTTCGAGATAACTCGTTAACAGCAAGTTAACTTCATCCAAAGAATCACTAAATTACACAATGGGGATACTGGGATATCTTAACAATTACTCAAGGTCCCCAGCACAGTCTCCTGAGTATTCAAATAATGGCAGTCTGTGCCATGCTGGGGTCAGAAGAAATTATGTTATATTTACTTTTTTAATAAGAAGACAGTAATCTAAGCTAGACAGTAGTACAAAATTGGTACAGTGGTGAGAGAAGATATACTCAGCTTCATTAGCCCTGTAAAGATAAGTGGACTTGTTAAGATTTCTGTACAGACAAATGAAATACATTGTTACTCAGTACCTTTTACCAAGCACATTAATGGAGATTTAAAGGATATTGTGGGTCACAATCATGTATATATGCTAATTTTACATGAAATGATACTGTCCAAGATAATTCATAGTGCCAAGGTGAAACACATCGATGACTTCATTAGTTTTGTTCAATATGAATCCCATGCTGATGTTACCTCATTGAGGACAGGATTTTAATACAGGTACCACCCAAAAAGACCTTGTATTCTAGTTAGACTACATGTAAACGATAGATGAGAAAACAGAGGTAATAATACATCGTAAGATTAAAAGTTGATTTTCAGGTCTGTGATTTTTATTTCTACAATTGGATTTTCATCTGTATGAAGCATCATTACCACCAGAGCTGACGAGCAGGGAAAAGTCTGCCATGAAGAACCCTGGGTGGAGCTGACAGCTCCAGATGAATGACTGAGCTGATGAATAGATTATTGCTGCTGTTTTCTGCCTGGTGCTTGTCCTGCTCCTCTCTGTGCAGCTGCCACCCCGCATCTGTGTACATCTGCTATTCCTCTGTTGAGCCTGAACGATGTTATTTCTCTCATGTGTTTTTTGTTTGTTTGCTTGGATTTTTTTTTTATTACTTTAAAATTTTGTTTTGTTTATTTGTTTTTTTTAATCTACCTGCAAAGTGAATATGGTTCACCACACCAAGGAGCTTTCAGGCATTTTGGAAGTGATACATTACCGTAAGTTGGCCTGTTGACTTAAGTAATCATCTTACTATTTGATATATAAGGAATCAGTTGTGCTTAGCTGATTTAAAAAATAACCTCATAGATTTTTGACTAAGCAGAAGTGACCTGGGTTTCCACAGTGTGGAGGCCATGGGAGGTCCCACTTTTGCGTGCTCTCACCAGCTGACCTACTAGGAAGCTGCTACGCTGTAGAAACACTTCCACTAATTTCCAGTTTGCAAGGGACATATTTGTAATCATGGTCTTGTTCTCTTTCTTCACACTTTCCTCGTTCAGACAGAAACTAACCTAATGTAGAGTTCAAAATTACCCATATCAGGTATTTTTGAGGGGTTTGAACTTAGGATGCCACTTGACTTCCTAGATGGAGTTTCATCCATTAATGTGCAGCTCATATGTGTGCACTCATGCTTTAGGAGACTGGCTTGTTCTAATGACATTGTGTCTACTAAGAAGACAGTTTCAATAAAGCAGCTGTGTTACCTGCATAGGACCTCCTGCTCTTTTCTGTTTGCACAGCATCACCAAAGCCATGCTGGTGGAGAATCTGGAGGGGTTAATCTCCAGAACCTGTAACAGAAGTTCTAAAAATGAGGTATACATGTTTATTTTCAAACAGACAGGTATTTTGAAACATGTAGATTTCACTATCTTATCACTTTTCTGTCTTCTTTAGAAGCCTTCAGGCCACTTTGCCTGTACCTCTGTTTGTGTTACATGTGGTAGGAAAACATGCACACACTTGATGTTGTTATACTTTTAAACTTGTTTACAATTTTATTTATGGATGAAATATATTTAATTCCAACCAGCATTGCTTGTCTGAAAGCAAAACATGGAAGTGCACAGAAAAACCTTATTTTCCCGGTGAGACTGTTTGACTGACAATCACAGTTGAGTCCTGATTAAGAGCAACCTATGCTTGCTATCTCTGGAAGGCTGTTTGATATCAAGTGTGATGAAGTGACTGAGTAAACAGCATATCCCACCACAAAGAAGCAGTCGTGGCCATCTCCCTGCATAAATGTTAAAAAATGAAGGTCCAGAAGACTGAAATGCCTCCAGACCTATGGTGACCCTTGCTAATGATTTCCACACTGCTGATGGTGAAGTTGTAGCAGTGCTGTCTGCATCACAGCTCTTGGCTCAAAATTAGGGAACTTTCTGCTTGTTCAGGCCTGGGGAAAACAAATTTCTTGCTGTAGGTTTAGAAAAGGTGTTGGCATTACGCTAATAATCTGTAAGCTTGTCATGTGTCTGTGTTTTAAATATTTGTTGTTATTTCAGCTATGGCTGAGTTAGCTAAAAAACAAGGACGGGAAGCGATGGTTTGAAAGGACAAGAAGAAATGGTTTACTGGAGCATGTGGTGGCAGATGGTACTGATTACAGGTACGTGTTGTATAGACCAGAACATGAATCATTACTCTGTTTACAAGTGAAACCAAAGTATCAAGAGTAATGTTTACAGAAATATCCGGTAGATCAATCAGTGAGTTTAGATGGTACTAAGTATACATTTATCAGTTACAATTGTTCCATCATAAAAGACTGGAAGGAAAGATATTTTAAGAATAAACGAAGAGTACACAGTTGTTGTAGCGTACGTGGCCACATTAGACAGGACCTGTAATAGAAGGCGGTTGAAAACTGACATGCATTTTATTTTGAGATTAAAAGGTCAGTTCTGCATCAAAATTGAGTAATTGGTTTAGGCAGAGGGAGAGGTCGAATGCAGAACAGAAACTCACCTCTCTATCCAGCACCACCAAGCAGACCCACTCCGTCAGAAGGACACAGCTGTGGTCTTTGAGGTAAAGTGGTGGCAGCAGTGGAAATCAAGCATGAAATTAAGTCACAAAAGGTCAAACAGAATTCTCATTTCAATCATCACAGACAAGTTTTATGGTCCAAGAAACAGGACCTTAAAGGCCTTTAGCTACATTTTTAAGAGGTAGACAACTCTCCAAGTGTGTTTCTCCCACCAAATCCCAAACAGTGTAATGAAAACAGGCCTTATTAAAATAAAGCACTTGAAGTATGTTGTCAGAATGTATATGAATCAAGGGATAAAGTTTCATGGAAGAACTTGGAACATAATGTTAAATTCCCCTCAGCAGAAGTAGAGGAAGAATGTATACAAAAGAACATTACAAATGGAGAAAAGTAAAGTGTTTTCACATTACTCGCCAAGGGGAAGTTAACTGGGGGTGATATCCAACATGGGAAATGATGTATTTTTACAAATAATACCTCAGAAGTTGTTGAATTAATGTGTTCTTTTGCCAAAGGGTGCTTTGTGGAGCATTACAAGAAATATGGTGGGGGTGGTTTTTTGTTATTGTGCCTTTGAAAGTCACTATAACTTATTCACACACACATCAAGCATCTACTTGCGCAGATTGAGCAACTCAACAGCGCAAAATACTTCATCATGTGGAAGACTATGTATCTTGGAAGATATGTGACAAGTTATCAGGGAATACGTTTACATGAAGAAAACTGAAGAGTGGGTAGAAGCTTTAGATACTATAACTTATACAGCTTCTTTGCTGACTAGGTCATTGTCCATTCCCCTTTGCAGCACCCGAGCTCACCCAGCAGCATTTCCCATGCTGGTATCCTTCCCAGGGACACCAAGACACATACATTTTGTTTGATCTTCCAGACATCTTACTGTCTTCTTGAGCTATTTTCTGCCTTTGCATTCTTCCCAGCTCTTGGAAACATCTGATGGGTGTTTACCCGAGGAAACAGAGCTTCTGTTTGTTTGTAAAGCAAATATAGGAATTAAATCCATCCCAAACTTCTCCCATATGTCTCCTGTCATCCCCTCAGATTTCTATTCCCCAAAAAAGGACTCGTACACCAGTGCTTTTCCATGTGCTTCTTTTAATAACCAGTCACCATGACCCTTTCAACGGGACCTCCCTTTTTACTGAAGCTAGCTGACTGGTAAGTATTAGCACATGTACCATCTGCTTCCTGGCCCCAGTTAATTTTTTTTTTTTTCCCAAGCAGGATCTGTTGCACACTGATGCTTTAGGTAGTTAAAATATTTACCTACCCTCATTTGAATTACTCCTTGATTTCTAGTGAGACTGAAAAAAAGAGGAGCCACTGACAACAGGACAAATAGTTGCCTGAGCTAAAGTCCAGCATGACTGCCTAAAGAATCACAGAATCACAGAATCGTTTTGTTTGAAAGAGACCCTCAAGATTATTGGGTCCAACCATTAACCGAACACTGGCACTAAACCATGTCTCTAAGAATCTCATCTATGTGTCTTTTAAACCCCTTCAGGGATGGTGACTCCACCACTTCCCTGGGCAGCCTGTTCCAATGCCTGACAACCCTTTCTGGGAAGAAATTTTTCCTCATATCCCATCTAAACCTTCCCTGGTGCAACTCAAGGACATTTTCTCTTGTCCTAGGAAGTAGTCACCCTTGTTTAATTGAAATATCCACAGTACTGAAGCATTGTCACTATATAGTTGATATTAACTAATTTTGGGTAACTAAGATACAGTGCATGTTTCCTTTCCAAATACTACAGATAGCAAAGGGCTTAGTACCTTCACACATTAATGGCTGACCTTTTCATACTATTTAATAAATTCCCAATGAACAGATAACTTTGTTCAGCTAAGAGTAAATATTCAGCTACAGGACAAATAAGGGACACAAGATCTGAATAATTATTAAACAATAACTATTCAAAACCTCAAGATTTACAATTTTAAATCAAAATGTATCCTCAACATTTTGGGTTTTATAAAATACTAAGACAAAAAAAGTAGATTTTAAAAATCCTGCTTTTATCTTATGTTTTTACCTGGTTTAGGCATAGTGTTTCTCTTTTAATCAGCAGGTTTGAAAAAAAAATGTTTACAATACAATAAAAGTTTGGCCTATTTCACTGTAAATGAAAGCCTAAGAAATACTAACTTCCACAAAGTAACATTAGTGATCAGTAAAATGCTAGCTTACGGGATAAAATAGATCTGGTAAAAGTTCCATGAGAATTTGACAGGATTCACTTCTAATTCCCACAGTCTAATTCAAACTAAAATGTGGGCTTTGACAACTAAAACAATGCCGCAGAATAAAAAGAAGCTCTCACTGGAAGAGATGGACTTGACCATGGATATTTTAATGAGGGGTCACGCTTCTATACCAGAGATAATAATCCCTTTTCATGGGTGAGATAACTTTTGTTTCATCATGAAAGCTATACTTGAGTATTACATTTGTTCACATTCAGTTATGGGATCCGAATGTGTGATACTGCTTTGTCGTCCCCTAAGCTGTGCTTCGACTCACAATGCGAATGTCACACTGGGGATGGGTGACTTGACATTGACAAGTGATTTCTTGGCTTTTAGAAAAAAAAACTGCTCCACATGACAGGTCCATCAGACTATAAGGCAATTGTGCTCTTTCACTCTCCATTTTACATAGCAAGGCACAACATAAAATACTGCACAGGGCAGGGATCGAAAGAATTATGTTTTCCCTGAGACACTAGTAATATTTTCTTTTTCCCACTGTACATTTTTTTTAACTTAATCACTTACAAATTAACAGATTTGTGAATCACTTAGGATAGTTTATGTGCTGTACACCACCATACATATTGATAGTGCCATGACAATATTGAATGCAGTAATTCACAATGCTATGGTGCATAAGCTTTCTCAAGTAATTAAGTCCCAGATTTAAATCCCACTGAAACCAGTAATATAAACTGTGGATTCCATGAGCTTTAGACCACTCCTGGTTTACAGTACTCCTGGTATCCAGGACTCAGCTTCTTGGTGAGTATAGGTGCACCAGATGAAAAACGTGCACTATGAGTAAGTAATTTCACACAAGAATTTACCTGGATGTGAGCAGTATTTTCATAAGGCCATAGTGTGAGTTTATTGGGCCACAGAATTTATTATTTTTTTATCCAACCGGAGCATATCAGAATTTCAAGTCCGCCATACATTCAGCTAAACTATAAACTAGAAATCATGAGGAGAGAGGAATGTGCCTTGATTGCAACACTTTGGACAGAAACAATGAAGTCAGAGATGAATGCAATTATCAATTCTTGTGTTTTTTGTGGTTTTTTTTTTTTTCATTTCAAACAAAATAAATGAACATAGCAGTTGGAAATTCATGCATATGTGATGCACAGTTTCTTCATTAATTCACTCATGTTTGTCAGCCCCACTGATGCCAGAGAACTCATTACTGGTTTGAATTGGTGAATCAGATCTAAATTATACTCTTTTCTTGTTATGTCACACCCACCTGTATACAATGAGCCAAAGATGTAAAACAAGTTATCTGGAAGTATTCTAGTTTCATAAGTCTGAAAATGGGGCACCTTTCTCATTTAGTGTACCAACACGAATTCAAAATGTTCAGAGTTAATGATTCCAGATACAGGATTGAAGAGACCTGGCAGTGGAATGGAGAAATTAACGAAAGAGAAATTCAAATGGAAAAGAAATACCCATTGTAGGATTTCCCATTTTAAAATTTGACTTTTCAGTTTATAATTCCAATTTTGTCATTATTTCAGAATTACATCACTATAATAATAACTGAACCTAGTGTAAAATAAATACTGCTTACAAGCCTTTCATCCATGCTACCAGTTCTGGACAGTTCTGCACGTTTTAAAAATGCACTCACTTTCTTCTGATCAGGAACATCAATGACAAATTTTTGGGAGGAAAAGGATTTGAATGAGCAACAGCACAGTAATTAGGACGGAATTTAGAAGACACACAATATCCTTGCAAGTTACAACTAGGGCATTTCTTGTAAAACTCGAAGTCCAGCAAAGACGATTGCTGAAGACTGGCCCAGATGGAGGTCTTGTTCTTAGCTCCAATATGTGCAAAGGAACTTCCCTCTATTATATTTTTTCAAAGCTTGCATTTTCTGTTAGGTTGTAATTCTACTATGAATCCCACATCAATCTGAAAACTTTATATTCTCAACCACCTTGAAATCTTCATAGCATTCTGACAGCAAAACACATTGTAATGTTCCATATTGGATGATGGATACTGTCTCAATTGTGTCTGTTATCCAAGCCAGGGTAAACCCCAGTCACTGGGCCAGCCGCCTACAAAACTCCCCTATGGCATGAGTCCCAGTTGTTGTACTGGGAATTAATCAGTTAACTGCAGACTAGATGTCAGGAGTGAACTACCGTGTGTATAGCATGGACAACCAGACGACTAGGGCTAAAACGAGGCAGGTTAGAAACCTCTCCAGAGTGCGAGGAGGTTGGTTAAGAAAATACTTTGGCCATCCCATCATACCCATAACATAATGTCAATACAATAATGCACAGGACCAGGTCCTGTCACTGCATTCTTAAGTTAGTATCTATGCACAGTGCAAACTAGAGAAATAGAGCCTTAGATACTTATCACCTTAATTTCACAGGTTTTACTTTAGACCAAAATTTCTTACAAATTCCTTGCAAGAAATCAAGCACATTCTGAATTAATCTTGCCTAAAAGTGTGAAGTTTATTAGCAGTTACAATAATTCCTAGTATGCTTGTGCTACTTGCATGCAATTTGAATATACACATATAAGATGTACTGTGAGCCAAGGCACACATTATGACATTCAAAACAAAAAAAAAGTATCTGCTGTGTATCATAGAATCATAGTGAGAAAACACAGGACGATTCTTTACCTGTTAGCACAAAATGTCTTCTTTCCAGATAAAAAGGTGTTGCAATTGCATGTCATCTTTGTAGCGCTGTCGTGTGTGACCTTTCGCACCTCCTAAACATGAGAAAGTTTCTCATAATCCTGGAATCATGCTGAAGATGCGTAGGTATATTAACTATTCCCTCTAGATGAGGGTCAAAAAAATAGTGAGCAGGGGCTCTGTGCCGCATATGGATCATTTTGTAGGAACTGTGGCTGCTGCACAGTCATAAGTATGTTGTGAAGCCTTACCAGCACTGAGAGCACCATTATGTGCCTTAAGTCTGGCCACTGCCAAGGAACTGATCAATTTATTTTATTAGATTTATTGCTAATGTATAAGAGTCTTTAATCCGAAAGCCCAGACTCTTGTTGTTTCCAATTAGGGTCAGATGGGGTCCTTGGGAAGGCATATTCTCTTTGAAACAATGGATATCAAGTAACAGTATTTTACATGCCTGTAAGTGGGGAATATTCCTGATAAATCCTGGCTATGCAGTGAGGTCCTGAGGCCAAAAGGGACCAGCAGGTCAAATCATGCAGTCTGACCTCACAGGTTTTAAATTTCATCCAGCGTTTCCTAAATGGAGTGCATTGACTCAGGCTAGAGTTTTTCTGCCTGAGTGCTAATACGAGGTAGTGAACTGTTGCCTACCATGGCTGGGTAATGGGAGCCAAATGAGACACCTCCAAATCTCAAAAGCCTCTGCAAATGAAGGAAAGGATGGATTGAGTGGTCCCTCGTGCTGGATGGGGAAATAAAAAACTTCAAATATCCCTGGCTCTCTGGCTTTGAGGGGATCTTCTTTTAGCCCTCAAATCTATCATCTTTAGCTCTGTGCATGCAGGTGAAGCAGGAGACATCAAAAAGTTGGGTCACAGAACACGAGAGCTCTGGCCTCTCCCAGGGACCATCTGCCCCATCAGCTGCTGGGACAGGGAGGAGTAAAAGGCAATAAAGCTGTAAATGAGAACAGAAATTTTTCCTGGCTCCTGGGGGCACTGGAAAGGGAAATGCAGCTACAGTTCTGGGAACAAGGTGAAGAAACCTTGGGCACGGTCTGACCTGCTGGTCTGTGAGAAGTGTTCTCTCAGCCAATTCTTCTGAAAATGTCAGGAGGGAAATGCAAAGATTTTTAAAATCGCCCTGTAAGATTATGAAATGAAATTCTCAGATGGAAAATGGCATTTTCACACAACCTTCACTGCAAAATAAAAGCATTATAATAATCCTAAAATAAAATAAAATATTTCATTTTATCAGACTCTTCATTTTGGCATGATAGCGTGTTCCAGTTTTCTGAATGTATTTTTTTTTTTTTTTCTGATTTATGTTTCATGGTTTCATTCTGACAGAACCAAAAACTCTTTAGTATTTCATCCACTCTAATTCTTATTTCTTTTGTGCTTTGAAACCTGCCATGAAAAGCCCCGGATGGCAGCTAGGTTGCATTACTATTGCTTTTACTGGTTTTGCTTGTGGTTGCTTTTGTTATGCAAAAATTGTGCTACCTTTGGTTCCACAGATTGACGCTCAGAGCACATTTCAAGACAATTATTTGTGATGTTCCCCAACTCTTCTCTGAGTCACTGCTTTCTAAGAAAAATCTTCTGTTCTCTTGGAAAAGCCTCTCTTCTTTGTTCCCAAAGATGAACATTTTGTTGTTTGCAGTGTTTACGAACATGATCAAGAGAACTGCTAATGAATGGTTTCTAATAAGACCTTTTTAGCTTTCTTCTTTACTGTCATTTCAGCAGTAAACAAGGTATTTTAGACACGAAGCATTTTGGTTACAGAATGCTTCCACAATACCACGGTTTATACATAACGCTCAGTAGGAAATAATCACTATTATTTTATACATGAGCTTAGTCCCTCATTCTTTAAAAATTAATCATATCCTATGCTAAGGGGGAGTGACCGTATGCAGCCCAAAGGCTTAATGTTGGTAGCTTTACTTAGAGATATACAAACCAATACTGGAACTGAAATGGTCAAAATGAATGCATGATCCTGCCTTCTAGGAGCCTTCAGTCCACTTTTCCTGTACCTCTATTTGTGCTACATGTGGTAGGAAAACATGCACACACTTGATGTTCTTATACTTTTTAACTTGTTTACAATTTTATTTATGGATGAAATATATTTAATTCCAACCAGCATTGCTTGTCTGAAAGCAAAACATGGAAGTGCACAGAAAAACCTTATTTTCCCGGTGAGACTGTTTGACTGACAATCACAGTTGAGTCCTGATTAAGAGCAACCTATGCTTGCTATCTCTGGAAGGCTGTTTGATATCAAGTGTGATGAAGTGACTGAGTAAACAGCATACCCCACAACAAAGAAGCAGTCGTGGCCATCTCCCTGCATAAATGTTAAAAAATGAAGGTCCAGAAGACTGAAATGCCTCCAGACCTATGGTGACCCTTGCTAATGATTTCCACACTGCTGATGGTGAAGTTGTAGCAGTGCTGTCTGCATCACAGCTCTTGGCTCAAAATTAGGGAACTTTCTGCTTGTTCAGGCCTGGGGAAACCCAAATTTCTTGCTATAGGTTTAGAAAAGGTGTTGGCATTACACTAATAATCTGCAAGCTTGTCATGTGTCTGTGTTTTAACTGCAGACAGTTTTTCCTTTGCTAAGGAAGCTTTTGTCCCAAGAGCTGACTCTAATTGCAGCCTCTTGGTGCCTGCTAGTGTTTTTCCAGAAGAAATTGTACTGAAAATAAACTCGGCTCATTACCCTAAGGCAAAAAATCTTCCTTGATTATAGTAAAAAAGAAATTATAAAACCTTGCACACCATCTGGCAGTCTCAGGTGTAAAAATATCCCAACTTGTATTAAAGATCTGTTGAAGGAGTGCTTCTTGAGGTTCCTCTGGAGAAGTCAGAAGGTTAGGGAGAGGTTATTCTAGTTGAAACTAAGGGAAACTTCCACAAAAATATGATTCTGGGCTAGAGGAAGCTTTCATCAACAAATCTGAAAGTGTGTTCTTATTCTCAAGCAGGATCAAAGATAGATGGAAAAGAGGATGGGGAAAACACTATCAGTTCTCAGTGCTACACTGTCTTTTAAGAAAACTGCTGGCTTCCCACATTAATGGATAATAAATGGGTTGGCTTGCGGGTATTGTGTAGGCATCCTGACACACACCAAAAAGGCAAAGGCCTTGTTGAATTAGAAGGTAAGTGTTGCCTACAAGCTCCTTTGAGAGGAATGCAAGAGCTAAAGCAACTCAGCCTGTTTTCAACTGGCGTTGAGTGAGTTTGCAGAGTAAACACGGTTTGTAGGTAAGATGACGTAGCAACAAGATCCATAACTGAAGAACACAAGGCAAAGCAGGGATAATCACACTGACATCTTCCATGCTTCCTCCTTCCTCGCAACAGATGCAAGACATAGAGAGAGGGCATCTCTTTGCTTGCCACTTTCCAACCCCTTTTGGATTTTTTTTCACTGATGAGCATCACTGCAGAGTTTTGCTCAAACCTTCTGAGACAGGAACACTTCATCCCTCTGAGATCCACTTTTCCTCCCTTCTACGCTTGCTCCCAGGTCTGTGGTCTTGTTGCCCCCCATGTTCTCTGTGCTGCAAACACCCACCCATCCCTTGCAGGACGATGCTGCTCTGCACACCAGCACAATGTGCTTGACACAGCGCGCTCACCAAACCACACATTTGAAAAGCGCGCTCTTGTGAGAGGTTTTCTCAGTCATCACCGCTGGACATTTAAATGGAGACCTGTGCAAACAGCTGCTTGGTGGGTCACTCTCTTTTTTCCCCCACAGCTTGCATAAACAGTGAGGAATTGTTTTCAGGAAGCATCAGGAAAATAAAAAGCTATTAACACAATAAACACTGAATGGCAGGGTGCTCTTTTGAAACAGTCTGCAGGGTTAGGGATGGTGTGACATCCAGTTAAGTCCTACTCTTTTCTGTTAGTAAAAGGACTTTCTTATCTTTAGCACAAAATATATTATCAATATTAGTGGATTTGTTAAAAATAACATGCATCTATCTTCCAGCATAATTTGCAACTGAACCCGAATTCCACAAGTCATGAATAAAGACAGATATTTAAATGTACACCTACACTCCTGACCTTTGGTGGTATAGAAATGGTGCTGGGAATTAATCATGGGCAGACCAGCCAGAGCAAGCTGTGCTAAGCTGCTCTTTCAGCCCTGAAGATGGGCTTGGGTGCACAAGATCTTCTCTGTTCTCTCCAGCTATATCCTTTTCTCCAATAAAAGCCACATACTCTTTGCAACCCTCTGTAATCCTGGATAAGAGGCTTTTAGTGTGGTTCTCCACTTGGCGTAAGTTAAAGCAGCCATAAAGATCCTCTGCCTTATATCTAAGCTAAATTAACTCCACGAATCCCCTGCCAGAAGCGAAATTTGCAAAATCACTCATAAACCTCCCTTCCTTGTCTGCTTTGTCCATAAATGACAAATCCACCAGTTTTATATATTTTCTGTGTGCCTCAGAATACGTCATGGTATTTCTGTGTTGGTTTACTATCTTGTTCTCATTTACATCACTGTGAATCAGCAAAATCAATTAATATAATTACTAACTGCCACCGAGCACAGAATTTAGAAATGTTTAACAGATGTAACTTATTCTGTTAGAGCAAAACTACTAATGGTAAACATTCAGCGCAAGAAAGCCATTTTAAAATATTACTTTAGAGAAGGAATGAAAGAAACTGAATTTAGATCCTGCAACACCCACACCTAGAATTGCTAGGAAGCAAGATTAAATTCTGCATTGCCAAAGCAAAAAGGCAATGGGTCGACTGAAAGGTTTTGACTTACTTAAGCTGTAATAAGTAAATAGGTGACTTTCAGTTTTGTCATATTTCATCACAGCTGGTTGGACCCTGTGACAGAAGTAGCAGAGCTGGGGTGCAGCCAAGCTACATGTTGCACTCCCATGCCTTCAACAGAGGTTTGGTTAACATCCTTGATATCTCTTAGAGAGGAGGACCACAACTATGAAAGCTTTGGGAAGACAGTTCTTGGAAAAATTATCCTCTGCACTGAATTTGGAAGGCTCATGAACAAACCAGAAGAACCTGAAGGAAACCTTTGATGTTTCTTTTTATGGGATAGAGAATGTTCCTCTGTGCCAAAACCGGAAGGTATTGGAGAGCCATCACAGTCCAGAGTAACCACAAAAATGGTGCGATTTAGCAACTAGCTTTGCAGAAGAGAACAAGAAAAAGCAGAATAGCAAAAAGAAGTTGAGCTTACTTGGATATGCTCCTGGAGGTAGATTTTGAGCCAAACTGAATATAATGTTCTAAGTATGCAGCACGTACCACACAAATTGAAGAGCTCATGTGTACATAAAAAATATATACCTCCACCAACACAAAAAAAGGCCAAACAAATCTCACCTCAAACCATACTACAAATCTGACCTAAAACTGACAAAATAAAAGTATCTTCTGTATTGTCTGTATCTTTTAAAGTCAGTTGACTGTTGTTTTATGTGGGTTTGTCTATGCATTTATTTTCTCTTTTTTAATCCAGAAAAAAAAGTATGTTAATGAAGGTGGATATCTTCACATTGCAGTGCACGCTTATCAAAGCACACAGACTTTTTTGATAGATTATGAGTTTTCTACAAGGCAAAGATACCAGGTATGCCAAAAGAAATCTGACCATTAACATGACTCCAAGGTGAGAAATAAAAATGACAGAACATTTATATCATCTGAAAAGATTTTTTTTTAAATTATTACTTAATACCCTTTCCCCCCTGCCTTTTATAGCTTACAGTTTCACTGTTTTCCTCTACCAGTATAATTTCTTTGGCAGTCATTATGAGACTGCCTTCCACACGTAGGTTGTGTACTTACCTTTTAAAAAATATCTCTCTTTGAAGTGTCGCTTTAAAAAGTATTTTTCTTATAACTCTAGCTCCAATTTGCCATTTAAGTTCTGTTAAGCTTAGCTGGTCTTCCACAACGCTAATAGTACTATACTTATTCGGGACTCTTCAGAATTTTGGTTGTGTTTTTCACCTGCTTTTAAATTAAAATAAGAAAAAACATTTCTGGTTTTGTTCCATTTCTCTTACAAAAATATACTGAAAATATTTTATTTCTCAGCTCGGTTCTCAAGTGGTGAAAATGTCCACAAATGCAACTAATAGGTTGAATAGGCCATGTTATGGACTAACCCTCACAGAATCACTATATAAAGTTGTGATATCTCTGAATTTTGTATCTCTTTCATAGAGAGGGTAGGGTTATTCAAGGGTATGTCTTTCAGAAAGAACTGAATAATTTAGGAGGGCAAGTCCCATTGCACAGAGAAAGTGGTCCTAAAGTGAAGACCCTGAAAGCATGCAAGAGAGAATTCATAAAGGTTCAGCTTCTTATTGCCTATTACGAAGTTTTGAACTTGAAACTGAAGTGCTTTGAAATAAAGACAAATGAGCAGCCTGGGGGAATACATTCTCCTGACAGTGTCTTTGGGAGTGTGTATTTTAACAAAATACAGCCTTCGTTTGGCTGCTTGCCTGCGTTTGATGGCTGCACTGATAAGATGTGGTCTTAACATTTGGCAATGCTCTGACTTGGTATAATCAAAGTATCTTCCAAGACTACAACTATAGAGTAGTAGTAAAATGAAAACTGTTGTTAAAGACAATGAAAACTACCAGTAAGAGAGACAGAAACCATGGGAAAATTGAGAGTTACGAGGAGGCAGAAAATGGCGTGAAAAGATAAGACAAAAAAGATGAGCTGTGTAGAAAAAATAACGATGACAGAAAAAGTGGGAAAGGGAAGAAAATAAAAGATTTCAAGAAGAAGAAAAAGGAGAGAAGTGGGGATGATTCAAATGCTGCACAGCAGCAATGTGTAATGGGAAAAGACCCGGGAAGTTATGGGTCAATGGATGGGCTTTGGTGAGAAGCCAGTGAAGGTAATCAAGATGAGACATGAGGCAAAGTAGCAAAAATGGGATTGCCTTGGTTGAGATCAACTGGGGAGAAATTTTTATTGGCATCTAAGAATCAAGTGGTAATTCTGTCGTGGGATGGAAGATGAAATCTGCTCTGAAAGTCTGTCTTCCAGCTGGAACTAATTTCCCAAGACTGTAAACATTTATCTGAATGGTGATGTTTAAGCTGCAGAGGTGGAACCATCCTGAATGACCTGGAGGAGGTGATGGAGTGCTTTCCCACTGAGTAAGCAAATGACACGAAACCAGAGTAACCAAGGGATGTCCTTGAGTGCAGGGCTGCCAGCAAAAGAGTCCTGGCTGGGGGAACCGGCCAACAGAAGCCACACCAAAGTCAACAGGGACAAAGGCAAAGTCCTGCCCTGGGCAGGGAGAGCCCCTGCAAGCGGATGGGTGCTGAGTTTTGGGACCTCCAGCTCATGAATGACCTGGATAAGCCAGGGTGAGGTCAGGAGAGGTCCTTGTGCTGGCTCTGACTGGAGCCCCTACCCTGCAAGGAGAAGCTGTGGGACCGGGGCTGATTCAGAAGATTGTTATCTCCACACATGGTGGAATAAAAATTTTCCCATGACAGTGACATTTGTGTTTAACACTACACAGCTTGAAACCCTCATGAAAGTTTTGCAAGAACGTTAATGGAAGGCTAGCCTGTACCCTCCTTACATCAAATATGTAGTTATAATGGCAGTTAGAATTGTAGAGTGTGCTGTGCTATAATTTCATCAGACACTTAAAAATACATTATAGTAATTAATTCTATACTTACCCATGAATGTCCAGGACATTCAGAACATGATTTCCAGCTGTATGGCCAGCAAACAAAAAGGTCTCACCTCCAAAGATCTGCCATGTACATTTCACAGTGTAGTCTAGACAGCAGTAAACAATAGCATGTGGAAATCCTGTCTTTCATTATTTTTCAGAACATGCCATTAAAAAAAATGAAGAATTTGTTCGCCACTCTGGTGAGTAAAGCAACAGTATACGTGATGTTTAGCATGAGAAACAGTCCTTTATTTGTATGTTGCATAGCACTTATTTGGAACATTATTATTTTCTATCACTATTACGATTTCTATGTTTGTGCTGATTCAGTTCCACTAAACCTGCCTCATTTTAATGACTATGCATTTTCACACAGAACTTAATGCAAGGACCTTTGTTTAAAGTGAATGGAAAGGCTTCTACTCATTTTCATAGCAGTTTTATCAGGTCCTAAGAAGAACAAAAGTCTTATGAAAAGCTGCTGCTGCTGCTGTATTTAGAGAAGTAACTAACAGCGAGGTTAGAGGGAGATCAAAGGACTATGGTAGGTAATTAGAAAAATTGGCGAAATTGCTTCTTATAAAACAAAACCTGTACAAAAAAGGAAAAAAAAATAAAGCTGTGTGTTGCCGTCCTCCCAAATGAAAAATATGTTTCTTATTTCTGTTGCAACACAGGATCAGAAAATAGATGATAATTTGTTTCTCTCTGCTACTTTAGCCAGTCATGGTAAAATTCAGTTATGCTAATAAGAAGCAATAAGAGAGACCTAGACAGATGACTGCTCGCTCACTTTTTCATTAGGAGAGCAACAGTGAGAGCCCATTTCACTGCAGGCAGAGAATTAGGGGATTAGGTTCATTTGCTGCACTTTTACTTTGGAATCCATGTGGTCCCCATCTGGAGCCGTCGGAAGAGGAGCGCTTGACAGCACATGCTCACCAGCTTGTTTCTACTTTGTGTTTGCTGACTTGACTCTCAGGCCTGAAGTGGTGACACAAAGCCTCCCGGGGCTGCCCTGTCCACCCCCAGCCCAGCCCTGCGGTGGGTCAGTGCTGCAGCCCACCCTGAGCCCCTCCACAAAGGCACCCATCCTCACTTCAGGCATCTTCCCCCTCCTCAGGCTTCCTGCTGAAATGGAAAGCAGAGGCATCTGCCACCAGGAAGGATTCTTTCCTTTGCAAAATGGTCTTTTATTTTGGATTCTGCACAGCAGGTAATTTCCGTCAGGGTGAGGTGGGGGGTGGTCTGCAGTGAAAACGAAGCTGCAAAACGAGATGCTTGTAGCAGCTTCCCCAGGGTCCTGCTCCCTGTCCCCCACGGCTGCCTCCCCTGCCAGGATATCTGGGAATGGCTTATACAGCTGCCCAGAAACACCACGTGGGAATGTATGACCAAAACACCAGCTGCCACTTGCTGGGGGCCCCACTACCAAAGGAAGGACTATTGTCCTGCAGCAGGAAGGGGGATGAACCCAGGAGAGTGTGCAAAGATAATGTGAGGTCTGGTTAATAAGCATGGTCTGGAGAGGAGGCACAGTCAGTCACACGGGATCAGGCACACGGCATGCAGGAAAGACAACAGATGGCATGAAAACTCACTCTTCTCTCCTTCTGCCTCAAGGAGATCATACTGATGGGAAACTTGCCAAAATTTTCCAAAGTCTCAAAGCCTGAGTTAAGAGTTATTACATTTCCATGATTCAGAAAGCAAGTATTTTCAGTCTATTTCAATCATAGAGGCTTCTCCAGCTGCAGAAGATGCCCCACATTTGCTTCACATGGTAGCTTCAAACCAAGGAAAGAGTAGTATCCATAGCCAAGTATGCTACCTCTCTACTCCTACAACCAAGACAATGAAAACCCCAATAATGGGCTGCTATCAATAGTCTATTTCTTATTTCACACCAGTATGAGGTAGTGTGTGCCCTGGGGAAGGTGAAATCATCCAGCTTAAAACCGCTTGCATCATGTTGATGTCAACCACTTGTTTTGTACTCCCCTTTTTAAAATTCATTTGTTTTTCTCTGTTTATGAAATTTGTGTTTGCATGCTGCTGTGTGGTCCCACTTGGTCTCACTATCTCCCAAGACAGGTACAGACCTTGAGAGCCAACCGAATGAGAACCAAAGCTCTGCAAGACAAGGAGGTGCTCGTACTGTAGGTCTGACTTGATCCAATTCAACCAGAGACCAAGACCAGGTCTCTGAGACATAAAACAGAGGTTCAGGCAAATTGCCATCATTAAAAATGCCACAGTACTTTCCCTGCAACAGTAGGAGTGTTACCTCCAGTGCTCAAGCCAAATTTTAATTTAAGTACTTTACATGCCACTTACCTAGAATTCTCCGGATGGTTTCAACTAGATAAGGCCATTTAAGTTTTTTCTGGTTGCTGCCATGTTCTGCGGTACTGCTTTGTGTTGTTACACAGCTGTTGTGTTTCACCTCGAGGTGGCTGTACAGCAGCTGTTGACAAAGTGATTCTACATTTACAGCATGTGTAAGTGTGTTGGTGAAGTTTGTAAAGCATGTTGAGCACTTTCTGGATTAAAAGCAGCACTCGCATGCAAATGTGTTGTAATTACCATTATGCACATCTTCCTCCAAATATGCCTTTTCAGAACCACTAGCCTTAATGGGAGCAGCAAACACGCAACTGAAAAAGACTCTTATTTCTCTCTAGGCATAATAGCCGCATCAGTAAAAGATGTGTTAATAGCAAATGGCTCTATTCATGTGAACTTATCAAAGAAAAGATTCAACTATTTTGCTCAGTACAGCAACTTCAAAGGCATCTTCATTCATTCATGTTCTACAAACCAGCTTCACTGAGGATGAACTCTGAGTAAACACTGAAAGAGAGAAAATAAGATAAGGCGCATGGGAGGTTTTACAAAGAGAGAACACATTTCACTCTTCCCACTGCCCTACATGGGTTTAAGTGCCTGACCGTGAGCCCCCAATTATGTTATTGTTGATGTGCCTTTGAAGCACTATGCAAGCTCTTACATTCCAAGGAGCCACAGGAAAGGATGTTGCCGTTGTTCTTTGTGCAGTTCACCAGTTCTTAATGGACTTCATATGGTCTTTGCTTTTTCAAAGCAGTCTTCCTTATCACAACTACAGCATGGCTCTCTCTGCAAATTCCTCTTAAAAAATTCATCATTTCTCTCTCTCCAAACCCATACACACATAAATCCCCCTTCAATCCTGAAAAGGCAAATGAAACAATAACCTCGGTTAACTGTTAGTGCAAGCAGCAACAGTTTAAGCAAAAAAAATTAGCTTCAGATCAACTGCATTGTTGTCTGTCCTGGTATATTGGGTCCAGACCAAGCACAGAACCCAAACTTGACACTAAGGAACGTGTGCACATCTTCAGTGACTTGATGGAAACACCACTAGACCTCAGTATCAAGAATCTAGACTAGGGGTGTCAAACTCGTTTTCAGCGGGGCCCACATCAGCCTCGCGCTTGCTTTCAAAGGGCCAAATGTAATTGTAAACTGTATAAATTGTAATTGTAATTGTATATAAATTGAATGTAATTGTAAACTGTATAAAATGGACTGTATAAATGTAGGAATTAGGAGTAGTAGGAGTAGTAACGTTTATACAGTCCTACAATTACATTCGGCCCTTTNGGATGAATTAACTATTAACTTTGACATCAGTGTGACTTGTAGAAAAAAAAAATAGCCATGAATAACCCTTGACTGTTTCAAAGTATGATGTTATTCATCTAATCCTGTTGTGAAAGTAGCAAAGCTACAGCCTCTTTTACAGCTGCGTGTGTGACATGAGCCAACGGGACTCTTGGCTTCTTGCTGTTAGGCTTAAAAAAAAAAAAATGAAAACGAAGAACAGGAAAGAATGGGCTTATTATCTTCTTATCAGGCTCTTCCTCTAGGAGTAGCTGCTCACTTTGTTTGAATGAGACCAGCTTCCGCAATTCAAAGCCTGAAACCTTCATCTGAACCTGATGCTACAGCTGGGCAGGATTCTCAGCTGTGCATGCTGACAGCAATGTGCAGATAAGGCAATATTTGACCAAGCACTGGATGAGCTTGGAGGTGAGCATGTTTAGGAAGAAAATCAGAGTTTTCAGCTTACACCCAAGTAAGTCACACATGTGAACAAATGTATAAAAGTGAGGATTTCTTTTTTTTTTTTTTTTTTTTTTTTGGTCAGGGAGGTGTTTTTTTATTGTTCCTGTGTCCCGACAGCCAGATGTTGACATGTTGTTGTCAAAATAGTTTACATACCAACAAACCATAAAATAATGTAATTATTGTGTACAGATACTTATTGTCTTATTAAGAAGAACAACACAGAAATTATAAACACGATACAAACTTGGCTTAAGAAGGTAAAAACCAATTTATTCCTAGACATATCCATTGAATCTAAATATCACCAACCAGCTTTGTTTTTCACCAGAACGCTTAGAACCAATTAAGTAGTACTTTGTCAAAAAATAAGGTATGGGACCAGACTTTCAGAGTGTCAAACAGCTGGTTTGACACTGGTGCTTGAAACATTGAGCACAAGTTTATCACAAAGAGCCAGCAGCCACCAAACCACTGGTCCTTCAGGTGATTCTTGGACACATCCATGGACACACGGACACATCCATAGTGGGGTTCAACCTGAGCAGCCAGGCCAAACTTCAGCTGAAGTGAAACCCCCAAATGTATATCATGTAGACGTGCAGGTGGCCTCAGCATCAACTGCTTTGGTTCATTGTGCCAAATGACTTCTTAACCCAGAGTCACCAGAGAGGAGGTCCTGACTCTCTCTTCCCATGGAGCCTAAAAGGAGGATGGGGAAACTCCAAAGGAGTTGGAGCAGGTAAGGTATGGAAGTCTGCTAAGAAAGGTCCAAGCTGCAGCAAACCTGATATGTCTTCAGGGCAACTCTAAGAAAACACGAACTCTGCTATGGTACTACTAAGGTCCCCCTGGAAATCTTAACATTTCTCAAGAACCGTTTGTTATTTATATACAAAATGCAGACATGGTGCAAATTCACAGGGACTATTGCATGCTGACTTCCAGCACCTTCTCCTCATCCAGGCAACACTGCGAACATCTCAATGCCTGAAAGGTACTTTATTTTCTCAGTCTGTTGAGATTTTGTCTGAGCCTGTGCTCTTCCACACATAGGAGCATGATCTCACTGAGCAATCCTGATATGTACATTGTATTAGAAGCCTGTTGTCTTCTCAGTGTCTTTTATTTCACAGCTTGATTTCTGAAAACTTGTTGCTGAAATCTGAAATGGTCCTTTCTGGTGTTGTCTGTGCAGAGAAATGCTGATTTTCTGGTCTGCAGCCAGGCTGGCTGACTGCCCATTTCTAAGCAGAGAGAGTAAATTGGATCTTTCAAACTCAAATTTAAATTTAAATACTCTTTTAGTTGCGTAGGAATGAGATCACTTCCTTAGTTAATAACTACCAGGGATGCTGGTTTACATTGCTCAGTGGAAAAAAGAATAAAAATTGTAGACATTATTAGCTGCATAGATTTCTGAGAATTTCCCATTTCATTCTGATATTATTTAAAAAAAGAAAAAATGTTTCATGACTGGCAAGCCTGCTGTTTTTTCAGGTGACTGGAATGTAAGTTAATAATGTACATTATAAGGAAAAAGAAATATAAATGACATTTCATGCATTGTTAGTCACTGACTAATTTCTTCTCCTTGTATTAATTCATATATTAAATTATGTGGCAGTGTTGCGGTTAGCAGAATTAAGAAGCAAGGTACCGTCATCCAAAAAGAGCACCAAGGCGTATCAAGAGTCTATTTTGCTTTAGACATTAAAGCTGGCTTTAAATGAACTGAGCTGGATCGCTCCACGCACCGTTGTGCTGTATCACTTAGACATACCCTTCTTGCACTGTATACACACCTGCCCGCTGTATTGCATCATTTGAAAGCCAGAGCAGAAACATTTGATTTTGCAGCCATCATGTTTTTTAAAAAAACGTATTTTGTGAGAAATTATTTTTTATAAGGAGTGCCTGCAAAGCGCCCTGCTACTTTCACCCACATAAATAATCTGAAAGGTGTATTTGTGTATAGGCAATATTTCTCAGAGTACGAGAGTGTTTTAATCGATCTATTAGATTCTTCTTCCTGATCTCTGCAGTCAGATGTAGGACAAAGAAAAACCTGGTGACACAGAAAGTAGAATCATCTCATAGGAAGAATAAAATTTTCAGAAATAAGAAACTGAACAAAAGAACAACCAAAGAACCCCACAAAACCAAAAAAACCACCACCCTATGTGATATGGATTTAACTTACTGCTAAAATGGTCTTCCTTGGTCATTCCTTTTTTTTTTTTTTTAATTACTATTATTTTTTAGTTTTTGGCTCACTGGCCCTACAACTACAGTACAGCTTATTTGATTGTAATTTGGAGGAAAGATGTAATAGCAGCCAAGAAAGGAAGTCAAGCCTCTTACCAGCATTTCTCTGTGTCTCACCTCCATTACAGAATAATTTACTCCTGACTGGGCAAGCCTGTGAAACTCAGTTTGTCTTTAGAGGGAACTTTGAAGCTACTAACATCCTTGCAAATTGGATAAGTGTTGCATTGCGGTGGTTTGCAGCCCCTGATAGAGTCCTTATCTGCTTTGAACTTCAATAACAACCTCAGAAAAAATTCAAATGCCCTTAGCAGGCAAGAACTCACTTTCCACACTTAGGTTCAGATTTCCAAAGCATAAAACGACCTTTTTTTTTTTTTTTTTTTTTTTTTTTTTTAATTTTTTTTTATTTNAAAGCAGGGCTAACACAACTATAATAAAATAAGAGCCCTGTCCTTCCAGTTTAAGTTCCTCTGAGGAGAGAGCCCTTGTGAACACAGATATACTCCTGATACAGAAAAAATTGCCGGTGTGAGTATGGATTGTTCACTGGAACAATATTTGTACGGTCAGGCCCTACAGCATCATTTCACTTGGGCTGAAACAGCTGAAACCTTTTTAAATTGTTTCGACTGTGCATGCCAGCAACTTAAATCAAAAAGGTTTTATTTCACACGGTTGTAGGTTTGGGGTTTTTGTTTTGCTTTATTTTGTTTCTTCTTCTCCCGGAGTGATAATTATGAACGTAGTTAATCCAGCTCAGACTGTTATCGGGAGATAACAAATTAATTCTGGCAGGGCAGCCTTGCCAGCCATTTATAAAGACTGTGAGAAAGGACTGCTCTGCTCTCATCTTTGAGCCAGCGCAACGTGGTCCTATTGATATTGTACATGCCGTTCGCAGCCTAGAGGAAACAACTGCTTCCAAAACTCCAGCGAAGCAGTCCTCAGCACAGAGATATCTTATAACTGCTTCCATTGCAGTAAAATACGACTTCTTTTCTTAACTCTGATTTGTTTGTGGCTATTCCTTGTCGCAGTGTGATTTCCCTTTGAACCTTGATGCAGGTCTCTCGGAAGAGGGGAAGGGAATCTCTGTGCTTCTTTGCCTTCATGAAACTAAGTATTTTATGTCAGGAAAGACATCCTAATCAATAGTTCAACGTAATAGTTTGGAGTGGCTTCTAAGTCTCCTACAAGCACTTTGGTTACAAAAGGCCCTGCTTAAGTCAGAAGGGGCTGCCTGTGAAGAGCAGCTGGGAGGTTCAGTCCTTGGATGAAAGCTTGACTCTGATGAAGTCAGGAGGAGTTTTGCTATTGGATTCCTGGGGGTAAGGCTCTGTTCCTATTGTTTAGCATTGGCTTTATCCGTGTCAAGTGAGTCCGGACAGATTCTCGCTGACTGCATTTCCATTTATTGCCTATTTAGTTTTGTTCGGAGGTTGCAATTGCCGATCTTGGTTATTGCTTGCACCAAGCAACGCTATGTGTCATGCAGACCTTTACAAACCTCTCACCTCTGCTGTGGTGCAGACACTTTGTACAGCTACACTATTCAAAGGGTCCTCAAAAGTTCAGAAGTTCTATTTTTATTAGCTGTTAAAGTTCCAGTAAGTGAGAAACCTATCCACTCTGAGATAACACAAATATAGCACACTAGTGCGTGGTCAGCAGGATTTTTACAATACTTCAAAAATATCACAGCAAAACTTTTTTTGGTGCTTACTAACTTCTCTGATAACTTTGCCCTCAGAGAAACTGAGGCCAATCTTGCAAACACCTACCAGTCACCTAGCACAGCCCTGGAGTGTGTGCTCCTTGCATGCCTAAGGAGTCTTCTGGGAGCAGAAGTATTGCTCCCAGGCTTAACAGTCAACCAGCGGACCAAGTGCTTTGCTGGAGAAAGGCCAGAGCAACCAGTGCCTTAGAGAATTAAGCTCCCAAGCTCAGTAGTAAGAAGTTGAAGGGGCAGGTCTAAAATTCCCAAAATTAAACTTACTTCTGATCCCAAAAGCAGTCTAAACTAATCTACAGCCATCTTGTGTCCCTTTAAAAAAAAATTCTCACATAAACTGGACAGCACTACTTGATAAGGTGAAATCATCCACTGCTATGTTCACAGATGAATATTTAATTCACACGAGTACCTCCACTGAAGTTGAAGAGCCTGTTCAAGCGACCAGAGAGTTACCAAATTGGTTAAAATGCTCCTGCATCTTCTCTTTAGTGAAAGGTGAACACTTGACAACTAAGATCTAAGAGGGATTTCTTAAACCAGTAGTTCATTATACATCAGTGCACCAGCTCAGATGCGGAGTGATCTTTTGAGGGCAAATTCCCAACCACCTACAGACTGTGTGCTTTGGTTTGCTTTAAGGAAGGATGCACACACCTCAAGTTGTGTGTGAATGGATTACTTTTAGATGAAACTAAATGGACAGATGCATTCCAGGAGCACCTCTAGTGCATACCAGTTGCAAACAAGAAGTTGGCAACGAGACCACAAGATCAAATTTGAGCTAATCTGAAATAATTGGCATTAAAAATCCCTGAAATATGCAGAATGGAGATATTGGACCCTTAGCGTCACTTGTCTTGCCCTGAAGATGCACTTCCATTGCTAGTCACTATTTGCTGATGCAAGCACAGTCACATAGTCCACTACACTTCTAGTGGTGAAAATTTTGGCACATAAGCCCTTTCACAGAGGTCAATGTATCACAGTGCTTAGGGATGGCATTACCTGCCTGAGATCTCATGGCTTGTCTTGTGCTCAGAGGTCCCATTTACGTTTAACTTATTTTTCTCAAACTCATTCGTTCTTCAGGTCCCCTCAGTCGTAATCTTCCACTATTATTCAACCCACCTTGCCCAATGATTACTTTTTAATTAAAATTTTTTCCTGAAGTATTACTTCAGGGCCTTCATTGTTTCCTGAAGTTAATTCTTTTACCTGAAATTTTTATTATGGTGTGGCACAATCATTTCCTTTTGTTATAATAGGTTCTTGCATTGAGCGCCTATTACTATGGAAAGTGAGAGCAGATTACCCTGTTCCTCTGTGCAAAACAATATCGTACTTGTTGTTACCCTCTAGTTCTACAGAATGGAAGCACAACGTATAGGATAGATCCTTTTGGACCTGCTGCTCACGCCTTTCTGTTGATATTCATTTGAGTTTGCCATCACTAGCTGCTTCTCCATTGCAGTTGGTCTTTATCTCTTGCAGCATCTTTCACCAAACTGTGTTCTAAAATGGGCTGCGACACACTGGGACCCAAGCCAGAAGAGGCAAACTCAGCTCACGCTTTAGAGCCCACTAGCTTTTTTTTTTTCTAGAAAGAACAAGCATCTGCAGCTGGGTGTTCTCTAAAGGGAAACCAGGGCACAGGGAGATACTACCAGAGAAAGACTGCGCTGTTTCATAACGTAAATGCGCTGTAGCCTTATGTACAGAAGAAGGATGGTCGGAGAAAATTTAATCTGGCATGTTTCAGCCACAAAACCAGATTTGGTACTGGTTCTCATGAACCAGAAATGCTGGGTTTTTTTTCCAAAATGTAGGCTTTGAGGAGGGGGGAAAAAAAAAAAAAAGCGCAAATTGCAACTGCCATCTGCAATGGCACCATCTTGTGGTCCCTGTGTCAGGCTTCGTGCCCCACCCAAAGACCTCTGCTCACCCGGAGGCAGAAGCTTTGCTGAGCCACTTGTCCTTCAGCTTGTCCTTGAAACCCAATGCCTTGGTATAGTGCAAGCAGCTTTCCATCTGCATCTGTTACAGAGAAGGAGGGACAGAACAACGATAGGACTGTGCATTCAAGTAATTGTTGTCCCCGTCCTCGGCAAGGACTGCTGAGACAAACGGCAAACAAATCAGTCTCCCAGGACTGCAGAAGGAAACGGGCTGAAAAGTGCCATCTAAACAGTTAAACAAGACTAAAGGCTATCAGCTTGTGGCATTTCATAATCGCCATTTCCACATGGCATAAAATGTTAACGTAAAAAATACTGAGGACTCCTTTCTAATATGTTTTAAAGTGAAATTGGAAACATATTTCTGTGTAACAAGTCACTAGGCACAACTTCTTGGGGAATAATGGTCAATGTTTTATGTGATTGCTTGTTAAAGTTGTTTCTAAATGGGAAGGATGCCAGGGAAGCTGGCATGAACAGTAAACATTCAAAGGAATAATTTGTGGTGACAAGTGATTCCTTCAGTATTTATTTAACATTTGAAATTTGTCTGAATGAAAAAGGAAGCCAAGGACTGACTAGGTCTGATTCGCTCCTGACTGTCTGCCTCTGTTCATCATGGGTTTCTCCAGGTTAAGGAAGCCCTTGGGATGCTGGCAGGAGATATCCCAGCTGGTTCTTGGAAGCCGTAAAGGCAATGTGATTTGCTCATCGTCCTGTGTGGTTAACTGTGTGCACGCGGAGCTCGTAACACATGGCACAGTTTGGGTCATTTCCCTTCCCCTAGTGAAAAATATAGTAACAAAGTTTGTTTCTTAAATGCGTAATGAACTGTATTTTCTGAAGTGCTGTAAAGACCCAGGACACTGTGCTGCATCCAGGAGGCTGTTTCTGAAAACAAAATGAAACAAAACAAAACAAATCCTAGAAGTACATAAGGAATAAAAGGTCATGATCCAGCCTGCCCCAGCATCCCCCATGGTCGCATCCACACAGATGCCCGCGTGTTAGACTGTGCAGGTATGGATGGCACTGAAACCTCTGCAGTGGAGAACACCAGCAGACCAGTTTGTGACCAGCATAAGGAACCTGCAGCAAAATTAACTGTGACTCAAACATGAAAACTAGTTTAACCCAGATTTTTGTACTGAACCCATCAATTAATTTGAACATGAAGGGCTTCAGCAGGTTTATGAGCTTCATGTTCTCTCTCCCTCTTGAAATCTGTGCAGGACCGCCCCATCTCCCCCAAGCCAGCCTCATGTCTGCCACCTCACAACTGTTGAGAGAGGAAAGATTATACTGCAGTCTTTCAATTATACGCTATTTCTTCTCCCAGTGCCAAACAGGATTTGACGGAAAGAGAAAATATACATGACAAATATTATTTCTTCAGTGAATGTACCTCCAGACTGATTAATGGCGGTAGTCTTACAGAAACTCTGAGTTTTGAATGGCTAAATTTTAATCAAATTACGACAAACAAAAACCAGACATAGAAAGGAAAGCAAATACAAAAAGGTTTCTGTAAGGCCAAATGAGATCCATTTTGAATTTGTAGTAGTTATAGAAGAGATTTATCATTGTTCCCCGAGATATATTTTCCCCCAGGAAAATAAACCTGAATAATTTATCATATTCTAAAGCACTGACAGATCTAGTGTTTTAACTTGCATAGTTGTTTTTTGTTTTTTTTTTCACATGACCGATGTTTTCCAAAAGTTTTCTGAATCCAGATAAGTTAAACAAAATATTTTGGGTATTGACTTTCAAGTCTATTTCTCTACCTATCCATCTCTCTTCCACATTATTTGCCTATTTTGACACTGTTACGTCATCATAAACGTAACTGATGTTTAGCATTTGTCAGAGTCTGGGTTTGGGGGGAATTTGAGAACAAGCCCATCACACGGTGAGTCTTTTTGCAGTTAATGCTTTTTTCCATCAGGACTAGAACGGCAAGTGGTATTTTCGTCTTTTTTATGTCCAAACTGTTAGGTTTTCTAAATGAAATCTTGAGGTTGCTCACCTTAGCTTTTGAGCATCTCATTGCATGCTTTCTTTCGTTAGAAAAAGACAGTGATCTGTGTTTAAAGATGGTTTTTGCCTTAGTATCAACAGATATTTTACCCTTATTCCCATTGTTTACCAGTTATTCTTTACTCCAGAAGTAAAAACCTGAGTCGTGGTTGGAAGGTATGTCCAGACAACCTACATTTGCCCTGAGTGGGGGCCAACACGTCTGCTCCATGTGCATGTGGTTGAGACACTTGATGGGAAGCACTGACAGCCACGTAGCGTTTACTACTTCTTTACTGAAGTATGTCAACATATGGCTCGTTTGTACAGACAGGCTGGCACAAGCTCCTCCTCAAGTGCTTTCCAATCTGTAGAGGTATAACATACTCTGAACTCTCAATACGACTACTAGTAGTGGGAACATTTCTACTCACAATTCAGTCTTCTTTCTCCATTGCATGAAATGTAGCATATTAAGCTCATGTTTAAATTTGGAATTACAGAAGCTGGAATTTATTAAAGATTCAGGTAGAAATCTCACTCCATCCTTGTTCAAAGACGACATTGTCCTTGATTTTTGAAGGACAAAATCCTTTCCAAAAGTAGCTTAACCTCATCAGCAGAGAAATGTTGTGAATATATGATATAAATATACCTGGATTGTGTGGTTGCTGTGTGCATGCAGAGAAATGCATGAAGTTCCACTATAGTTGCCATTAAACTTTATCTTTATTATGTCTGTAATATCAAAGAAATGACAAATATAATGCCAGGCCTTGGCTAGAAGGAGAAAACGCACCAAATTAAAAAAAAAAAAAAAAAGAGAGAGAGAGAGAAATAAAATATTCAGGAGCCTCGCAATATCTATTTCACTGTTACAACATTATTTTGTGATGCTGTGGGAAGTCTTGAGGCGATATCTGAATACGGAGGGGGCAGATGGGAAAGTGGGAAGGCAGTACTTGGTATCTCAAATCTGGCACCGGTTGAAGGTCCAAATCCTTCACATCGCCATTGCGAGCCATGCAGGTATCCATTATAACACACACAGTGTCATATGTTTTTGCTTCCCCTCAGCCCAGGGTCCGTGGCAGCTCTCCAACATCCTCTTTGTCTGTTATTGTACTGCTGCCGTCCCCTGTAGCAGAGTGTGAAGTTCTTTCTCCTTTGAAATGATTTCCCATGCCATTCCCAGACCTTGGTCATCTTCCAAGTCCTCCCTAATCAATCTAGCATTGTAGGATGTCAGCTCTCATTTTCTTTCCTATGAGCTTATGTGACTATACATTTTATATTTGTGGCATGACAGTCTTCTTTCTGTTCCCGACTTTTGTTCATTAGTTTCTTTCTTCCCCGAGAGATTTTCTTCTCTTACTCTTTGGCCTCTCACTGAATCAACACCACCTCCTTCTTCCTCTGTGTAGTGTAGCTGTGAGAATATGTTTAAGCAAAGGCGAATCAGTAAAATGTGTATTTCCTGATGCTATTGTACTTATTGAAGGTCCTGTGCTCTGTCTTGGGAAAAAGTACATAACAAAAGGAGTAGTCTACAATTTTACCTCAGGGCTGCACTGAAGCCAGAAAAAGACATAAATTGAGAATAATGCAAAAATTGTCAGGCTTCCTCTGGTGAAAGGTTGACATGACTTCAGGGCCAGACTGTGCCCCAGATAAGTGATTTCCACGAAAGCTTAAGAAAAGGCTTTGGTTTACCTTTACTTACTTTTTCCCCCTGCCTTGTTTCCTTCTGTCTGTCTTTATGCAAGACTGGCTCGGGGTTTTTTGGAGGGCAACAGTGACACAAGGTCACTTCATCCAAATGTTCTGGTGGTTGTACCCTGAATTGTCTGCCCTGCCACGTCCAAGCCCCTGAGGGATAGAAGAGGATGGAGACAAGGAACTGCTGCCTTTCTGCTTTCCACCATGACTGTGGGACAGGCTCTGACCACGGCCACAGGGTTTACTACAGGGAGTAGCTGCCTTGCCCAGCACTGAGCAGGAGAATACGCAGTGCTGGGTGGGTTAGGAGTTAAAGAAAAGGGGAAAAGGTAACGTGGGACTGAGAAGGGTGTTTATTGTTCTCCCTCTGGGGGTTGCACACACAAACGCACGAAGAAGTGATCACTTTCCTCTGCGTGTCTCACTGTGCTGCTGAGTGATGGAGTTCATTTGCTTTATACCGGGAACGTCTCTGTTTCCAGGCTGATGGTGCAGGGCTGAGTTGGAGCATTAGGTCAGATGGGTTAATTTTATAGGAAGGAATCATCAGCCAGCAAGAGCTGGGTACAGGATGTTCTGGCTGTGATCATTTTCTGCTTTTTTCTTGGCCAAATAGGACTGGCACAAATAAGTATTTTTATTAGTTTGTTTGTGTATGCCTTTAATGTGTGTAAATAGTGATTCTCAGGATGATGTCTCAGCTGCAAAACTTGATTTGTCCAAGGGAAAAAAACGCTAACTTGTTAGGATTCAAACAGCATAATGAAATAATGCTCTGCTTTTCTGAAAGAAAAATATTAACAAATGCTTTCAGTTATCACAGTAGAGAAATAATTGCACCATCAGCATTTATGGAATAATACATTCATCCCAGAGTATATAATTTTTTTAACCATTGCATTTCTTTTGATTTTCAGCCAATGTATACTTGCATGGAATTAACGGGGGGAAATGAGTACAAAGCAGGATGACTGGTCAATAAACACTGCGGTGATAAGGTTTCATGTTCTTCTTCCTTGCTTGGCATACTGCATCACTAAACCCTGTATGATAAATTGTACCAAGGAGGACACGGCTTTCATTGTAGTCACAAGAGGACATGTATCCTAAGCAAAACCGACGTTTTGGCAGAGGGAGAGGTGAGGGAAGACATATGCCAATATGTGACACTGTTTTGAATTAAGCGGGAGTTTCCTGCTGTAATCCAAAAATAATAGCCATCAATTTTGTCCAAGAGAAAGGTAAGTCTCAGGAAACAATGCAAGGCCTTTTTCACCCTGATTTCAGATTAAATACATCTTTCATAAGCAAATGTTGTAGTGAAACAGTGAAAGCCATGGCAACAGCAAGCACTGTTGCTGGCGTTGCTAGTGGAAGCAGGCAGCGTGCTCCCAGCATGACGCACTGTCTTCTGCAAACAACCCAAACGACAGCGTCACAGCATCGTTCATGCATGGGGATGCGTACCTGGGTGGGACAGACCCCACCCGGGAGCCAACCGCATCACCTCAGGAGCGTACATCCAGGACCACCTCTTTGTTAGTTGGTGAAACCCACCAGCTGGATTTATCTGTATGTGGTATAACTTGACCGCGGCTCTTCTCTCTGCCTGCCTGTTCCTGTTAGTTCATGTGTCCCCTGTGTTTGGGCCAAGACCATCATAATGATGATGGTCCTTGTGGGTCCCTTTCAACTCAGAGCATTCTATGATTCTGTGATTCTCAGATAATGGACTGCCACACCAAAAAGAAAATGTCTCTTTAATTATTTTGCTCTTATTTTCTGGCACAGTCAAAATAATTTTTGTTTGTACAAAATAATCTGTGTCTCCTTCTAAACAATTCCCCTTGATTTTCCCACTGGCAGCTCAGTCCCTTTGTTGTCACTCTGGTTTTTAACATCACTAACAATGCAGGGAGGACAGCAAAGGCACAGAATCAAGGAATCACAGAATGGTTTGGGTTGGAAGGGACCTCTGAAGATCATCTAGTCCAACCCATCTGCTAAAGCAGGTTCACCAGAGCAGATCACACAGGAATGTGTCCAGGTGGGTTTGAATGCCTCCAGAGGAGACTCTACAACCTCTCCGTGCAGCCTGTTCCAGGGTTCTGGCACCCTCAAAGTAAAGAAGTTTCTCCTCATGTTCAGGTAGAATCTCCTGTTCTTCAGTCTGTGCCTGTTGCCCCTCATCCTATCATTGGGCAATACTGAAAGGAGTCTGATCCCATCCTCTTGACACTCACCCTTGAGATGTTTATAAACATTGATGAGATCCCCTCTCATCTTCTCCAGGCTGAACAGACACAGCTCTCTCAGTCTCTCCTCACAGAAAGATACTCCAGGACTTTCATCGTCTTTGTAGCTCTCTGTTAGACTGTCTCCAGTGACAATGTGCTAGATCCTGTCATCAGAGGAAGATGAAGCTGCAAGAAACTTAGGCACCAATGGGATCAGTGAGAAGGTCTGAGTGGCTGCCTGGTCTACTGAGAACAGGCAGCCTCAAGGTGCTTGGGAAGTGCAGAGAGCTTAGTGTGGTGCACCCTTGGCCTTGGGGAAAGGGAGTGAGGACACCAGCAGCTCCTGCTCATGATCCTGGATAAAACAGGACTGCCAAATAGAGGTGCAATCGCACTCAAGAGTGTCCAGCCAGAAGCTAAGACATTGGCACTTGATATTTCACAGAATCATAGAAAAAATTTGGTTGGAAGACATCCTCAAGATCATCGAGTCCAACTGTTAATCAAGCACTGTCAAATCTGGCACTAAACTGTGTCCTTAAGTACCTCGTCTACATGTCTTTTAAACACCTCTAGGGATGATGACTGCACCACTTCCCTGGACAGCCTGTTCCAATGCCTGACAACCTTTTCTGTGAATAAATTCTTCCTAATATCCAATCTAACCTACCCTGGTCTAGCTTGAGGTCATTGCTTCTCATCTTATTGCCTGTTACTTGGGAGAAGAGACCAACACCCTCCATGCTACAACCTCCTTTCAGGTAGTTGTAGAGAGCAATAAGATCTCCCCTCAGCCTCCTTTTCTCCAGGCTGGACCCTCCTCAGGTCCCTCAGCTGATCCTCATCAGACTTGTGCACCAGCCCCTTTTCCTGACCTTCTCTAAACTTGGTTCAGCACCTCCCGCAGATACCATATATACATACATTTATATTCAAATATATAGTGGATATGTCCTTTCTCGCCTTTTTTCCCTCTGGCACAGATGATTTTTGTCCTTTACACCACTTCTTCTAGCAGTCTTGTGAGTGGATGTGTTTGCTTCTTGTGAAGCCCTCTGACCAAACGAAGCACTAAGATCAGACTTTCTTTTACACCTGCTTCCACAGAAACCTGATCCAAACATCTTTTCACTGAAGATCTGGATTTCGAGTGGTGTTTCAGGTAGTAGAAAAGAATACCATCAGGCCATGGAGATCTATTTGAGCTTCTTGAAATCAGTGTTGCAGAAGAGCCCAAGAAATTATCTGTAAGAATAAAGGCTTTTCCAGTTCTAATCAGTGGAGAAAAAGATCATAAAAAATCTAACCCTTTCCTCGCATATCCAGTGTTCGTGCTACTGCCATTTTTGTTAAATGATCAACTCATTCTTTGTAAGTAGTCGAGCATATGCATCACTGTCTGGAAATCTGTTTGAAAGCATTGTATGATCTCTTCAAGTGAAACCATTCTTTTCTGGGTTTTTTTGGTGTTTTTCTTTGCTTTTTTTGTTTGTTTGGTTGGGTTTTTTTGTTTTGGTTTGTTTGTTTGTTTGTTTGTTTGTTTGTTTGTTTGTTTGTTTGTTTGTTTTAAGTTGCTGCCCTCCATCTGCTTCCTTAAGTAAAGCTGTCAGAAGTTTCATTTTTGTTCATAAGCAAGGTCGTGCAGACTCAAATGTCTGACAGTGATGTCGGGGAATGTCACATCTTTACAGAGCGTGTCTTTTTGTCAAGGGAAACAAGTTAGAAGTTTTGCTTGAAAAAGACGAATAAATCCAACCTGGCACAGGCTGTTGTATGAAAAAAAAGAGTTTATAAGCTAAAGGTGTGATTAAGTAATTTTTTCTCCTTATCTCCATATGTTTCATCTTCATACGATGGCATATCAACTGTTCTAGAAACTTTTGTCATAAAAGTGTTTAGACACTTTTTTTGGCTCAGTAGCTCTTGATTATTGTCTTAAGCATCTTGGTCTTTCTCATCAGGAACTTTTTTTCTTCACTGGTTTGTTTTCTTGGGGGTGGGGGAAGGTTCATATTTGTAATGAATTGCAGGATCCTTCTGCATTTACACATAGCTCAGTGTCTCAACTTGTTGTGGAATTGGGATCTACATAATCCATTTGAGATGGCATGATGCACTCTGGAGAGATCCTGTGGCTGAAATCCATTTATTTTGTCATGAACATTGGAGATACAATACATTGAGTATTGTATTTCACAAGGTTAAATAACCTCCCAAAATAGCCAGCTTTAAAAATCCAAAGTATGTCAAAGTTGTGTAATCAAAAGGATACAAGCACAAGCCTATATTTCTTGTTTTCTAAACCATGTGGAATAACGTATTAATAGTTGTTCTAGTCTGCAGATACATGGTTCAGCAGATTTTGATCACAAGATCTTGAATTTTAATCAGGATGTTGTGCCTCAACGAGGGTCAGGTCTGAGGCATTCAGGATATTAATATCTACTTCCCAAAAATCCTATTGGGAAAACTCCACATTTATCACAACAAAAATGAGAAAATAATCAAGAAAAAAATATTGTAAGCGAAACCTAGTTTTGTGTGTAATTTATTCCTCTTTTATGATGTGATCATTATCTACGAACTGCCTCTCCAGGGTTGGCGTCATTAACACAAATAGTAGGTTCTTTTATAACCCTGATAGTGGGTGAACAGTGTAGATGCTCAACCCTATCTGTTGCACCCTGCACATTGGAAATCTCACAGAAGCTATAGCTGTACGAATAATCTAGCTTCCATAATATTTTTATTTGTGTTTGGTATGGCCTGACTGGTAGGGCCAGTTGTATGTATTCCCAAACCACGCTGAATATAACTCCCATTGCTTTTGCCAGGCGTGTTTGAAAACTACTCTGTTGTTTGCAACCAAAACCACTTAGAAACAATGGTCTTCATTCCCTCTTTTATTTATGCTCTTCATTTCTGGACTAGTAAGTGTTAACATACGTGATGAAGGAAGCAGGTTTATGAAGTAATATACCATAGGTATGCATGTTAGTGCACTGGACAGATGTTCTCTAAGATAACTGCATTTTAAAATACAAGTAAGTTCTCCCTCTATTATGGGCACTCAAGGAAATGAGAATAACTTTAAATAGGAATTTTATTTTTTTTTTATTCTTAGGACATTTTTAGAGAAAATATTTTTTGTGGTAGCATCAGCAATTTCTTTTAGTGTCATCATCAGACTAGAAATATTTTTCCAGGAACCCCTGAAATATCCTGGGGTGGGAGCCCAGCAGTCCAGCTGGGGTTCTTCAGGTGCTAGAAAGAAGTAGGAGGGACTCTTGGAGTACATGTATGTATGTGTGTGTATATATGTCTAGGTACTTTTATATGGGGTTTTTTGTTTGTTTGTTTGTTTGTTTTCTTCATAAGAATCATCAAAACAGAGTAATGGAAAAAATGAAGCTGTAATTATAGCATCTTATAAAAATGGTACTTTAAAAGAAGGTAAAGCTCAAGATTTATTAAATTTGCCTTAAGGGCTTACTTGAAGGACAACAACCAATTCTGTTTATCATGGAGATTTTGCGGGGTTTTTTGGGAAGGATAAAAGGATATTCCTAATGCCCCTCCTTGGTTTAAGCAGACCCTTTTGAGCTGATAGAGAACAGTCTATACACCTATATCTTAAAATGAACAGGTTTGTCTACAGGGAAATTATTACATTTTCTGTTGGCTGATATACATGTAGACAGTAAAAAGATGCATTTATAAGGACTGTGTTTCTATAATGTTTATAGACTGCCAGTGACATCTCTACAAAATAAGCTGAAGTGTATTACCAAGAAAAAGAAAAACTAATTTTATTCAAAAGATCCCACCACTTATTTGTGGAAGTCATCAGGAAAAAAAGGCATAGTATAATTAATTTGCCCATTGGATACACTGCTGTTTGCCATTGGGATGGCTGAGCTAATTATAAGCCGCACACTGTGGCATAAATTTTGAAAAATGTTTTGAAATTTTGATTTTCATATATGTTTGAAAACTGAGAGTGACAATGAGGTCTGTACAGCTTCTCCTGGTATGTGTAGCCCTGACTTCAATGAGGTAACTCATGTTGGTATCTTATATTGACTTTAACATCTTATCATTAATATAAGGTATATTTGATGCTCTGAGAAGCAGAATTTGGTCCATGATGAAAACTGATGTAACTCTCATTTTCTGTTTCGTCTGACAGTTTGGCCTATTGCTCTCCCAAAACTTTTAAAAGAGCAAAATAAGATTATTTTTTTTTTAATTGGTAACTTAGTTACAAAATTAGGGTTTCATCCAGGGCACAGCATGGATTACATTGAGTGATGCTAGTTTCTGTGCCAAAAGGTCGAAAATAAACACAATGAAGGCTGAAGGGGGGGTCTCTTGGAGATGCTTTCCCTCTAGGCAACCAGAGCCTCTAGCAGGAACTAAACCAGCTAATTGAAATCGTCTCTTTGAAACACTGATCGATTTCCAGACAGTCTAATGAACTGCTAAAGCATCACAGGATGGAATAAATTGTTTTTAAAACTTGGCTGTTCCTTAACCAGGAAAAAAAAAGAACATTCAAAAATGTAAGACAGGTATATAATCTCATATAAAGCTTAGTAATTAATATCCTGAAAAGTATTATGACTCACAATAAGAAATGTTTTTATTGCCATTTGACTTGAAGATCAGCAAAAATATTATGGTTTCACTGCCACATGTCTGCAGAATCTCTACAAAATTCATTAATTTTTGTTCTAGAGTTTCTGACTTGACACTGGATAAAAAAAAATAAACAACCAAACTCATTGCTGATTCATCTTATGATATTTATTTTATTAATGCTTAAACATTCCCTTTCTGTTTCAATCATATTCTAATAATATGGCAGTAAATCAAAAGAAAATTAAATTACTGGTTATGTTGCAAATGAAATAAAATATCATTGTTTTTATGTGCAGCTTGTTCTGATTGAATTTGGTTTCGCGAGGCTTGATGCCACAAAATACAGCTGAAAAAGGGAAAGAAACAACAGGAGATGGGTTAAAGCAAGTGTTTGAACATTTGTAGGAAATAATGATTTCTAAAACTTACAGTTCATACTAACAGTGATAGGGAAGAACAGGAATACATTGAGGGAATATAAGCTTGTGATGCTACTTGGTGAGATGATTGCATGGCAAGATGTTCAGCTGGTGTATACACTGGTGGGTACGTGTTAGTCCCTTGGAAACGAGCTATGCTAGGGAAAAAAAAAAAAGTATATACTGCTCTCTACAACTGTACGAAAAGAGGATGTAGTATGGAGGGTGTTGGTCTCTTCTCCCAAGTAGCAAGTGATAGAACAAGAGGAAATGGCCTCAGATTGTGCCACGAGAGGTTCAGGTTGGATATTAGGAAAAATTCTTCCCAGAAAGGGTTGTCAGGCATTGGAACAGGCTGCCCAGGGCAGTGGTGGAGTCACCATCCCTGGAGGGGTTTAAAAGACGTTTAGACGAGGTTCTCGGAGACATGGTTTAGCGCTAGAGTTAGGTTGGGTTACGGCTGGACTCGACGATCCTGAAGGCCTCTTCCAGTTGAAATGATTCTATGATTCCATGATACATACTTAGAAAAGAATATTAATCTGCCTTTTCCTCTTAAAAACAGTGCTTGTGGTAACTGTGAATCTCTAATAAGGACAGTGCATCATTCATGTACGGATGCTGGGTTTCTCTTGGTGTCTGTCAGAGAAACCCCTGTCTCTTCAGACTCCCAACTAAGACCATGAAGACTAAGAGTTTAGCAATGCAGCTGTGGCTTCTGTGCTAGTGCTGAACCCCATGCCAGTGTTGTTTTTTAGCGATCTTTGTAGTAACTTATTTGGTCAAGGGATAGCTAGAAATACTTTCCTGTCCATCAGAAGAAATTCAGATGGTTTCTTTGGAGGCTGATATAATCTGTATTTAATGAGTATCCACTCAGTTAGAATGCTTGCTTGAAATAAAAGACTCTGCCAGGCTGAAATCAGAATTTTGGTCCCAAGTTGGGCAAGACATTAATGTGCCCCAGCAGAGGCTGAAGAAGAGGGTTTGTCTCAAACAGATACATCCACTCATTGGAAACAGGAAAATGGATGTGATTCCAAAGTTTACCAGAATTTATTTAAAGCTTTAATTTGGGTTAGAAAATAATTTGAGGTTTGCCACCCACTTCGCAGCCTGCTGCCAGTGGTTGGAAGAATGGCAGTGCGAAGGGTATGAAGGATTCATGAGCCCAGGTACACAAACATTGGTGATGAGATCCCTGCTGTTACATACTTAAAGAAAAAAAAAACACCACACCACCACCAACAACAACAACAACAAAAACCCCAAAAAACCCCCCAAAAAACCCCCAAGCCCCCCTGCTATATTTGCAGGGATTATTTCTTCTCAATCTTGAATTTTACGTTCTTTCATCCTTCTTCTTCACCAATACGGCAGAGGTGCATTTTCCCAAAGGCATGTGGTAGCTCCATGATAAAGTCTATGACAGAGTACTCAATATTTTTGTCCTAGTGAAACTCTCTTGTAAGCAGAAAGCTCACCTGTGTAGGGATGGGCTGCAGACTGCCCTTGCACAGCAACAGGAGAGATGGAGAGGGACGGAAATTAGAGAACATCTGCACTCCTTTTCCGCTGAATGAAAAAACAGGAAGTGGGAGACTTGCTCCACTAGTCCCTGAGAAAATCAGGAGTATCCTGCCTTCAGGAGATCCTTTCTGGGCTACTGGCAAACCAGGGTCCATCAAAAACCTGGAAACTTCCAGCCTCAGCCTTTCTACTGCAATAACAACGTACCCTGCTCCAGAGTGGCCTTGACAAGAGAAAACAAAGGCTGCAAATGCTGCTGCCTGGATGAAAGATGTGGACACTTCCATGAAGGAGGTTAGTCGTGTCCCTCCTGAAATGTGGGCTGCCTGAAATCCTGATTTTTGTAACTAAGCTAAAATACCAACTTTGGTATATTAAACATTAGTGAAAAGAAACAGTGAAAAATCTCAAACGACCAGAAAATAAGAGTTTCTTTGGCTCAAGCCAGCATGAGCTGTCTCACCTGAATTTAGGAGGCTTCTTCTGATGCCCAGAGATACAGTGCACAACAAAGCTGCAGAGTGCTCTGGGACATGCTATGCTCTCTGCTTGTGGACCAGCCCTGGTCTCCCCATCGACAGAAGAGCACACCTTACCCAGCCCACAGTCAGGCTTCTGGAACAGGATGGCCATATCTGAATAAGTCTTCCTGAATAATTTGTTGAAACTAAAGATAAATGCTCTGTTCTGCAACAAATGTCATAGATAAAATTCCTCAGAAATTGAATGTAGTACTTTTATGAAGTTCTCCTTCTAGTCAGAGAAGAAGCATGCATTGAAATAGTTACCCAAACCCCAGCAATTTTTTTCCTTTTCTGTGCAAAGCAGAGGACTATTACCCTGTGAAAGGAATAAAAATATTTCCTCAACTCCCAGTCTTCAAACACGATTGGAATAATAAACTCCATATCTCCAGCTTTCACAGAAATAGTCTCATGTGTCAGAAGAGTCTGGTTCTGCCTGCCTTGCTCTGCAGTCAGTAAGATTGTTGTGTCAAAAAAACTCAATTGTGTGCTGAAAGTCTGAGTTCGGGTGCAGACCTGATGGCATCCTGAATCTATCAGTAGAGAGAGATGACAGCTGCATTTTATTTAGATATTAATCTTTCCAGTTCCTTTTTTTTCCCATTCACAAAATTATACCAACCTGTTTACAACAATAGTGTACAACTATGATGATACTGAATGATGATGATACTAAACTGGGAGGAGCAGCTGACACACCAGAAGGCTGTGCTGCCATCCAGTGAGACCTGGACAGGCTGGAGAGTTGGGCAGGGAATAATTTGATGAAATACAACAAGGGAAAGTGTAGGGTCCTGCATCTGGGCAAGAACAACCCCAGGTTCCAGTATAGGTTGGGGAGCGACATGTTAGAGAGCAATGTAGAGGAAAGGGACCTGGGGGTCCTGGTGGACAGCAGGATGACCATGAGCCAGCACTGTGCTCTTGTGGCCAAGAAGGCCAATGGCATCCTGGGGTGTATTAGAAGGGGGGTAGTTAGTAGATCGAGAGAGGTCCTCCTTCCCCTCTACTCTGCCCTGGTGAGACCACATCTGGAATATTGTGTCCAGTTCTGGGCCCCTCAGTTCAAGAAGGACAGGGAACTGCTGGAGGGAGTCCAGCGTAGGGCAACTAAGATGATGAAGGGAGTGGAGCATCTCCCTTATGAGGAAAGGCTGAGGGAGCTGGGTCTCTTTAGTTTGGAGAAGAGGAGACTGAGGGGTGACCTTATTAGTGTTTATAAATATATAAAGGGGGAGTGTCACGAGGATGGAGCCAGGCTCTTCTCGGTGGCAAACAATGATAGGACAAGGGGTAATGGGTTCAAGCTGGAACACAAGAGGTTCCGCTTAAATTTGAGAAGAAACTTCTTCTCAGTGAGGGTGACGGAACACTGGAACAGGCTGCCCAGGGAGGTTGTGGAGTCTCCTTCTCTGGAGATATTCAAAACTTGCCTGGACACCTTCTTGTGTAACCTCATCTGGGTGTCCTGCTTCGGCAGGGGGATTGGACTAGATGATCTTTTGAGGTCCCTTCCAATCCCCAACATTCTGTGATTCTGTGATTCTGTGAACTAGCTGCATTTCTACATTGATATTGCTAAGTTACAAGCTCATTGTAAGATGTTATAGGTTTTCAGTGCCAACTATTACACAGCCATAGCTGGATGGTGTCAGGGTTAGGCTGCATGGGTGCCACAAATATCCAAAGTCAGAATTAAATGCAAAGATTGTTTTCTTTATATGCTCATGCCAATACCCTTACATTACAGCATGGGTTACTCCAAGGAGGAGGCAGGTGGATGTAAAAGAATGATGACCATAACCTAAATGACTCTGTCACCTCCCAACTCATACTGCTTGTATTTTTGCCAGTTCTGCTTAAGTCTGCCCAGTATCCACTTGATCCTAACTCAGCTGAAAAGCAGTTGAGTTGACTGCTGGCTGCTTTCAAGAACTTCTGACTACCCTCCAGGTTTATTACTGATTTTCCTGTGTGTTCAAGCTCCATGCTGTCTACTCTGATTTATTCCATATGTCTTAAATTGAAATATGTCATGGTATGGAGGAAGTCCGTAACCCCTCTCAAGTTTCTGTTGAATATTGTTTGAATCTGTGTGCTCTCTGTTGTTTTATACTATTCCCCGATAAAGGCTGTATTGAAATGGTCTGCAATACCAGCCGCTTCTTTCTTTTCAACTCTTACTTCATCTTCTGATAGTCTGCCTTTCAGTATTAAATGTTATAAATCTCCACTCTGGCCTTTATATAAAATGCAAAAAAGACATCACGAAATGCTTATAGCTAAATCTGTGTTTACTGCAGTGCTAACATCAATATTGCAATTACCAAACTGTGATCTCAGCTGCAAATGTGAAATGGTGCCACTCCAGATTCACTCCTGGGATAGCAATGGGACAAGAACTGTGACATCTCTACTGTCTGCAAGGAATGTAGACAGTTCTCCTCTTTCTGGACTGTACAACTTCATTGTTACACTTGTAGAAAAAAGAATCCTTTCTGCAGTCCCTTGTTTGAAAAAAGAAAAAAGTATCTCCCTACTTTACTGCAAAGCTTCATTGACAGAGCTATTTTTAAACCTAGATTTGAAAAACAGCCTTGCTAATATATTAAGCTATTGTATGCCCTGTTAAACAGATATATATCAATGTATTTTCCATGCTGGATATGACCTACACCAAACATTAAGATTTTCCTAGATTTGACTGCCTTGAAATGGTTTGAAAATGAATATTTATTTACTTATTTACTTACTTACCTATTTATTTATTTATTTTATGAGAGAAGACCTACAGCTCTTGCATTTAAAAAGATTGCTTGTAGGGCTGCATTCCTCTATTTGCATTCTCATTTATTCAGGCTATGTGTCCAGACTGACAGCTGGCAAGGGCAAAATGCAAGACACAGCACTTTCTCAGGGACTGGCCTGCGAATGTGAAATGAATCAAGGGCCTTAACAAGACCCAACACTTTCTCATCTAAGCATTAGAGCCATAACTTTGACTTTCCCTTTTCTAACAGAAATACCATACCTCACACGCTATTTCCTCGGAACGGAATGGGGAAAATTAGAACAGCAAGGATGCTGCTCCTGTTGTTTAAAGTATAACCAGGCTTGCTGCAGGTGCCCTAGTAATGAGACCAGTAGGGCAATGTATTTAGAACAGACTAAGACAGAAACTACAAATATACCTGTTCAAACTCTCCAGCATTAGAAGAAAAATTTCAGTTAAGCATTTTAAAATGCAGATGGTAACTACTCTCATCAATCCCCTCACTGAAATCTATACTAAACTAGGCTTTGTTTTAGTAGATTTCTGAATTTGCCCAAGTAGGTAGTTAATATTGATTGTAATATTATCTAGGAATATCCTGCATGTAGTTTTATTCTGAGTTCTTTTATGCCTTCTATGTATTTATAAATTTTGTTTCCTTTTTGAGGGTGAATTCTAGACTATGGAATTCTATTATCATAATAGTTTTTTTTTTATATTTTTCTTGAAATCCTTGAGAAACCTATAGATAATAAAGATAAGAATTAAAGTAATGAGTTGCTGGGAAAGGTGTTTCAATCTAACATTAAATTGCAGACGGTCATGACACTTCTCTTAGCGTTCTGTATTACATCTACTTTAAATGCAGTGCACACGCAGAAGCAATGAATGAAAGACTGTTTTAAATGGATCCACAAAAAACAGATTACATTGGAGGAAAGCAAGAAACCCCTGAGTATCTTACTTTGCATAATAAGAAATAAATCCAGGACAAAATTTTTGTGCTATCATTATTATAGGGTTTATGTATTTTCTTTTTACTTCAATAAATCATAAATTATGATCAATTTATTAAAAAATACGACTATATCAAACAAATGAAAAATGTGAATCACAGACTTATGCATACAAGTGAGCATTGGTATTCGCTTGGAGACCACTGCCCATTTATCAGCCCTGATCAATTTACAGATCAAAGAATTCATCTCTACTTCCTACAGTATATTCTCACTATATGTGGAAAACTGGAAAACTGAACAGAAACAGGTGGTTTGGACTAGATGATCTCCAGAGGTCCGTTCCAACCCCAACTGTTCTGTGAATTTCTCTGTCATTTATTTTCTTGGTATCTTAAGAACCACTTGTGAATCCTTTGAAGATAAGTTTTAATTACCTTGCCTGTTTTGGTGTTAGCTAACAACTGTTTTATTCAATACTTTCTCCAAATTAGGTATGAATATTGGTAATAAATACATAAAATATTTTCATCTATTTTATGTAATGTGCATGTATTAACCAACATTAATAATTTAATCTTCTATTTTATAAATAATTAATATTTATCGAAAGGAGAACTATAAATGGAAAACTTTGAATTCTGTATAACAAGCATCAGCAGGCTTTGGCAATGTTTTCCTTAAAAATGTGTATAACATAGCATTCGTTTCTTGTGCATTGCCCACAGCAAGGATGCCTTATCAAAACGCTATATACCATTTTAAATTACACCAGGGATGGCAGTTAGACAACAGTATTTTTATAGGGTTTACAGCTGACTGGCTTTTTGCAAATCAGTAATTTTGATAAATATATGTATGTACATATATATCAGTGTATGTGACACCTGACATATTGTTCATCAGAACGGTTTATGAAATACTCTTTCCAAGAATATAGAGACTTGAGCTTATAGAGGAAATTTCATTTGTTATGGCGACAATGAGAAAATAAAGAAGCTTCAATGACTCATTCATGGTGTTGTCCTTCATTTATCAGGGCAACATCACTAAAATGCATGAGTGTGTTACAGAAGGATGGGTCTAATTCTGTATGTTTGTGAATTGTTGCCTGACAGGCTGGCTGCAGGTGACCTTTGAAAATGTATAGTTTAATTGTGAAGAATTAATAAATCGTGGTGTGTGCTGCAAGAGGCTTCCCCTCTGCAGCTTTTAAAATCAGCTTTTATTACCTAGGCCTGTAGATGGTGAGGGAAAGGGATCAGGAGAAGGGAATAATTAGTCCTCTCATCCTGCAGGATTCCCGTAGTTTTTGAAAGCAGTGAAAGTGAAGGTTTCCCTTTATTATTATTGCTATTACTTGCAGTAGGCAGTGACAGAACATCCCCTCCACAAAATAAGAACAAAGGAAGCACTCAGGATGCTGCAAACTGCAGTTCCTCCCTAACATGTCGCTCCCTAACTACTAACTTCTGGTAAGGTTATACTCTCCTCACTGTCTGCAAGGATTTCACTGCCTGGTCTTCACTTCACCTGATGCTGTTCAGTAGCCTCATAGGCTTAGCATTTGAGAAAATTTAGTACATTTTTCTTATACAAACAATACAATCTCTCTTTTTTTTTTTTTCAGTTATACTTGTTACAAAGTGTTGTTTAACACTGTAACATTTAAGGAATACCTAGTTTATTTTAATATTGTTGCCCCTACTCTGAGAAGCGAGACTTCAAAAGAGGCAAATGCGGCATATAGAAACAGACATAGAAACAGGTAAGGCAGAATGGAAGACAAGATTCAGTGGAGCAAGGTCATCATCATTTAACAAATAAATCAGAAGGTTCGACATTTTGACTTATACAGGCTGGAAGAATTGAGATTGTTACAGTCTTTTGTCCACACACTAGTGCACAAGGAACAGTAGCTCTGCAAAATGACACTAATTAGCTGAAGACTGTTAAGAAGAAAGAGCTTCCCATTCACCAGGGAAAGGCATAGCACAGCAGCCTGAGCATTGCCAAGACCCAACACACTGCTGCTCAGTAGTACTGATGAGTTTTATTAGTTTACAATATCTAGCTGTGTTTTTATGGCTTGTGAAATGAATGAATAGTATTTAAACTGCACTTTAATATAACAAGATACCACTGTCCTTCTAGTTTGCTTTCCAGGAAAGATTTCTCAGATGTTTCTCAGTAGGAAGCTTTGTTTATTTTCTGTGGGCTATGTCCCAGTTTCTTGGGCCGTGCTTCTTATCACTGCAATAGGAGAAGTGTAATAAATGGGGTCATTCACATTATTGTTAGTGATGGACAGCAGTCAAAACCTCCAGTGGTTTGGATCAGCTTGGACAAGCACTGATAAATCTGGACTTTCTAGAATCCAGGAGGCTCATTTGGCCATCTCTTTAACACTCTGCTTTATTCTGAACTCCTAGCAAGGAGCTCTCGAAGTCTGTTTGTTTATATACTCTTTGCCTCACTGGCTGCAACTTGTTTTCACTCTATGGCAGATAGATTTGGGTTTCAATTGCGGAGCACTGGTGCAAGGCAGATCTGTTTCAGCTTCGTGAATCTCAGTGGTTCCGTGGTTACAAGACCATTACTCAGCCTTCAGGCTCCAATACACGCCAATGGAAGGGGTAACTACAAAACAGTGATGAAGACCTGGCTTTGCTTACCCAAGTTGTTTGGGAGAGCATGGGAAAAGCTGACTTGTGGTCTTCAGTATACTACAAAAGTGTTCTACAGTAAATTATTCTCTGTACAACTAAAAGAAAAAAAAAAAACAAACAACGAAACTCTTCATTTGAGTGGCAAAGTGTCTTACGTAGCACATAAGGAAGTTACACATCTCTATGTTTTTTAAAAAATATTACACATCATTATTTTTTCTCTAAATGTAATGGTAACTAGTCCTAAACCAGTTGCTTTTCTGGTGACCTATTTTTAGCCTCTCTTATGTATGCTTGAGAACATTTTAACTAGTTAATTCCTTTTTTCTTCAGACTTGTGGGGGCACATCCATTTCTTTTTTAACCAACCTTTTGCGGCTTTGAACTTAGAAGAGAAGGCTGTTCTTTCTGGTTTGATCTTTCCACTGAAAAATCACTAAATCTACCCTAAAGACCACCCTATTGACTTCATTTCATGTCTGCCTTAGGTAGAAGATGTTGAGACCCTCTCACTTGTCATGTTATTTAACGAGCTTTGGACTTTTCTGAAGATGCAAAACTTCCACTTGCTTACGTGTTCAGTAGATTTCAGAGAACTGCCCCCCTGATTTTAGGAAAGAATGTCTTGCAGGTGTCAGAAATATATCTTATACCATTTCTTCATTTGGATAGCACAACATTGTGTAACTATTAATAATTACTGCTCAGATTCCTGACTATATTTTTATCGCTGGAATGCTGGACAAGGAAATAGCAACAAAGGCACAGATGCATACACACTAGGCTCACTAAGAAAACATTTTCAGAAGAAAGCAATATCCATAAAATTTGAAGCAGTAATTCATTGAGTTTAAACAATGAAATGAATAATTAGCAGCCTTCTACAGAATATTCTAGATTTTTGGATTATAAAATCTATTGTCATTGTTAAAATTTTCCTGCCCATGCAGTGGAGAATCTAAAAATCCAAACCAAATAAAACAGTTAATATCTCATCAAAATTAGCCACTTTCCTCTACTTTCCCAGTTGGTGTCACTTGTTTGCTAAATTCTTTAGCAGTAGAAAGTTGTTTACACTTGAAAAATATATTCCAGGCTAAATATCTGGTAAATCTTCATCTCTAAACACGAAACAAAACAAATTAAAAAAACCCTTCACTGTTTACAATAACTCCAGAAAATAAAACTCTAATAAAAATATTTCTGCTATCAGTCGCAGATGAATATCTGATTAATGTCCAAACTAATTTATATATTCAGAAAATTAAAAAAAAAAAAACAAACACAATTTTCAGTACAGAATTTTCCCTGTAACATGTTCTTCCTTTTCTCATTACAAAAACTTGGACATTTACTGATGCTATATAAGGCACAGAGTGGATACACTGATTGATTCAGAGTTATCCTTTGAGACACATACATCTGAATGACTGGTAAAGTTAAAACAAAGAAAACGTAAATTCTCTGCTTCAGCAAAGTGCAATAGTTTTGCAAACCACCAGAATGCAATTTTAGGTTTGTACTTAACCTAAAAACCATCTAGTCCTGAGGAATACTTCTGTTAATAACTTACTACTGCCTTTCAGGAACCATTTAAATAACTGTGTTTAGCTACAATTCCACATGTGCATAGCATTTGTTTGCAAACAGGTTTTTGGCCATTAAGAGCTGATCCACCCTGCCCAATTATTGCTCAGATGGGACATTGATCCTGTAAACCCTCGTACTGGGTGCAATGGGAAACGTGAACCTTCCAACCCCAGCGGTAAGGTTTTTGGTTTGTATAAAAATATAAAGAATCAATATGTTCCCACTGCCCTCAGCCTACTCACATACAATCATAGAATCACAGAACAGTTCGGGTTGGAAGGGACTTTCAAAGCTCATCCAGTGCCACCCCTGCCGTGAGCAGGGACATCTTCACCAGATCAGGTTGCTCAGAGCCCCATCCAGCCTGGCCTGGGATGTCTCCAGGGATGGGGCATCCACCACCTCTCTGGGCAAACCGGGACAGGCTCTCACCTCCCTCAGTGTCAAAAATTTCTTCCTCATGTCCGGCCTGAATCTCCCCTTCTTTAGTTTAAAACCATCATCCCTTGTCCTGTCACAACAGGACCTGCTAAAAAGTCTGTCCCCATCTTTCTTACAGGCCCGTTTTTGGTACAGAGAGATCACCGTAAAGTCTCCCCAGAGCTTTTTCTTCTCCAGACTGAACAACCCCAACTCTCTCAGCCTGTCCTCCCAGCAGAGCTGTTCCAGCCCCTGATCATCTTGGTGGCTCCTCTGGCCCCTCTCCAACAGGTCCATGTCTGTCCTGTGCTGAGGGCTCCAGAGCTGGACACAGGACTCCAGGTGGGGTCTCACCAGAGCGGAGCAGAGGGGCAGAATCACCTCCCTCCACCTGCTGGACACGCTCCTTTTAGTGCAGCCCAAGATACGATTGGCCTCCGGGCTGCAAGCACACATTGCTGGCTCATGTCCAATCTCTCATCCACCACATACAAAATTAAAATATAGAATTGGCTTTCTGCAGTAAGGAGAGAAAAAGTCTGAACACTGTGCAGCTGCTTCACTGTTCTGAAAGTGTAAAATTAGGAGACATGGTGTTAGGCTACAAGGTGGGACTCATGAAGCACAAGCTCAGGCTGATCTGCCATCAGGCAATGGAGCCTGCAGGTCTCCGCTCATCCTTTCTGACCCTGTGGGGAAAGGAGACTCTCCAGCCCCAGGACACACTTGCCAGGGTCCATACCTGCACATTGGGGTCTTGGCTCTCTCAGAACCTCATCAGCCCTCCAGCAACTGGCAGCACTATTGCAAACACTGCAAAACGATGAGTCCCTTGTGGACCGTCTGGAGGAGACGAAATCTTAACAAAGATCACCTCAAATTGCCACAAAAATGCAGGAAGAGAAACAGAGAACACCTAAGGTACTTTGAGACATTTTCCTCACCACTGCAGTCTCTCGAGCTGTCACAACCCATTTTTGTGGTGAGCTTGGGAGAAGCAACTAATTAGGCATAGGCATAGGCTGGGTTGCATTTATTAGTCACAGGTTTATACAAACCTTCTGGGAGCCAGCTGCTCACTGTTTTAGGGTGCTGTCATTTGGCTCTTTTCTGTGGGAAAAGCATGAGATGGAGGGCAGACTCTCATCATCTTGTTTTTCTGGGATCACTTTAATTGCAAGCACTCACGAGTTCAGAAGCAGAGACTAGGAACAGGAAATTGTAGCCGGACTGGCAAAAAGAGACACAGCCGCATTCTGGCACCTTGTCTATACATATGCGCTGGAGAAACGCATACCTTTGAATATGAACTCCATGTGCTATTTTAGAATGTTTATACATGAAAAACCAGTTTCAACACTGGCTTTGGTACCTCTCAAATAAATGAGACAAGAAAGTAAAACACTACTGTTTCACAAGCTAACTAATCTGATCCTGATTCTAGCCACTGCAATATATTTATAATACTTCACAACATATGGTGTCTAGAGGAAATGCTACCTTCTTTCAACAGTCTGGCAAATGTGTTTTGAGACAGTCTAATGACAGGAATGATTCAAGGGGTTTCACTGGTTTGCTCTGGCACATGGGATATCTGGACACAAGTGCTTTTAAATGGCATTTTCAAAACTTTCCATGAGATAATGGTGGTTCTTATGGGATTTACTTCAAAGCAAAACAGATATCTCGATCCTCTCTTACACGTCTAAAGGCACCACACCTTTGAGACAGACATTATGTTCTTCACTGTGTGCTCCATTCATCAGAGTTGGGTGGAATAATTTATCTTTCTAATGAAAAGAAATGCTGTGAATTTTAAAGATTTGAACAAACGCGTCACATTTATATCTAAATAGATGTAATACTTCCTGTTATTGATACCTCATGTGTCGGCTGCCATGGGAAGTGACAAAAAATTGGCACATGAGAATAACCACCAGACATACCTGAGTTAAACGCTATTGTCATCTGACTTAGCTGAATTAATTTAAAAGCATTTTGGCTGGTAGCTTGTAACAGCTGGCCCCATTATAATTAGAATTTGTTAGCACTGTTGGTGGTGCATTGTCTATTTTTATGCCCCTGGTTTTCTTGCTGGAATGTCTAAAAGGTGTTAGCATGTTGTACTGCTCCATCACCACTTTGTGAAGGTGAAGCGTTGATGGATCGTAAGCTGGGTTCCAGTCTTATAATAGGAATCATATGGTGTGAGATGCATGAGACTACTGCTGGGAAAAAGAGGCAGAGGCAAAATGATCATGGACCATTTGGGATAGCAACAGTAAAGAAAGAACCATTTACAGGAAATACTTTAAGCCTTCTAATTGCTTGGCTATCTGCAGCAGACTTCCATTTGATTACTCATTTGGATTGGTTCAAGGCACATACTGTTTTGGTATCTTTGTCTCTCAGCAGAGCTCCATTGATGATCTAATGTGTAAAGTGTTGATTGCTTAACTCACATGCTTTATGCTTGCACTAAAACCAGAATAAACTGAGAATGGTGAAGGTGGGATTTGAAGCTGAGCTCATCCGTAGAGGCAGAAGAGACACACGGCATCAGCCAAGAAGGCCAAATAGGTTGTAATTTTGAAAAGCACGCTGGGTGCCAGGGAGAGCAGACTTGGAATTACCTCTATTAGCTTGTTCTTTAAAAACAGGGTAATATCTACATGGCTTTATTTTAGAGTTACAGCAAAAGTTGACTTTGTGAGTAAAACTGTAGATTAAGCCAAATTATCTTTGTTTATGACCTTTGTGAAGTGCCTTGGGAGTTCCTCAGCTTAAGTCCCAAATTAGGTGTTGCTATGGCACAGACTATATGTAGCTATGAAAAAGGTACTGAACTGTGGCAATTCTCCTGGTTACTGAGTCCGATGCTCTGAAATTACAGGCATTGTCATTTCATCAGGCACAGTCATATCATCCCTTGCACAAACTCAGAATTATATGGAGTCTTGTCTTTCAATAATCCCATCCTGAATTTCTCTGAGAAATTCACTCCCCTGAAGGAAAGTCTTTCCAACTTGTTATAAATTTCAGACATACTTCCCCAGAAAAAAAATCACACACCTTGCTCAAGTTAGCTATAAAAGACTTGAAATTAATTTTATAGACTAAGGACTACTAAAGCACAAAGTGCTTGGACTAGTACATAGTAATACGTAGTAGTACTTAGTATGTACTAGAAAAGGGGCAACTAAAAAATGGTAAAATTAAGGATCTTTCATAAGTCAGAAAGTTATCCTGAAGCTTAGATACTAAATCTTTGTCAAAAATCATTGAGAAGGTCATAACATGCATGAAATATTCTTTTTCTCAAAAGAATCAGCCCTCCTCACTTTATTAAATAATTATGAATCATAATACTGTAGCATCATGAAGAGCCTTTCTTTAGTATGTCAATGGATAATTCAATATGCAAGCTCTGTCTTTCTATGTTTATGCAATACCTTGCCAAGATGTTAATGGAAAAGTGCCTGCCACTGTTTCCTAACATCAGTTATTAAACACATTGCATGGATTTTTCTTTTTTTGAAGATAAAATTCACTTATTACAAATGAAATTTTTCTTTGAAGTTCAGAAGATATAATATTAAAAGAAATGTTTGCCGACACACAGAATTTTTTCCCTTTTCTATTTGTTTTCTTATTTGTTAATAAAGCAAACAAATCCATCAAATCCGAAACAAAGCTAATTAGTTTGCAGAGAACAAATTAATTGAATTATGTTGACCACTTATACTTTTCCACCCCCCTCCCTCTTGGCCAGTAATATAGCATGTGGTAGATCCTTTATCACCATAGTTAATTGTTTATACTAGAAAGTCAGCCTTCCTTGCTGGCATGGATAATCTTGCCAAGTGGAATTATTAGGTCTGGTCTCCTGCCAGAGTTTACTCCCAGACTTCATTATTTAACCATTTCTTTGTATAGAGCTAAATTGTCATTGAAGTTGGCACAAATTACTATGCTACTTTTGTGCATACATTCACCAGAACTGTGGGAAAAAAATGAAGGATCTTGCATGCACACAGAGGTATTACAATAAGAGGCCTCATTTCCTCTCCCAATAGGTTAACAGTGGAAAGAGAAGCATGGAAAACCATGTGTGAAGAGCACAAAGGACTCAGAACTCATTTTAAGAAAATGTGCATTTAACATTAATTTTCTTAGTTGCCTGCAAATACTTCCTGACAAGGTAGCTCTTCTGTCACTTGAAAACTTGCTGTTGGACTGGTCCACATTGCCTACACAATATGATGCATATAGACAGCCAAACTAATTTTCTGTTGTCTCAGTTGGATAAAACAAGCTGCCTTTTGAAGAATCCAGGCTCTATGGCACACAGACAACATATTATCCTGGTAATGTTGATGCACTCTAGAAATCTCCTAAAATTGCCATGTTGAGCCATGCTCTATTTTGTGGTCTTCATTGTAGAGGTTATGCATGTGCTTGAGGGCACATGGCTTATCATAATATTGAATAAATGAAAGATGCTGTAATCTCAGAGGAATCCTTTATAATTTTAAATCAACAGAAAGGATGATGTTTCTGATAGAAGGATCATATCAGTCACCAGATGAATTTGGGCAAATGATTGCTTGTTAAAAACACAAAGAAAGACCTACCAGATGCATCATAGAGGTGGATATACAGAGTACAGTAGCATGATTTCTCCTTTCTTTCCCAACATTCACTGGCATTTCAGAAACTTAGAGCACAACGGTCCACCTGAAAAACAGAAAGGAAATAAAAGGATAACATTTTCCCCACTCCCAGGATCCTTATATCATCGTCTTCTATTTTCTCAACACTTTTCTTTAAACAACCCTCTTAAAACAAAATCTCCCACTGCTCAGTGGAAGGTTTAGCAAAAGTAGTCCCGTGAGCTCAGAGTATGTACCACAGCTGCCGCTGATGTTGAGCTTCTCTTCTTGGGCTTGCAAAGCCTTGTTGTGGTCTTCATGTTTTTAAAGAGGTTATTTCAGTGACAAGAGGAAAATAACATCTTTAAATTTAGTTCTGTCTCTCAAAGAAATAAGGGAGCCATTTTAAGCACTTTCTTGTACTGGAGTATCTAAATATAAAAGGAACTTTTTTTTATAGAAACAAAAAGGGATAGCTCAGAAAGACAGGCAAGGACTGAACACAGTGGCGGGAGCCAGGAATTCTTGCATTCTCTGTCTGGCTTTGATCTCTGGGGTCTTTACTGCATGACTTGACCCTCATCTCTTGGTGCCCCTCCCTTTAAAACAGCAATTTTAAATTTAAGTAAAAACCATGCAAGGCAACTCATTAGCTGATGAGGAACAATTAATTAGCAGATTCTTGGAAGGCAGTGTGATAATCACATTGTAGGATGGTTGATTTACCTCACCACAAGAAAGGCTGTTACAGAGCATAACTTCTGCACTTTGTGTGCCAGGATTGCAAGCCTCTGGGTCCAAAAAGAACTGTGTAGTGGTCTGAAAGCTGGTGAGAGAAGTGCAAGAGAACTGTGCAAGCATCAAGGCTTCACAACTATGGCAGAAGAATAAAAAAGTAAGTCACTACTGCTGAATCCCCTTTTGTGAATCTCTAAAACTACTCAGGAGAGGAACAATTGGAGGCTGAAGGTTTCCTCAGACATCATTGTTGGCATCATTCGCAGTGGGGAAAAAGCCAGTCCCTTATGAATGCTGACTGTATTTAGATCAAGTAGGTGCTCTGGGGCAAATATTCAAATTGTAAACCAGGATTTTGACCACAAATACACATTTTAAAAATACACGATAAGTTATGTCAGGCTGTGTTTTCCTACAACATAATGTGAGATTGTAGTTGAAGCCCTTGGGACTGTGGAGCAATTCAGCCACGGGCTGTGTGGAAAGGGTGAACAAGATGGAAGCTGAAAGACATTGTTTTCGGAACTCTTACGCAGGCAGTAAACTGAACTGTAACTTTTCTATTTCCCTGAAGCACTACTTACCTTTGAAGCAGTTGGCCCTGACACAGTCTTGTTTGACAGCTGCCTGCCTCCTATCATCCTTTCAGTGAGTGATAAACGTTATTAGGTGTGATTGTTAAATTTCTGCAGAAAGCTCCATCTGAGAACGAGTTTATTTTAGATTCTTAAGACATCTCTTCCCTTTTCTTCATCTATTCTTCTCTTAACACCTCTTTTCCTTCCCTCTGTCTCTTTCTTTCCTTTTCTAACTCTGATCTAACTCAAAAAACTCTGAATTTCCCAATGCCAGTTTTTCTTAACTTTCTTTATTTTTTCCATTCTTCCCACAAAACGTTCATAATCTATCTCTGCCGATGTAAGATATCCCCAAGTGTTTAGGGACAGACAGGAACAAGACAGCAAAGGACCATGATAAACCTGTCTCGCCTGTAAAGGGGAGTGAGCACAGAATCACAGGTCCATGCTATTCCCAGAAAGGTTACTCATGTTCAAAAACACAAAAAATTTGTCAGGTAGCAAGGTCTACACCATATTTTATCTTTGAAAGTCTTATGCAGCCAAGATCCTTACTTGTGGACGGAGCCAGGAGCCTGGAGAAAAGGCACCTCCTGCCCTTCATGTCTTGCCACCAGATGGCAGCCACTGTCGGTGGAGGAGAAGATGATTTCCTCTGTCGGCATCAATTAATCTCTTCTGGAAGTTGTGGTTACAGCTTGCTGCTGTTGCTGCTGCTATCTCACTTGTGATCTTCAGTGAACCCAGGAAAAACGACAGCTGTTTCTTCAATGAGTTTTTGTACCATCAAAGGAGCCTGTGAATCTGTTCCCAATTGCGGACCGGAAGAGGCTGCACTCAACAACTTCGCCACTCCCTGTTTCTTTCTCCCCTTAAGAGGAGGGAGATATCAAGTAACTTTCCATTTTAAACCATCAGGAAAATTACATATCCTCAACTTCAAGCACATGACCTTGAAAATCATAGGGCAGGAGGCCTCAGGAGCTGCTCTTGTGGCTGCCTGTGCATGATTACTCCCTGACTGATCCAATGGTGCTGTCACAGCTGAGGAGCTGTTGTGTGTGGCACAACAGCATCACAGCATCCCAACAGTCCTGCAACAAAAGACCTTCAACTAAAAACCCCTGGGGCCCTAAGTTCCAGTTTGGGGTGAAGTTGTCCTGGAGCACAGCCGGGTAAACACTGAATAAAGTAAATTTGAGACTGGAGCATTTCAATGTTTCTTTGTGTCCACATTTAGGCAAGCCAGGGCCTTTCTTTGATGTTGGCTCCCCAGAAAACTGCTAACTTCAGCTTAGCTCCTGAAAGCGCATTCTGCAAGGTCACGTGTGTTGGGAAATCTGAGCTTGCAGTTCATCTCTTCAGTCACAGAAATAATCGGTTGTTGTATACACCACCTTCTTTTATTTACCTATGCTAAAGCATGGTTTCCAGTTGTTTTGTTTGTTTGTTTCTTTGTAGGTTGTCTCACTATAGTGTGTTCACCAAGCCATGGAAGCAGACAAAGGCATGTGGGTATGATCTCTTCACTGTAAACAAAAGAAACAGCTCTGTTTCATGAGTATGATAGATATGGCCATGATCCAACCATAATCCATGCCATTAACTTCTTGAGTAAGATTTTTTGAATTATCATATTCCTGTAGTTCTATGCAACTCAAATATCATGTATCACATTCAGCAACTTCATCATGTAATAACTCACTAAAGCAATCAAACAGTGCTGCAAGAAGGATCAGACTCTGACTCTTGAGTTCTTTAATGTGCAGTGACATTTTCTGTCCTCACAGATGGCTCTAATACTCTGCAGAAGCAATAAACTAGTCTTTTTTCCTTGAGAATAACAAGTTGAAGTTTTTCTTTTGTGTTGAGGAAATCATAGCTACAGCCCAAAACTTGTTTAGGCAAGCTGTAGAAAAATGAGGTTTGAACTACAGACAGAATAAATAGACCAAAAGTAAAATGACAGGCAATCCATTTCAGTGGATTTCCCATAGTATTTGTTTACTTTTTTCCCAGTAATATGCTCTTGTTGATTTATATATTCATGGAAGTGGAGTGAAGCACTTATATCTGTGGACTAAGTAAAATATACCGTGTAGTGCAGAAGGCTTGAGACTATAAAGCGAGATTCAGGCTCTGTGGCTACGTTTCACCATGCAACAGGCCATTTAGTCAGTTAACTTCAGGTCTGGGGTTAAAGACATTTAGTTTTTTGGTTTTGTATTGCCATTTCAAAGATACTTTTCCTTGGCTTGGATTTCTTGAAGAAGATACAAAGACATGTCCCACATGCTCTTCTTTTTCTAAGGATATGCCGTCATTTCCTTCCTAATCCATGCAGTAAAGAAGGACTAATTTGAATGAGTTTGATCTGTTATATTTTGTTATACATTTCTTGCCAGGGGCTATGGGTAGCACTTCATATGTATCTGGTAGCCATCACCAGAGCTGCAGATATCCTGGTGATACTGAAACAGAGGTCCAAGGTCTAGTAATGTAACAACCATATTTGAAGCGGAACTAATCTCAATTTGGCAGAAAAAATAGCTCAGGCATTTCACAATTTAGGAAGTTTGGGAGACTGTTTCACGTGGAATCACAGAACTTTTACTTATGCTGACCTCAAATTCCACTTTTACCAAACATGGATTTCTTTCAAGTATGCTCTCCTTGGCATTTTGGAACTACAGATGGGTTTGCTAAATGAGCACACATTAATGTTATGTGGGTGAAAGGGCTCTTTTTTTCTCCCTCTTAGAAGCAACACAGAATTCCTGAGAGATTATTTTATTTTCCCGATTGTTCGATTTCTTTTTTTAAATACAAATGTAGGTGTCATCTAAAAGGAGGTGAATGAAGGCACACTGAATCTAAAATTGCAATAGGGCTAGAAACTGAGACCAAGATAACAACACAGATAGATTTTTTTAATTTCTGTTTTTTTAGGATGTTTCGTTTCCTTCTTTTATGGCTTATTGACATAGATTTCTGACTAATCATAGCTTTTCAGGCAGAATACTGTTCCTGATATTTACCTCAATGATTCACTCCGAAAACCAGCTGAACCAAAACATCTTCACAGAACATATCTTTTGTACCGTCTTACTCCAGATAAGTTATTTCTGATTTTTGGTTTTTAGCTTTTGTTTTTTTACCTCTGGGAAGATACTATGGTCTGCAAAGAAAGGAGGGTTATAGGGCATAAACAGAGTTGTCTTCCTCCTAGCTCTGTTATTGTATGGTATAGTATGTGCCTGTATTTAGGGATTCTCATTCTTTCCTGATGTTTCCATACCATGAATGAAAGTGCATGCTTTCTTTCCTTCTTTCATTGCTTCTTTTTTCTTTTTCTTTTTCTCTTACTTCTTCTCTTTCTTTTTCTCTTTTTCTTTTTTCTTTTCTTTTTTTCTTTTTCCTTTTCTCTTTCCCTTTCTCCTTCCCTTTCTCTTTCCCTTTCCCTTTCTCTTTCCCTACTTTCCTTTTTCTTTTTCCTTTCCCTTTTCCCTTTCCCCATCCTTTCTTTTCTCTTTCTTCTGTCTGTCTCCCCTCACTCCTCTTTCTCCTTCTCTTTCTTGCTCTTTCTCTCTTTCATCTAACCATTAAAACGAATAAAAGGTCACTGAAAAACAAACTAAAAACAAACCAACAACCAACAAAAAAAAACGCTAGAACAAAAAAAGTGAAACTCAAAGCACATTTAACACTGCTCCCCGCCCACCCACCAAATCACAGTACAACATAGCTGAAACTTGAATCTGGGTAAGGAGAATACATAAACTTTGTAAGTCTAATAAGAAACAGATTTTCAGGGCTTTGTACTTAAAAATTACTAGGCAATTTAATGTAAGAAATATTTAAGCACAACATGAGGATTTCAAAAGCAATGTTAGCTTGTCCATATTGAAATATATTGTGTGTCGTATTATGATAAAAGTTCTATTTACTAGTCAAAATGAAGTTAAATATGCATTTCAAGTATGAGGGCACAATAGCTTCACTCAATACACTGTACTTCTGTAGTTTTCAGTTGGCTGCTAATCATGACATAAAAAGTGTTAAGAGATTGATTATGTATTTCTACCATAATAAAGTTAGATAAAACATGCATGAGGTTGAAACAAGACCAAGTCAATTACAGTGTGAGAACACTAATTTTTTAATTTTCTTTTTATTTTGGAAGTTGTCTCATGATTTTTGCTGCACACTCTCACATGGATGTTTGCACAATTCTTTGTTTCTATTCTGGTACAGGACATTTTTTATAGAAAGGAATCAGATGAGTAGATACAACCTGAATATGGAAGATCTTATTGTCTATATCAGGCTGCACAACAGAGAATCAGGTAGACAAGCCATTGTCAGATTTATTAATAATGGTCTTTACAAGTGAAAATAGAAATGTGCTTGATATTCAGAAATAATTTGCAACTAGCCATACCAATGAAAAGTTAGGATGATGCAATTCATGTCTATATTTAAAGCAAATGCATCTTAGTAAATGTACTCACTCCAACACAAAACCATGGAGGGTGTAGTTTATATGTTGTGCTATGGTATGCAGTGTATTCACTGCATCTCTTTCAAAATACACCATGTGAGGACAACCAAACATTCAAACGCTTCCTCCCCCATATCCCACAATTTAGAGAGATGCACTTTTCCTGTGATCAGTCTCCGGTGACATTTGCGATCACAAAATCAGCATAAAGAACATTATATTTCACAAGTCTTCCCTCTTTCCCATCAATTCTGTTTGCAATATCTTTATGGCTATAAGACAGATAAGAAGGAGCTTACTCAAGCCCTCTTGCCTCTCTGCTGGATTGCAAAACTGAGGCAGAGATAGCTGAGCATTTGTTACTCCGCAGAGAGAAAGCAGAAGAGGTTTCCTCAGTGTTCCTGGAAAGGGAAATAAGGCCCTGTGAAAGTCTGAAGAGGATCAAATGCAGCACCTTTCACTGTCATCCGGACTGGAATGGTATTTCATTTTATTTACTCAGACTACCTCCTCCTGAGAGCTATTTACCGTAAGCTGATCAAACATGTCTTTCGTTAACTGGCATGATCCTTTTTGATCCAGTACTGCAAGGTGCTAACCAATGGCCAAGGATGCTCAGCAGCCCTCTGTAGGAGGGGAAGTCCTGTATACATTTCAGCAGTTAGTCTGCCCATTTAAACCTGTGCTGATTTAGCAGGGTAAGCCTGCGCTGGAGGCAATTTTAAGCTTTTTAATCTTAAAATGTTTGATTTCTTAGACACAGGAAGAACTGCTGTTTGAAGCTGATCCAAGGAGGGGGAGGAGGAGAGACCTGGCAGATGTCAATTTGAGCCCTAGTAATAACAGCCTCCTCCAAGCAATCTAACTCATCGAGCTAATAGTTACTCATTCTGATCCTGCAGTGCCTTGAATTTTATTTCTGTTTGGGTCTTCCTGAGATAAGGCTCAAAAAGGAAACAGAAAAAAAAAAAGACAGTGGAAAGCAAAACACTTATAATCAACTGTCTGCAACTTTCTGGCACAATCACGCTTGGAGTGAAAACTCTCTAATGTAAATGATCCACTAATGTACATTGTGAGAATATCTGGTGTCACAAAACCACTATGATACGTGTCTGATTTTAGGCTGTTAGACAAGACTCTACATACCTCAGAAAGTCTATGTTTGCACAGTAGCTCAATGATTGTAACTGCATGCAGATAATGAACATGTTTGCAGCTTCACACAACGTTTTCCATTCACAGATTCGACACATTCTGGAGGGAACAGATATTTGGACTTCTGCAAAGGTTCTTCTTTTTTTTTTTTTTTTNTTTTTTTTTATTACTGGTTTTGGCATATTATTGAGAAATTGAAATTGTACTGTTGAATTTTGGAGTTCTTTCAGATCAAGGTCAAAACTGACATAAGTGTGATTTTCTCAAATGAGTCATTAGAAGTCACAGCAAAATCCATTAAAGCCATCAGACAGGGCAAAAGCACTGGAAGAGCAAAGGCTGAGCCAGTGGCAAGGGTAGGGTGGGGTGGGGTAACGATGAGCTAATTCACCGTGCCTGGAGGCATGGATCCTCATTTTCACCAAGGACATTTATGTTGTGGATTTGGAAAGAAAGCATTCTCTGTTTCGTAGAAAAATAAATTGAGTGGCACATAACCACTCGACAAACCTGACAGTTCAGTTACTGCTCCTTTACAGCAATATCCATTTCATGCACCATTTGAATTTTGGACACAAAGTACCACAGAAAGAGGAAAAAAAAATAAAATCTGTCTACCTTCCTGCTTTTAAAGCTAAGCACCCCTCAGGTAGACCATCCACTGTCCTTCTTTGGTGTAAGAGGACAGAGGAGGGAAGGCAAACACTGTGGTAAAAGCAGTTTATGGAGCGTGCTTTTCTCATATTTTCTTCATAAAGGCAGTGACATTTATAACTAAAACTATTACGTTTTTGGCCCCAATTGTCCATGCACTGGCAAAATTCTCCCTATGTAAAATAACAGCAGCAGTAACGAGACAAAAAAAA
>VWYH01001300.1:81994-120278 GCA_013399365.1 Pampusana beccarii
GGGGAAACAAGGCAATAAAGCTAAAGCGTAGTGCTGCAGATGTATAGACAAAAGCCTGATGAAGTAGACCTCTCTTATGGTCTTGCAGACCCACCACAGGACCTGAATTTTAAATCACTAAACCTAGAAATGAATAAAAGTGTAGTAATTCTTTTACACTGGGAGCAAAGCTGCTTGAGATATTACTTCTATCCACTGGCAGGGAATGCAATTTATTTGTGGTTTTGATCTTATGCATTTAAACAAAACAAAACTCTTCAGACTTCTGGACAAGAAGAACTGGTGTTAAGGTTAAGCTGATGCTGTAGCTCTTCAGTCCAGGAATGCGTTTCTTTTTGTACCTAAGCCAAGTTCATTCACTTATATTTTCACTAAAGCCAAAGTCTTTTGAAGATATTGCGCTTGGACTTCCTCCCTGCCAAGTTTCTAAATTACAATGTACTGTGTCCATGAGAAAACTGAAGAAGATTTATTAGAACAAGGTGCCAGAATGTTTTGACATCCCTCACATCAAGCCAGGGTAGCAGAAGAACAGGAAGAGACATCATCAATACATTTTGTCTCTCAGATTTATAAAGACTGACTTTTCTTTTTTTTTTTCTTTTTTTTTTTTTCCTTTTTTTTTTCCCCAACACTGGTTATAAAAACACTGAAAATAACTTGAAAGAAAATGTGTACTGATCTTTAAGGTCTCCTTGTGCGCTTTCACTCAAAGAGAACAGCTGTCTGCATCTCCTGCCACTCTTCTGTTATCACAGTATGCTACAGACAGCAAAAAGACCCATTACATCAGTGAAGTATAAACTGTGATTTATAGCTTTATTGACAAGAAGTTTATTAATTGGAGGTTGGCTAGATGGGTTAAAATGGCAGATCTAACCCAAGCTTTGTTTCAGTGAGATTGAAGAAGAAAGATAACCTAGGATGTGAAGCCTATGAAAAAGGTCCACCATGTTTCTGTTTTGGAGCTATCTGAGGAGGAACGTGCCTGTTTACATGTCCACTGCTTTCTTAGTGAAATGGCTGTGAGAGACCTCCCAGCCTGCAGATGCAAACGTTATCCTCCCACTACACTGTTGATTTCGATCCCTTGGACCAAATGTCACCTTGAGTGGCAATTCTGCAGCTCAGATCATCACAGTGTTGTACAATGTAAAGATTCTTCAGAGTCTGGAGGAAGGTAGCTTTTTTATTTCCCCCTTCTGATTTACTTATATTGATAATTAAGCTTTTGTAAAGTATGTTAGATATTCCATAAAATATTGAGATGTCAGAATTGTTAGGTACATATCATGACTTATATTAAGAAATTAATAACCGGGAATTATTGCCATTTCACAGCATGACTTGAGACAGCCTATTTTCCCTTGTATATCACGTAGGAAATAACTGTTGTACAGTCAGCATTACTGTGTGGTAATGTGGGATCTATTACTGAGAACATGGTTCATTAGGGAGCCTGATCACTTCTTTAACAGAAACACTTTGCCTTTGTAATGAGCTGATTTAAACTTACGAATGTAAAAAGCTCCACATGGAAAGGAGAAAGCTTGTAGAATACAGAATATGAGAAAGCAGTTGGGTTTTACAGTGAGACATAGGTCAGGAATAGTATAGTATTGTATATGGTACACATAGTATTTTCTTAAAGCAGCACAAACTGAAATCATCCTAGAGAGAATACAGAAGGGTCTTTGAGAAGCTTGAATTGCTAAACATTTGTTACTAATAACCCAAGTGACATTACCAATTTTCATAAACACAAATTGTGATTATCCTCTTCTAGTCAGAATAGGACTTCATGATTTAATGCAAATTGGTCATGTCCCACAGGCCCAGTTGTATTTTAAAGTATGAGGATTGAGTTGCTTCTCAAAATGTCAACAGGTAAAATAAATCTGTCCAGGAAATTTATTAACAATTGCCACTTTCTCCCTCCCGCTATATGTGAAAGGCAGTTCTGATGAGCACAGTGCTGAGTATTTATGGTAGATGTGAATAGTTCCATATTACCCTATCAGCATTATGTCAATAGACAAGCCAGGAAAATCAATTTTCCTTTGAAACATTAGAACACAAGTGGAGGGGAGTGTTGCAGGGGGAGATTTGTCACCAATTTCACAGAGGCCAGTGTTTTTCAAGACTGAGTTCTGTTCTCAAATTCTGAAATAGGTTCCTCTCCTTTTCAATGTTTTCTTTTTGTTCATTTTTATGTTCTGTTTTGATTGTTTAGACAAAGTCCACAAGATGATATCTAAATTGACTGGAAAGCATTCACCGGAGTCTTCTCTGGTGAAGAAACTTCTCCACAGTGAGGGTGACAGAGCACTGGAACGGGCTGCCTAGGGAGGTTGTGGAGTCTCCTTCTCTGGAGACATTCAAACCCACCTGCACACCTTCCTGTGTAACCTCATATGGGTGTTCCTGCTTCGGTGGGGGGATTGGACTGGATGATCTTTCAAAGTCCCTTCCAATCCCTGACTTTCTGTGATTCTGTGATTTGCTCAAGGGTGAATTTGTCTCAGCAGTATTAACAAGTCAAATAAGGCAAATGGTAAAATTTCTGTTTGCTGAAGCACAAATTGTTGTGTATCAACTGTCTGTTCACTGAAAGAGGAGTAGGGGAAGATCCAGTTTGAGAATGTCATTACTACAGCCCCTAAACGGTGCAAAATAATAATCAGTCTTTAACTTGCAATGAATAGTTCCTGAAATTATCTTAAAAACCTCGTTTAGGCTAGTTAAGTCCTGCTAGACAAACTCGACCAGTAGCTTGACTAGAGCTCTGGGAGATGAGATACTCAGCGTCACGTTGGAAATGAGGTAGAACCCATCAGTAAGGCATCATTAGTCTATTGATGTATCCACTGCTTTATGTGTCACCTCAACTTCTCATTCTTCCAGGGATGTGCCTCTTGCTCCTTCTGAGCATGTTTTTGGAGTTCAGTTCCTGCTGTCCACCAGCTCAAGACAAATCACCTACAACTCTTCCCTTGTTGGAACCTCGGAAACAGCTTGACCAGGAAGGCTAGGTTGTTTCTAACTGTGAGCTCTGGACTTACCTGGATCAGTGATGAATTTAATTGCAGCTCACGTCAGCTCTCCAGCTCCAAGGGAATCTTGACAAAGATCAAGAGGACACATCACAAACTGGCTGGTAAATGAAAGTGCCTGAGTGATGGAGGATTTTCAGACAGTAATAAGGCAGCAGCGGCTAGGTTAGTTGTTTCAAACCTCTGAGGCAGGTTTTGGGAGAGGAAGTTTGGAGTTGCAGACATAAGGAGAAAAAGCCAACATCCATCTATCATTCACACTTCCTTAATGTTATCCAGGACCACTGATGTCAGTTAGAAGTGTATTAAGTAAAACATCATGTTCAGAATTCAGCAAAATAACACTTACTCAAAGGTATTTCAAAGCAGACGATTAATTTTATCCTTGTTATACCTAATTAAATTTTCCTCAAATAAATGTTGGAAGCGAGAAAGAATGAAAAAAATCTTGCACAGATCATCAGAAACTAGCACAAATATCTTGGAAATCTATGATATAAACTAGGAATACATTTTGAATAAAATCACCTATTGAAAAACACAAATAATTGCGTTTAACTCCATCTCCTGATGAGGAGATAAGCCAGGATTTCTGATCTGAAGGCAAATACTCAGAAGCTACGTATGTTTGCTTTTGTCATTCATGCATTTATTTTTCAGAAGAGGAATATATTGCAAAATAAAATGCATTCTCAACTCGTCAATATCTTAGCAGTCCATGACTTCCTATTCCCACTGTTGGTTCCAATTACCGGTAGAGCAGCTTTCCCACCAGCTGGGTCACTTTGCAGGAGTCAGTGCTGTATTTGTTGTTCATGCACACGAACTCTAGGGCCAGACTTGCTGCAGAATTCACTTCAGGTTTCAAACCCCACCAAATCGCGCAGGTGGTTTTGTTTAGAGCCAAGCAAGAACAAGCAAGCACGACGTGCCTTTCTGTTAAGTGTCAAGAGACGCTGTTCTCTTAATGAACATGACATCAGTAAAGTATTTTCTTTAACTGGGTGCCAATGTTATGTTATCGCTCAGGGGCTGGTTTTGCTTGCAGCCTGCAATCACAGCTGGGGTTCTATGTCTTGGTGCCCCTGTTGTTGTGGTGGGCAGTACTAGCTACAACAACGTGGAAGAAGAACAGTCTGCCGGTGATGGCACTAGGTGGGAAGAATGGGAGAGATCTCAGGTGCTGTACCATTCATGCCATAGGATGCAACAGAGAAAAGCTAATTTAAGTTACAGTCATGCATTTCCACTTTTCTCTTGGTGATAAAATGGTTACATAACTGAACCGCCAGTCAGATGCTCACATAACTGTACATCTTAATATAGAGTATTGGAGGGAAGCCTGAATAGGATCTTCATGCTGGAAAGCAGATATCTGTACAAATGGAAACAAAGGAGCAGAATTATCTCCTTCACCTTGAGACACAGGTGGAACAACACATAGGCCTGAAGGGTAAATGGGAACATCTGGTTTTAATAGGTTAAAATGTTTTCTCCAAGTCTGTATATTTTCATTGTTGTTTTGGCAGATGGGAGCTCTCATGCACAGTCTCTAATCCCAGTTCTGCTGTAGGGTTTCTTTAGGATGATGCAACACTGTGAGAGACCTGAAAATTGGCCAGTTCCAGGCTCTCAACCTTTGTTTCTTGGGAGCACAGCTCACTCATTAAGCATAGCTGAATTTTGCCAGCAACTGCGGCTGTCTGGACCATATGTAAGATAAGCAGATTCACCTTTCAGTGGACTGGACTCTAGAGAAAAAGAACAGACAAACTTCTGGCAGATTGCCCTGTGTGGTTGTAAATGAATGTAGTCTTTCCTGTTCATGTCACAGTTCCAGGAGCTGGAACAGAAAAAAAATGACTTTTTTTTTTCATGGAGAGCATGTTTGAGAAAAGCAACCCAGTAAAACACTGGCCCAAACCCATATTTTTAAAATCATAAAGCTATTGTTAAAGTACAATAAATGCAGCACAACTCTAGCAGCTATACAGAGGTGGTTACACCCATCTAGTTTATTACATGAAAACTGTAGTAAATCTGCCACAGTTGCAAGAACACTAGATTCAAATTCTAGGTCTCACAGTGGTAAAACATACTGAAGTGTTGCTTTATTCTGGTATCTATCAAATTTATAAGACAGAGTATAGCTTGAGAACACTGCAGTCCCTACAAGAGTGTTACGATGATTTGGCACAATTTTTAACGAGTGATCCCAGTTTTCAGAAAGTGTTGCAGTACTGCTAGAGATGACACTTACTGAATTAAAGGCAAAGTGTGAAAGAGCTGGAGTCTGAATTTGCTCTGACATGTTATGCCATACACATAAATTTTATGTCTGTTGTGTCTGCTAGTTGACAGTGCTTTGCAGAGCTTACAAAAAGCAAAGCGGTAACAAGAAACTAGGAAGGAATTGTGTGTTCACTAACGCTGCCACCAAGCCCGCCTATCATCAGATGTGAACACTTTCTCTCGCGTAACTTGGACATGATGTAATACCGAATCAGAAAAAGAGTTTCAAGCGAAAAAAAAATTAAGACAAAAGAGCTGACATAAGTTTTCATTCATTGTTACTTTATACTTTGGGTTCATTTGGGTTTCACCCCGTTGTCTTTTATGCAGGGAAGTAATCCCAAAAGTCTTGAACCACTCTCCTTAAAATCTTGGCTACGACCTACTTTCTCCTGTGGGCCAGATGACACAGCATCAGTGGCAAGTCCAAGAAATTAACTAAGAAGTCACAGTGAGTGGGGGAATAACGAATGAGTGGTAATAACTAAGACAAAATGGTATGTAAGCATACAGACATTACTACATGTCTTACTCTTTTCACCTCTGCTTCAGAAGGTTGCTGGCAACGTTTAATGTGGCAAGGCAACTGTCTAAAAGTGGGTATAAAGATGTACGTTTAAACTGATAGGAATGATAATATGCACACCAGTCATCATTTGGTGCCCGTTCAAGGGTCTGTGGTCACGTTTTTAGGCATTGTTAAAGTTCTCACATTTGAAACTGGCCACACGGTCATTAAATGTGTGTCTGCAACAAAAGCTAAATAAGATAACTGAAAACATTTTAAATTAATTCTCTAGAAGACAGTGGTAATAGCCTGCAGTCATGGGACAGTAGTTGAAAGAAGTAGTGAATTTCTTATTGAACTCTGCATTGTAATATTCACTTTAAACCTTGCAGTAATCCTTTGGAGATTATAAAGACAAAAAGGGGCTGTAGAGATTATCTACTGAGGCTTTCTAGACCTGTGAGAAAATCAGCTTGCTGGGAATATCACAAGCTGTCTTTTCTGAGAGGTCCTGCCCATGAGCTAATTAATGGTGAGGAGGTGGAGACAGAGCCTGGGTCAGTGCAGCTCGGTTCTTCCCTGTTTACTCCTCCTTTGCTCCCAGGTTGCTGCTTACATTTTTGTTACTCAAGGAGACAGACAGCGAATCTTTCGACTGGTTCCTACCATTCCTTGGAGGCTGCTACTTGACTTTATCTTGACAGTTCCAGTGCTTTCTCATTGCAGCTTGTTTTTAGCATTGGAATATGTATATACACTTTATGTGCAGGGGAGCTTCAGACTCCACCTCTGTCCCTCTGTGCCTCAGGAAAGATTGTGCACTGATAAATGAGGGCCCTTTTCTAGTTCTTAGAAAGCAGCACCCAAGGAAAGCGTTCTTCTGTGCTCCTTCCTCCCATTTGCCTCTTTATCACTTTCGCTTCACCAGCTGCACAGAGTTGACAGAGGAAAAGGTTTGCATTGTGGACTGCATCCTTCTCATGGAAAAACATGGACCTTGAAGCCCAGGCAGGGTCCTCATTCCCTGACTGCAAATATTTGGATGCATTCTACTGGTCATATGTCATAGCAAACTCTCTTTGACTGCTAAATTAAGATTAATTTGAGATTGAAGGCTATGTTGGTTGTAGATGTTTTGCTTGCAGCCTGTAAAAGCAAGGATGTTGTCTGTAAGAGAGTAAACTCCATTCTTTCAAATGTGCATTCTAGTATTTATCACAAGAAAAAGGCCTTTCTTTTCATGAAACTGTGTCTTCTTTTTCTCTACTGAAGCTCAGGGCCAACAGTGGTGTGAAATCCTAACTTTTGGACAGTGAAATCAGCAGCAAATGAAGTGAGTGGGGAAAACCACTTTTTTTGAATCCTCAGATCAGGGATTTAAGAGGAAGAGAATAGCATGTATTAAATCAAAGTTCTCAGGTCTGTCTGTTTGTCTGGTTCATGGTTGTCCAGGTATACTGATCTCAGTGGCTCAGATTTGTCCTACTGTATCTTGTGAAATGTATGCATGTAACAAAAAGTAGGTGGTCTCTCATGTAAACAGTAGCAAGTTTACAGTCTGAAATAGACTTATTCTTCCTTAAAGAATAAGGAATTATCAGGGATCATCTGCATCCAGAATGATTTTTCGTTCTCTACCTTATAATAGTCTTGTGTAAATGCACACCGATTTTTGAAAAATGTAGGCTGCTGTCTTGATTTACCTTTCCAGAAGAGGATGAATGCAGGCATGAGTCTGCAGAGAGAAAACTGGAGAGCTTAACTTAAAAGAAACAAGAAATGTAAGAAAAATTATTTCTTCGAATACATCAATACAACAGGGACTTCTCAGAAGTTTGTAGAACCAATATTTTATAGGACCAACAGAAGCTCAGGAGGTGTGCTCAGATGCAAAAGAGAGAGAGGGTGATTTCCACACCAAACCCCTTCTTTATGGGGGATTGATTAAAAGATCTATCTCAAACATGAAGTGGTGGTAGAGAGAACGCTGTATGAATAGGTAAAATGGTGTTCACGCAAGTTGTCTGTGTTCTGGTGTAGCTCAAGGATGAAATTGTTTGATCTGTTAGAGCCGGGGAACTGAGTTCAGGGAACTGAAAGGTGGTTAATGTAACCTGCAACCTTAGTTTTTAAAAGTATTTCAGTAGATATTCAAAGCAGGAGGCCTGATGGCTTAATTTGCTCAGTAAATAATAGAATTAATGAGCATGGGATAAATCTGACATTGAGGAAGAGCTAATATGTTTTTTTCATAATAGGAAGCACAATAGGAGCACAAATTCATTGGAATGCAAAAATGTTGGAAAAAAAAGAGATCAAGTTAATACAATCTACTTGGATTATCATTTGCATTGGCCAGCAGCATTTGGTAATCTCATATCATGGGTTTTTAAAGAAAAAAAAACAGTAGAAAACACGTAGTATACTACAGAGACTTCCTGAAGCGGATGCGATGTCTTTTTCCTAAAGCTTTTGGAGTTTTTTGTCGTTTTTTTTTAATCTTTCAGGAATTTATTGCTTTCTTGTATCTGTGTAAAACTTCTGCCTATTCTGTGTCTTGCAGTAAGAAGTTCCACAGCTTCTCTGCATGTTTTGTAGGGATTCATCTCCTTTTGATTTGTTGAACTTGAGATCCAACAAGTTTTGTTTGATGCCCTCTCATGTTGTACTCAAAGAGGCAATGACAATTCCACATCAGGCATGATGAAACAGATGTCAGTCACCTTCCGTTTTCTTTATGTTGTTTTCTTCCAGTTTCAAGAATTGTAATGTTTAGTTACTTCTCATGTCAATCATTTCAACATTTAATTGGCCTTGTTGTCATGCCCTGTAATTCTTATTCTGCTGTCATCAAGAGGACCAGAAATGCTTGGAAGTTTAAGGCTTGAAATTACTGTTGATTTATAGTGTCAAAATAAGGTGTTATTTTTTGTCCAGCATTCCTTCCATTCAGCTTTGAATGCTTTCTTTGCCTTTTGTTTGCTGCTGGGTGTAGAACTATTGTTCTCAGGGTTCTCTAGCCCAAAGGTGCTATTCCAGGACAACAGCAATCAATTCAGAGATTATCACAGTGCGGATGAAAACAGGTTTGCTTTTCCCCATAGGTATCACATCTATCTGCATTGATGTTATCACTTAGTATTTTGCTATTGAAGTCTTCCTGGAAGTCATCACAACTGGATGTGATTTCCAGTGTTCCCAATAGAACTGTTGGCAGATCTGTAGGCTGGGTTCTAAAGCAGTGAACACTGGATGTGGTCATCAGAAGCCAGGTGATACTACTTTAGTTCTTAGCTGTTTGTGCATCTAAGCGTTGCTGACCTGATGACGTTAAAGGTTCACAAATGTGATTTCGAAATGTGAAACAAATGTGCGGCTTCATCACTCTTGAATAAAATACTGAAGTGGACTGGAGTACAGCTGAAGAGACTGTCTAAAAAAATATGCAGCTACATTTGTTACAACATTTCTATAGAAGATTGGCTATAGTTAGATTTGCTTTTCTAGTGGTTATGTCTTGTCTGGTTGTGAAAGGCATATCTTCGAACGATGAAGTACAAAACAGTAAATTTCTAGAAGTTACAGCTTAGCTAACAAAGAATGGAGGCAATGAATCAGTGCGAAGATCTAACACATCTCATTCCAACTTCTTTCTTTCAGATCTCTTACACTGAAGAACTGTATTAAATTATCTGCGTTAAAATGAGTTTCATAGAGGTGAACCTTGAGCATACTGTGGCACGTCTAATTTCCTTAAGTTTTGCTGACATTTGTCTACAGGAAAAGCTGAAATCAGCTGTACCATGTGTTGATCACTGGGCCAACTTCATGATGCTGTGATTAAGGCAGTGACAATGTTTTCATCACAGGACTCTTTAGCGTCTCACTCATGGTTTTAAAGCTGAAATGAAATCTAGCATCTGGGATCTTAATACAGTAAAGCAGAATAATTTTTTTGAGCTAAGTAAACAGAAATTAGGTCACTTCTGAACTCTCCTGCTTACGCACTCAAGTTAGATTAACTTTCATAACTTGGATTTCAGACTGATCAAAAAAATAGGAATATTTAAAATTTTAACAAGTTTAAAAACATCTGCCTAGATTCTGCTCTTGATTGCTGAAGCAAAACCTGTATATTTTACTGCTTTTATTATTAAAATATTTTGTGTAAATACATATGAAAAGGATGCCCCTTGATAGGCTCTATGCAACTATGAGAGCTGAGAAATGCACATAGTGAAATCAGTTATCTGTTGGTCAAGTTATTTTTCTGAGGGAAGAGGGAAAAACTGAATGCTGTAATCTAAAAACTTGTGTTGGGCATGGTAATTTATTTTCCTGACTTTTTTTTTAACATGGATATTTCAGTCCTTGATGTGCATATAAGTTTCCATTAAGGAAACTGTGTAGATAGATCTAAGATAATATTTTAATATCTAGGTGAAACAGTAGCAGAATTAACCCCATAACTGTTAAAGCTCTACAGGTACAGTTATTTGTTTTGTTCCTGAGTATCTTGGCACTGAGAAAGTTTAATTTCGGACTCAAGTAAGTTGTAGCTCCAGATTCCCTATGTGAGATTCCACTGCTAAAAAACTACTCTATATAGGTTTTTATACATAAATAGTTTTTGTAACTTACATGCAATATTTTTTCGTAGTAGATAGTAGTTCACATTGAGTGAAGGACAGCATGAATATGTTGCATTAAAGGTGAGCTGTGAATCTTATTACTATGCTAACAGTTTAAAGCAGGAGACTTGAGGAAGAAGATGGTGCCTGAGATGTCATGCTGCCAATAGAAGAAAGTTCAACGTTATATCAATCATACTCCATCACATTCGTATATAAGAGGGAGGATCCTTTCAGCACTTACCCTTTTGGTTTGTCATCATGAAGAATACACTCAGGACAGAATTACACCACATAGTTTTGGACACTAGACAGAGAGTACCTAGTTTTCCTGAATCCTCATTTCTTCATGGGAGATTTGGAGCAAAAATAACTTAAGCAACTCTCCAGTCTTTGAACTGAATCAAATTTTGCTTTAATCACTCTTAGGCAAAGAATAAGGCCCAAAGCTCCAAGATGTAGCTGCTTTCCAACATGCTAGTTAAAATGGTCAAGTAAGTTTGGGTTGTTTCTGGAATTGATGTTTTCCATAATTTCCTAACATTGTTTTTTTCCTAACATCAGTATAACTCTTAATTTGAAGGATTTACCTTCTTGTTGCCTAACTGTTACATTCCACTCCCACATTACAGAACATGTCTTCAATCCCTAAGTGAAAGCCAGTGCTCAGACCTCCAAGCTGTCTTTAACATGCATGTCTGATATATTCTGTCAAGAACTAATTTACGTGGGTGGAACAATACCTTTGTTAAACCACATTTAGCGAAACATGTTTCCAAGCTAATGCTTTTTCCATAGGCATGCCAAGGTACCTCAGGCTAATTTGGAGATTGTTGCGTTGTGCTTCACATGTGCTGTGTTGTGCTTCAGATGTACTGATACGTTTCGTTCTGCAGACTAGGCCAGTATTTGTTTAACATATGCAACTTCTCCCTTCAAATATATAGAGCCTTCTCCAAGGAAAACCTAACTTCTCAGTGTTTTTGTTTGTTTCTAATGCATTGGCAACTGGAACAGAGATGCGAGGACTAGTTCGAACTTGGAGGCTCCCCCTGTTCAACAGTCTCTTTCAGCAGTTTAAACAAAAAAGAAGCATGAGAAAGTTTCGATATACAGCCCTATATGCTCATTAACTGAAAGTTGTACCACCAAGTGTTTTTAATAGTGGTTTGTATTGTCACTTTACATCAAAATAAAACCATACAAAAGCTGTCCTTTGAAAACTAATGTGAATAGAAATTCTGTATCCATCTTCAGCAAGCAGCTCATCCAGAGTATCTTTCAGGTATGTCTGATATAGTCTAATTCCATGAAGCATTCTAGCTTGTAGATGGCATGTTAGACCACAAAACACATTAGTGTGACATTATCAGTAAATATAAAGTTATTATTGAAATTCCTTCCTCTTTTTTTAATTTCTGACATTTGCATGGAAAATTTCTCGAATTTACCACTACAAATTGTAGAATCATAGAAACATAGAATACTTTAGGTTGGAAGGAACCTTCAAAGCTCATCTAGTCCAACCGCTCTGCCATGAGCAGGGACGTCTTCACCCAGATCAGGTTGCTCAGAGCCCCGTCCAGCCTGGCCTGGGATATCTCCAGGGGTGGAGCATCCACCACCTCTTTGTGCAACCCGGGACAGGCTCTCACCACCCTCAGTATCAAAAATTTCTTCCTCATGTCCAGCCTGAATCTCCCTCCTACAGTTTAAAATCGTCATGGCTTGTCCTATTAAAACAGGCCCTGCTGAAATCTGTCCCCATCTTTCTTATTGGCCCCTTTTAAGAACAGAAAGGCCGCAATAAGGTCTGCCCGGAGCCTTCTCTTCTCCAGGCTGAACAACCCTGTCCTCCCAGCAGAGCTGTTCCAGCCCTGGATCATTTCTGTGGCTCCTCTGGCCCCTCTCCAACAGGTCCATGTCTGTCCTGTGCTGAGGGCTCCAGAGCTGGACACAGGACTCCAGGTGGGGTCTCACCAAAGTGGAGCAGAGGGGCAGAATCATCTCCCTCTGCCTGCTGCCCACACTCCTTTTTTATGCAGCCCAAGTTACGATTGGCCTTCTGGGCTGCAAGTGCACGTTGCCAGCTCATGTCCAGCTTTTTGTCCACCAGTATCCCAAAGCCTTTCTCTGCGTGGCTGCTTTCAATCCCTTCATCCCCCAGCTTGGATTGATAACAGCGGTTGCCCCAGCCTGGGTGCAGAACCTTACACTTGGCCTGGTTGAATCTCTTGTCGTTCACATGGATCCATTTCTCATGTGTTAATTACGAACATGAAACCTATGAAAGAGAGAGAGAAGCACAAAACTTCAGAAGTTTTATCCCAGACTTAGCAAGAGAAAGATGAACGCTCATTTATAATGGCCTATTTTTATTTTTTCTTTGATAAAAGAAAGGCCTTTTTGCTTATTTACCTCTGTTTGGTTTAATTTCCATAATCCTCAGCTGGATTGTGATTTTTTGGGTGTGGTAGCTCAAATTCCTCACTGAATGCAACATATAATGGGTCTTACTCTCTTCTCAGCTACATCCATGCAAAGCCAAGCACATGCGGTCGGTTGGATACTAGGGGTGAAACTGAGAACTTGTTTTGACCAGTCGTCGCATTGCTTTAGACAACAGATACAGGCACAAGCTGGTGCAATATAGATGGAATACTAAGTAGCCAAAGAAAGGTTTAATCACATTATAACTATGCTGACCTCTGTGTGCTTTACAGCCTTGGATCATGTGATGAACTTTTGACAGATGGCTTATTAAGAAGAATTTCTGCTTTTCATGCATTTCTAAACTGGATCTTAATTATTTATTATTAGCAGTTCACTTTTCTGGGGTAGTTCCTTGGAGCTGTAGTTTGCAGGTGGTTATTCCAGAAGCAGTTAGGACATGACCAATTAAACAGATACATCAGGGTCTGTTGTCCCTTGTGCATACACAGCAGAGCTTACTTGTCCTTTAAGATGCTGACGTGATAGCATGCCCTTAGAAATAGTTCTCTTACTTGTATTTCGTAGTGGTCTTCTTTAAGTAGGAATGCACAACAAGAATATATGGATTCTTTTTTATTTTCTTTGACCTGTACAGTATGTCAACCCAGAACCGCCCGATGCAGTACTGGAGCAGTACAGGTGCAAATAGGGTCTGTATGACTCCTATGGTCTTCTTATCTAAATAAGGCATTCAGATATCTTTTCTCTTTCCTGGAAGTAGGTGGGGGCTTTTTGTTTGTTTTGTTTGTTTGTTTGGTTTGTTGTTGTTTGGTTTGTTTTTTTTTTTAATAATGTAGCTAAAGTAAATGAGATTCATGAGGATTAGCTTATCATGCAACAGCAACTTTACAGCAAAAGAAGATTGTGTGGGAACGAGATTGCTTATGGCCACTATGCTTTACAGTCCTTCTGTTGTCAGTAAAATGGTCAGAAGGCTTCACTGTTTCTATGTACATGTATGTGCTTCATCTTGCAGATCTGTGTTGCTATGAGCAGAGCAAAGGAATTCACATGCACCAAATGCAGCTTGTTGGAAGGACGTTCAGCACTCCCATCTGTTTTCTTCCACCATGAGTCATCAGATACAGGAATCAACCTTTGGCATATTCTTGACATAGAGGGCACATCTTCACTCCCAGCCTTGTCCAGCCATATCCTCTTCCAGGCAGAGGTCAGCAAGTTCCCAGACTGCTCCCTGGGGCATGCACTAAATCTATAGATCTTCCTGAGAGAGTCTGGATCCACCAGCATGCTGGAATGCCCTGAGGCCATAGTAATGTTCTAGGGAACAGGCAACCCACTGTAGTAATCTAGTTGTGTGTTTCAGCAGAAAGGATGAAGTCTGAAAGCTGCCTTTGCACCACTTTGCACTTCTGTTGTCATCCCAGACCAGCTTTCTCTTCTGATGGCTTGTCAGTCCATGTGTAAAGACATGCGATCAAAATGTTTATGAGACTACTCAACTTCTCATGAAATCAGTGTGATTTTCCCAAGTCTCTTCCTTTTATTTTATGCTTCAGACATTTTCTCTTATGTGAATGACTTGAAGAGACAAAAATAATAGATTTGAGAGGAGGAGACAATATCTTTGACTTTCTTCTGAACAAATTTAGATTAAAAATCAGTGAGACTTCCCCCAAGCAAACTACTCCACTGTCAGATCTGACATGAGGTTTCTCTGCTGCTTGGGTCCTGACATTTTATCGTGTAAGTAGCCCACCTGCTGTTTTTTAGGTGTTTTTTGACCCCCTCAAAGAGTTCACAATTTTGATTTGGGATGTTTACACCTGAAGATTTCTCCAGGAAGTTGAGCTATCTGTTCAATTGTTTCCTCCACCAGAGAGGTTCCATCTTTTCCACATCTGTTGCCTCTGCTGGTGCTTCATTACCCTGCAGCAGAAAATGTAAGACCAGTGTTTCCCCTGACACTCTACAAGAACATTTTTGGTTCTGTTCCCTACTCCTACCTCCATCTGTGTTGTCTGTAACTTCACATTTTAAAGGTCTGTTTAAGAAGCTGAGGAATGAAGGACTAAATGCAGCCAGCCTGAAAGGAGGTGTTGAACTCCAGCTTACTTGCTGACTAAACCCTCTAGTATAAAGTTTAAACGGTAGTTTCAGTTTTGCTTCATATAATAAACAGAAGTGTCTACATGTTATAAAGGTCCTAATCCTTTGGGTAAGTCTCATAACCTTCAGATTTGGAGTCATTTTCTGCATAGCCTTTACAGGAATGAGCCAGACTCAGGGTTGCAGCTGTATGCAGAGATGTAGAGCTGTCCTGCCTAGTGAAGGCAAAAGCAAGAGATCAGGTAACATGGCCACAGCCAGGGTTAGGCAGCAGTCCAGAAGGAACAGATTGCTATTTTGTACTTGCATGCTTTATTCCAGCTAGAACATGCCAAATTATGATGTAAATTAAGAGGCATGTTAAAATGCACAGGAGGACACGCTGTATTTCCCACCTGTGACTGTGGGGTTTTTTTCTGCCTATAGTGGGCATAGAGTATTGTCAATAGAAGTGATTTAGCAGAAATGGCATGGATTCTAAAGACTATTTTGGGCTTTGGTGAAGGATGAAATGGACTAGTGTTGCAAATTCTACAAACAATGTCCTTCAACAGCATTTCGGTTAACATCCTCTGGGATGCTCATGTTCATGACCTCAATAGGACCCATAGATTATATAATGAAGAGTGGAATTTACTATGAGTCCCTAAAAAAAGTTTAAAAGATAGTATTTTTACAGTTAGACTTTTAAAACTTCTTTGTGAATTTGTTTGTACTGTGACCCACTTCATCCACAAATCCCTTTGTTTGAAGTAATTAGTTCAACAGAACAAAGGAGTTAGTTTGTAATCTAGGAAAATATTTCAGATTGAACAAGGATGAAAAATTGACCTAAAAGGTTTTTCAGGATTCCTTTCGAAATATATTTTTATGTGGAGGTGTTTTTTAAGTGATTTTTTTTAAAGGTAGGAGGAGGAAAAGGTATTGTTGATTTCACTGACCCAAATAACTTAATGTTGAAACCAAGATAGCCTGAACCAAGACATGATACTTTCTTATGATGTGATTGTAGTTCATTTCTTAGAGTAAGTTTAAAATAAGTTTTTAATCTTGTCGTTATGGAGTAAAACTCAATGAAGGATTTCATGGGAAATACCTTCTTGCAGTTTTGAACCATTTGGTTTTATTGAACTAGAGAGTCTTAAATGCCAATTTGCTGCATGTGCTTTGATCATTCTCCAGGACTACAGCCATTTGGATAGATTTGTGTTTATATAGAGAAATTTCTGAGCATCCGATATATATGACAGTCTCTCTCATGAAGGAACTCATGAGAAGATTCAACATAAGGATAACTTTCAAAGAACAAAGGGGAAAAAAACCTCTATTCTGGTAATTTTATTCTAAGAATTTGAAGAAATAGAGTGGAATCTATATATAAGGTCTCCGTATTAATAAGTTCTTGCAATTCTGATCTGTGATGTTGGAAGTGAAAATTAGGTTGTGGGTTTTGTCTTTATCATATTTCAGTGCTGTATATAAATTTTATTGTTGAATTTGCAAGTAAATGGATGGGAAAAATCCTACTTGTGCAACTTGGAAACTCAGCTTGATTCCTGAGCATCAAGCTGGTTTGTTCTACTTTATTTATTATTTCTAAAGAGTAGGGGAAGTTCTATAAACAAATAAATCCTGTTATTAAAAGTAAATTTAAAGAATGTTTCTAATTTCAGTGGATTTGTACACTGCTAGTCGATAGAGACAGTTGAATGAAACCTAGCATGGTAAAAGTGTTTTCAACAGTCAAATACAAAAGAAACATTACAATTTGCCTTGCTTTGTCTCCTGGCATCTCTGAGGATCAGAAAATAAGAGAAAATATGTATATTGACAAATTAATGAGATATATTGTTTTATAATACATAAACAATCTACAATATTTTTTATAACTATTCAATTTGCTGGTATAATACCTCATGACAGAGATGTAGCATGACTACAGCCCAGACTCAGGTATGTTTCATGAGTTGTTCACTCACCTGCCTTTAGCCCCAAGAATCACTTTCTATGAAAAAGGTAAACTGTATCTGGACTTTTTTCTTTAATTCAGTCTAGTTTAAAAAAAAAAAAAAAATCACCTCAGATAAAAAAAAATTAGTAAAACCCGTTTTACCTGGTTCCATATTTGACAGTTTTGCAAACAGGATTGATCAAAAATAGAATTAATTTTGTCTAAACTTGGGCAGCTTTTGCAGATCCTTGTGGGTTCTTGTAGGTTATTACAGTTGCTAGGGATAAAAATCCTTGGGACTGAGCAAAAAAGAAAATAAACTTCTCCAAGCACTGTACTGACATAAGGGCTCTCTCCGGCCACATTTGTTTCAGAGCCATCCAGATATACACTAGTTACTTCCTTTTGTTTAAACGCAGCTGTACTGGAGTAGGCATAGTGACACACAAAACCTTTAAAACATGGTTAAGTTGACAGTGTATGTAGAAAGTAACGCTTCCCAATGGAGTAACTTGGGTCAACTTTCGGAAAAATTCTGTTTTTTCTAGTATCTTCCTAATTTTATAGTAGATCTAAATACTCTTATATTGGTGTCTCAAGAATTCTTAAGGTATACATTTTCTTTAAATCTATAGGGTTCAAAAAAAAATAAAAAAGCATAGAACCTTTTGTATTTCCTCTCTGCCGAATTCTCTTGCATTATCTTAGAGATGAAAAAACTTGTGATAACAGTGCAATTATGATCTGCTTGGTTTGAAGGATACTACATGGAATTAAATGTTCTACTTGTAGTGTTTGTTCCCAATAGTGTGGGGAGTTCTGTTCTGTAACCACAGCGTCACAATCCATAACATTTCTAGGAGCAGTATAGGACTTTAGATTTCTAGCTGATATAAAAGTACTCATAACTTGAGCTGGGTGAAAAAAAGTGGCAGATCCTGACTTCTAAATTGTCTGCAATTGCCACACCACCTGGAGGGAGAAAGTACCTTCCTTCCTTGAGATTCACAGTGTCCATATATCCAAGACATTTCAATCCATGGGAGTTATGTATTTCAATTAATCTTCAATAACTATTGCTTCCAATAAGAATAAATTGAGATGCAACAAAAAAGTAACTTCTATTTTGCATGCTCCAAAAAATTTGTTTCTGTATAGAGAACTATTCTGATGTTTCTCATTGAGACTACACAGAAGAACAGAATCTAAAGCAGTAACTCTGAAATAATTATTTTATATGATTCTGGGAAACAACTTGAAACTATTAAGAATAAACATATTTGTAATATATGGAATGTTGTACAGATTAATAGAATTTCACTGATCTAGAAGTTACTTTTTTGGAAGCAATGGCTTGTCATTTATTAATTATGTGAAGCTTTTACATTGTCTAATAGCCTTGATTTCTTTTGCTTGCTCTTATTTCCACATTACCAAAGTAGCCTGAACTTGTACGTGAACTACTGTTTGATCCTTTCTGAAAATTGGGATGTTGTGTTATTCACAGTACATTACTCATAATCTCAGGGGAAAACTGTCATCTGGACTTTGATTTTTGCCTAAAACCGAGAGCTCTGATTTTACACATAGCTTGAACATGTGTTTACATTCAGAGTTAATGGGAAAGTTATTTCCTTCATTGGGATCAAAGCATGTAGTGCCTTCTTAGATCAAATCTGTATAAAAGTAGGGAGTCAGATGTTGCAAAATGCAAGAAAGATGAAAATTACTTGTATTTTTTTCACTTCTTATGGCTCTGTTTGCTATATTTCAGGGATGCTTGGATAATATGGTATATTTACCTTTGAATACAGGAATGTAACAGTAAGGGCCTTTTGCTTGGCAAGCCTTTCTCATAGCAAATAGTCGTGATGTATCAGACTTGCCAAGAGGAGATCTGATGGCAGGGGTTTTAAGTGGAGCTTGCAGACCTTGGTAATACAAAGGATACGTGATAACATCTCTTCCATTAGCGGCTATTATGATAGCATTTTCTGCTCTCCGTGGTATAAATAGAGCCTTAATACAATAATCCCATTCCATTTCTCTGCTACCGTGGTGCATCCTCTTGCACATATCGGCAGAGATAAGAAGGAATGAGACTGAGGAGGTGGGGCTATTTTTTCCCTTTGTACTTTTTTTAAAAAAAGATGCTACTGCTGTTGTTACAGTTTTGTGAGAGAATGCCAGAGCCTTAGTTAATCTAAGTAAGGCACCATTTGGCCTTGAGAGTTTACTGACAGCTTCCATTCAGCAGAACAACGGAGGATGTAGCATAAAACACAGAGGACACCAGTCTCATTTGCTGTCTATGAAAAACATTATTTTCAGACAAGCAAAATATTTTCTGGAAAACTGAGCTGCAGTACATTCATGAAAGTGCAGATGGCTTTTCTGTGTGGCTTTTACAATGGGCTCAGATCTTGGTAATTCTGTGGCTTGCATTTTATTTCAAACACACAGAGTCTTGCTCTAAATGTAAAAAGCAAAATACATGGTTAATGTTGAAAGTGAGACTAGCTGTGCCACCTATTAAGCATGCCTGTATTTTCACTGTTTTCAGTTCCCTGTTGCTTTAAACTCTGCTGAACATTAATCATTTGAACTTCAGCTTTCCAGGTGAGATGTGTGCCTGAGGCTAACAGTAATTATGAGGAAAATACCTGTTTTTTTCAGAAAACAAGAATGAACAAAACCACTTTATTTTGTTCTTGTTAGAAGGAATTCTGGCAACTTCTCTCTGAGAAGTTCCAACAACTTGAGTGCGGGCAGCGAAATCTCCTTTTATGATGCACATGCTTTTGAAAATCTTTGTTAATTATAAGCATTTTAAAGAGATTATTACTAGAACTCTGGAAATGGTGAAGACAATTATCTGTGCTAAATGTGCTGAAGCCCAGAATTTGGCATGACTTCCATTACAGTTTCACTAGTAATCTCCTACACAGTTGGATTTGGTTGAACCCTAGATACAGTAAAGGAGACTATCTCCTGTGCTTCCTTGATGTACTCCAACAGTATACCAGAGACTGCTTGACACGGATGTTGACGTGAAAGCACAAAAGACTTGATAAGGAGCCCAGGGGGGAAGAGACAGAGGTGGAAACTGGGCAGAAAGTGAAGTGGTAAATGGGAAGTAGAAGTTGGAAGTTAGTGGGTGAGAAGGGGTGAGGTGATGAGGAGTGGAAAAGGTGACACAACCTTGAACTGGACAACATGAAAACTGTGACACACTGTGATATGGAAAAAGAGAAACATAGGTGATAAGGTTCGGAGGTATATGGAAGGAGCTAGACTTAGATGAATAAGAAGTCAAATCATTCTTCAGAGACGTAGTAGAATAAATGAGGTCTGCTTGTGATGGGCGTGGGTCAGGAAGAGAAAAAGAAGGAACAAGACTTACGCTAAATTGAGAGTTGCCAGACAAAATGGAAACAAGGAACAGTTGCATTTGGAAAGGAAGCATGGAAATTGGGCGGAGATACTGCCAATGATGAAAAAGTGTCGTGACAAAGAGGGTGGAAAGGCAGAGGGCAAACTGGAGGGAAGAGAGAAGAAGAGACCAAGAGCAGGTAGCTGTGTGTTACACGGAGTGTGCTATCCTCTGGAACGGGGAGCAGACCTGGGTTGCACCTCTCCTCTCCCTTAGCAAGACTTTGTGTAACCCCCTTTCCGTCCACACAGCTGCTGACAAGGCGGCAGTGGTTCTCCTGCTTCTGCCGGCTCTGTTCTGCCCTTACATGGCAAGGCAAAGTGTCCAGTGATTCAAAAGGTCTTAATGTGATGACTCACACCACATGGAGATATGATATCGTATTTTAAGATTGTTTTCCCCCAGATGTAAACCGTATCAGAAACGCTTCTTGAAGAGTAGAGATAGACTGCTGTTATTAATTATGATACTGTCTTTAATCATAGGCGCAGACTAAACTTTACCTTTCCTGATTTTTGAGCACATAACCTTGCCATCTTGCTGATTTTATTTTACTGTAGGTCCATGTGTTTGTGCAATATGCAGGTGATTTGATACTTACCCAGGCTCCGGTTGTGAAATGCCTTTTAGCAAAGTTTTTGTGATAATACTAGAATTTGTTTCTAATCATTTTAGGAAGGAAAACATTGGAAAATCTCTAATACAACAAGCAGACGGGTGGGGAGCTGCTGATTTCAGTGAGGTCCCAGCAGATGCTGGCATGGTGGCAACACACAGTCACATACTGGTTATGGATGAAATCCAATCCACTTAAACTAGAATTTAAAATAAATAACAGCAGAGAAGAGAGGAAAGGAATAGTGGTGGAAAGAGGCTTGTATAAACAACTTCCTTTATAACCAATTTGTATTATTACATCTCAGCTGAAAAACAGATATAGTCCAGGTTTTCCTGAATATAGAAACCAGACGGTTTTTAAAACAAAACATTAATCGCACTTATTTACTTCTACAGTGACAGTGCACATTTAAACAATGCATCTTTGTTTTCTTTTTCAAAGATTTATTGAAGTAGAGAGCTGTTGGTGACTCTCGGGAGCCATTTCAGGAATCAGATTCAGAGCCCAGAATTGGTGAAGAAACCAGAGGTCTGTTGTGACAGTCCCCTGAACACAGGGAATGATCTCACAGGGGCATCACTGGTGAGGTAAGGAAAGGTAGGGGCAATTCTAGACATAATATGTGGGTGTTGTTTTGGGAGCTCTTTCTGGAATAAAACACACTTATTTGGTTAGTGACCAACCACAAGCTTATTTCACAGTATTTTGAAACGGTTTTGAAACTCTTGTATCTGGTTAATTATCTATTAGGTAGCACAGATTCCCATTATATGCATTGTGCTCCTGATGAGGCATTCTTGATTGTTTCATTTGATTTTTTTAATTACTTTTTTTTAATTCCAGAGAAAAAGGCTGTTACACCCATTCTTATAATCAAGAACATTTAGTAGTTTGTTTTAATCCCTTATATCTAGCCTAGAAATCCTGTCATCGAACAGTCTATTTCAAACTCTTGCCTGTGCTTTGAGGACCCAACACTGGCAACGGCTGTGAAGGAAGGAGAAGACTGGGACTGAGATAGGAGGAAGCATAAATAAGATTACCAGGTTAGGAGATTCTAAGCACAGTTTACCCAGGCACAAGGGACTATGCATTCAACAATTCAGCTGTTGCTGAGAATTACGCACCTTTTTCTGTCATCTACCCTGAGGGACAGACGTCTTCTCTCCCCTTTCTCCCTTCCTTACTGCTGAACTTTTGGATATGGAAGGAATGGGTGTTGTGCCTCCTGTAACGTCCATTAGTCTGCTGAGCACCACATGAAGGATCTAGGTGTGAGTCATTTTTTAAGGGCAGAGAGATATGGACAGCCTCAATGGTGCGTGTGCTGTTAAATTCCCAGAGATGCTGTGGCAGTTCTGTCATCAGCTTGAGAAATATGCAGGGGGAGGAGTAGGTAAAGTGGCAGAACTAGATTCATCTCCATGGCAATACACTGATATTTTCTGCTCGTGCGTGTGCAATTTTGTCAATTTGTATTTGAATAGCGTGCTAATGCTACTTCATACTCAAGAAAAAAATCACAATAAGAATCAATCTGGGAAGAGTTTTGTTGAGCGACTGAACAATTGTGCTGTTTTCTTTGTTATTCCACTTGAAAATCTTGCTTCTAGGCTGTAGAACCTGCACTGGAGTAAACAATGTTACTGAAAATTTACTGTTTAAAATAAACGTGGTGGGTGGCAAAAGCTAGATGTTAAAACCTGACTGGGAAACTCTAAGCATTTGTTGTGCAAATGGATTTGGCTTCAATTAGACAAGCATAAGTTTGGCTCTAGCAAGTAATTTTCGGAACGAGATGTCTTTAGGGAATAGTAAATTCCACTTTTCTTTCAGTGTTGCTTTTCTAGGAAAGGTGCTTTTATTCTATAGCAGGAGCTCTGCTGGGCACCTCCCATGAAGCTAAGAATTTACTTCAGTAAAAAGCATAATGACTACGTGTCAGATAAGACAGTGATGAACTGCGTTTCTTCAAAGAGTGAGAAGGAAACTCGCTTTCCTTCCGTTGACATCAGAAGTAAATTCATAGCCTACAAGACATTTAAAAGTAGGTTTTCTGTTTTCAAAGGAGGATATTACTGCTAATACAATAATTGCCTCTGGCTAGTTTCCTTTGAATTCCTTTTTCTTTTTTGTTTTATTTTTTTGTTAGACAAGTTAATTATTTCATCGTTTATATAATAAAGAGGTACCAATCTGCTCCATAACATGTGAAGTTTTTACTCTAATATACTAACGTATAAATGTGAAGAACCTTTATTTCTGTCTTGTCTGATAAAAATAGTCCGCTCAGCTGGCTAAATTTTTGTATCAGATAAATGGCTTGTTCGGAAGACTCACTGATCTGATTATCTGATGAAAGATTATAGTTTACATACACTCAAATAAAACAAAAAAAACTTAAGTTGCATTTTTGGATGTCCATTTGCATTACTACCTAAGTACATACAACATGTATGTATCCATAAGCCACCTTCGTGTCACCAAATTACTGCAATAAAAAATCGTAACAATGTATTATAAAAGAGGACTTATTCAGGGTAACTCTGGTACTCGACATTGGTCCTAATGTCCATCACCCGACAATCACAAAGAAAAAAAGCTGAGCCCTCAGACAATTTTCCAATTTTCTGTAGGAAAATTGAAAAGCAAAGTGAAGCATGAAGTATTTAATGCATTTTAAATTTGAATTTAATCTTTAAAAAAAAAAAAAGAAGCTAATTGTATTTGATACATTATTCAGTGTAACTGGTGTCGCCTGAAGAGAGGTCTTCAGACACATTCGCTTTTCATACAGGAGGGCATTTGAAGTCTAGCATTAACAATCAATTTTATACCTTTGAAATTCTCATAAGCCATGGCAAAATTAGTGCTTGACCCTACTGGTAGAACTGCAACCCTAGAAATATTTGGCTTTATTTCCCTTTAATAATATGTGGGGAGGAGTTACGTTCACTTCCTTTCATGTTAGTGCCCATAAATCTTAGGGTTTCCTGTTCTGATATGATGAACTGTTTGGACTTAAGCCTGAGTTATATTTATCTGTTTTAGAGGGGTTTTTGGTGGTTATTAAACATTACAGCCTGGGTCCTTTTCATACATGTAATTTTAAGGGATTTTCTTTGTCTCAGGAGGTTGCTAGTAGAAAAGTTTAGTCACTTGAACAGTAATGAGGAATTGTATCATTCAATTACATTATTAATGTTTGTGGTCCCTATTTTGTGTTCGTGAGAATGCCTGCACAACTATGAATTTTGCTTTGCTGTATTCGGACTAAACAGACACAGATCTGTGTATAACAGCCCAGATGCCATTCTTACATCTGTGTTTCTTGCATAATACTGGGTCCTGTTTGTTTTTTATTTTTAATGCATTTTTCATCTGATTATGAAGACTGATATAGATGTATAGAAGACTGTTGTACAATACTGATGGTTTCACTGTATTAACTGGTGTAGCCCTCTTCAGAGGTAGGAGTTTCAACCCTGATCACTGATACCCTAGAAAAAATCATAGAATCATAGAATAGTTTGGCGTGGAAGGAACTTTCAAAGCTCATCTACTCCAGCCCCCCTGCCATGAGCAGGGACATCTTCACCAGCTCAGGTTGCTCAGAGCCCCGTCCAGCCTGGCCTGGGATGTCTCCAGGGATGGGGCATCCACCACCTCTCTGGGCAACCTAGGCCAGGCTTTCACCACCCTCAGTGTCAAAAATTTCTTCCTCATGTCTAACTTGAATCTCAGCTCTTCTAGTTTAAAACCATCACCCATTGTCCTATTGCAACAGGCCCCGCTAAAAAGTCTGTCACCAACTCGAGGCAGCACACAAATGAACTTTGGGGGAAACTGACCTTTTTGATGGTAGGTGATCTCAGGGGGCAACTGGCAAGAAATACCCAGAGTGAGGGTGTTCATTAGAGTTAGAGGTTTATCAAAGTTTACCAAGATACTCAACCCAGAAAAGTTTGGGGTTCTCCTGTTGCAGCACAAGTCCAGAACTTTGGGTGACTGGGAATGTTTACTAAGAAAAATGTAATTTTCTGTGGGCTTGGTAACGAAGTCTGAGGATTCCATTTGGATCCTATAGTCCTCCTGACAAAGCCTTTTTGTAGGTCTGGCCGTAAGTGTTTACACAGGGTTGTAGGTGTTCATCCATGGACATGATGGGAATATGCTGGTTTTGCCAGACCTTTGACCAAAACGCACAAAGCGGACAGCTCACAGAATTGCTTCCTTTAAGACAATGAGGTTTGTTCTCTTGGTCAGATGAAAGAGGTTGGGATGGATGAAATGTTCTACCTGTGTCATGGTTAGAAGCTAGAAGGCAAGGAGTTGTGACTCATGCTGTACAAGCAATCGTCTCCTGGGGCTCTATCTGGTATGGTGACATCAGCCACAGCCCCTTGTTCTGAGCTATGCTTTGTGTAGTGGTTTGGCCTATTTGGAGTGTGAAATGGTGTCATGTCTCCTGTTTCCCTGAATGTACAATTTCATGCTGGATGTCGGGCAACATACCCACAGCAATTAATGCTAGTCAAATTGATAAAGAGTCTGCCATCTGTTGGTGCATGATCTTGGTTCAGGTACAGTCATGAGATCAACAATGCAGATTTATTGATTCACTCAGTCTAATTTATTCTGCTGTATATTTTTACAAATGCTTGTGGGATTTAGTCTTTATTGTTTTATAATCTCTGAACAGCAGGTTTTACAACTAATTGTTTGGTGGTTATTCGTATAACCAGTGTGTGTGGAGAATTAGAACACTCTCAAATCATATCCAATTCTTTCCCTTGATACATACATGAATGTCTTTCTTAAGTCGACAGGAGTGAGCCATGTCTAATACAGTTGTGGAAGTCATTGTCAAAGAACATGGTAGGGGTCAAAAGTCTAAATGGTTTTAAACAGATTAGATAAATTTGTAAAGGATAAGTCTTTTGGTGACCGTTACTACATGGGACGGTCCAGGAGTTTCTTCCAGCTCAGTGAGGCTCAGAAGTACTGATGGGTAGGAGCTGAGTAGATGAGCTGTGTGATGCTTCTCCTGGTTCAAATGTCCTCGCTGAAGCATCTGTCCCTGACCACAGCCGTGTGTTGAGTTTGGGCTCCTTGGATCTTTGGCCAGGTTCAGCATGGCTGCTCTTACATTTTGATCTTATCGGTGTTGTTTTGCCTCTTGGGATTTGATTTTTTTCTTCCCCTGTTACCTTAGTTCATCCTATTGTCAGATAGCTAGCTTGGGAGGAAGAGGGGGAATAGATTCTGGCAGTTCTATTGACTAAGAAGCACATTAATTTCCAGATGGTTCTACACACTGGTTATTGGTTTCCATCTTTTCATGATCCAAATTTTGTAAGACTTATTTGCATTTATAATTTTATAAGCACATGTTTAAGAGAAAAAAAATATTTTTATATATCCTTTTGATTTTTGTACAGCCATTATTATGCCCTTCTTCAGTCAATAATGAACATACACAGTAAATAACAAATCAATTTAAAGATTTTTATAATCCCTGCAATTAGTTCAGCACAATCATGCAAGTGCAGATTATGCCTGTGCTGTTTGGAATGGTGTAAGTGATAAACTTAATGGTAAAGTTATTTTTGTCATGGTCCTAGAGGTAACATAATCACCAAACTGTCTGATTCCAAAATGGTTTCTCCGCCTGAAAAGACTTCAGGATAACTATTTGCAGTAGGACAAAAGCCAACGATTAGTGAAGCAACCTCCTATTCCACAAATATCAATAGAATTACTCAACATCTCATAGGACTGAACTGCTTTATGTTGGTTAGTCTGACTTGCAAGATTCCTGTCTTACGGGTTTAAACTTGTTTTCAGCTTGCCAAGGGGAATACATCACATGTGAGTCAGCATCTCAGTTGGTTAAGACCACAACACTAATGGACCCAACAGTGTACCTCCTGCAAAATATTCTGATTTTTAAATGTGTGAAAAGGACAGGACACTTACTTGTATATTTTAAAAAAGGAAAAGAAAAAGAGGGAGGAGTTTCTTTGTTGTTTTCCCAAAAATTGCACATGACAGTGCAATTAGTTTAGGAAACGGTACTAATGCTCATTTTAAAATGGTTCTGGAAGGATTTAGTGCAGACAGAGCATGCAGAAAACTAATCCATATATATATATCTACAGTTCTTTTTATACATGGAAGTGACAGTGTAATGCAGTTTTTTCATGCAGCATGCAAAAAGAGAACTGGAACACAATAGTACAAAATGCTGCTGCTGATCTGATGAGTTTCAAGCTGCAGAATAATTCTTCTAAGCTTATAATGTCCTCTGGCAAGCCTCAGCCTTCATGCTGTCATCAGTAGGAGGGCTGCTGAAAATTAAATGAATTAGGCAAAGTGAGCTGGTCCTTGCCAACGAGGCATGTGATGCCTTCTCCTGCTCTATTGTTCAGGGTGAGGAGGCATAGCTGGGGGTGGGGAAGGAGATGTGCAGCAGAAGACTTGGATAAAAGTTGAGGAGATTGCTGGTGGTCTCTAGGACTTGCTTTGAACTGTGCTTAACTCTGGGGCCAGCAGGTCAATTATTATGCCCTAGTGTTGAATGGCAGAGCAGTGGAGTCATGAGTGGGTGATAGGGAGGATGGGGTGGCATCTTTGGTAAGTTTTCTCTGAGGATTGTTTACAGGGCATGAGGCAGTGCGAAGTGAAGAGCTGGTTTACCAGAAGCCACCTCGTCAAGCAGCACAGCAGGATCTCTCCAGCAGGGTAAATTAGCTCTCTTGCAGATCAATATTGTACAGCTGGATTGCTTCCAGTTCCAGCTGGGTTAAAGCTCAATGTGCTGCCTTATGCTGCATATGCATGTCAATACAGACCTACAAAGTAGTTGGGAAATTAGAGAAGGGTTTTCGGTCTGTGCCAAAAAAAATGAGGAAGAGTCAGTTTACTAAGCTTTAGGATTTGTACACACTGAGGGATCAGTCTTCTCTGACCTCCCTTCTGTCACGCAGCTTTTCGGGAACTCGGTCATCTGAAGTGCCTGTGCAAAGTTACAGACCATTGTGTATATCCCCTGTCCAGGCCTCCCGTGTCAGGTGTCGTGGAGTTGTACTCACTGGAGCACACTGACCACTAATTTACACGTCCGTTTCACTGGCCACTTGCAGTGAAGGAAGCCTCCTGGTAGCCTCCCCTACAGAGAGGTTGGGAACAGTGTCCTCAGTTTACCTTCTTGCTAACAGCGACAGGCACAGTGTCAGCAAGATGTGATGGAGTGATGTGGTGCCATGTTGTGAATGTCATACCGCTTGAGAGCAGCTGCAACAAACCAGGCTTGGGTTCCTGTCCAGGTCACTCGCTATGCTGGAGATGTCTGGTGGTCAACATTCCCATCCACACAGAATCATAGAATCAGAGAATAGCCTGGTTTGGAAGGGGCCTTCACCCAGATCAGGTTGCTCAGAGTCCTGTCCAGCCTGGCCTGGGATGTCTCCAGAGATGGGGCATCCACCACCTCTTTGGGCAACCTGGGCCAGGCTCTCACCATCCTCAGTGTAAAACTTTTCTTCCTCATGTCCAGCCTGAATATCCCCTCCTTCAGTTTAAAACCATCACCCCTTGTCCTATTACAACATGCCCTGCTAAAAAGCCTGTCCCCATCTTTGTTATCAGCCCCTTTTAAGTACTGAAAGGCCGCAGTAAGGTCTGCCCGGAGTCTTCCGTTCTCCAGGCTGAACAAGGGCTGACCCATATAAAGGTCCGTCTGCTGATAAAAAGCTACTGCAGATGAGACATGGATTTACAGTATATCCATTATTACAAGCAGATATTCTGATAGCTGCTGATGGGCAAACCCCCACGAATCTCTCTAATCCCTTTTAAAACTGCTCATGCTCTTTCTCTCCACGACATCCTGTGGCAGTAACACAAATAAAATGCACTGTATAACAAATCCAGACTAAACAGAAATCTTGCCTTTTTTTTTTTTCTTTTAGCTTTTCTGAAAAAGGTTTTAAGTTGTTGCCTGATAAATTCACTACATGCCTTCTACTCTTACGATTTCATACACTTATGGCATGTCCCTCATCTGCCACTTCTTTCCCAGGAATTTTACAGTAAAAGTATATAGTGGATCGTTTGCTATAACTTACCTGTCATTAAAGTAGCATCAATTGCTGGATTAGAAATTCAAATAGATAATTTTTCCTTTTTAAAAAAGCTTTTTGTTTTATAACTGTTTCTGCAAGGATCTCTCTCTGTAGTTGTCAGGTTAAGTAATTTTTTGAGGACTTAAGAACACACTTTGAAAGGATGAGTTTTGAGCTATTTCAGAATTAATTCTGTAGCTTATAAATATTTTGTTTTGCTTCCTCTAGAAGTTTAACAAAAAGAGTAAGATATGCCAGCCTCTCCCATCACAACGTTAGTAGTAACAATGCTGTACATCCACAGTTGTCACTCTTAAATAACTTACAGTAAATGATCAAAAGAAAACACTTTTGGGTCTATTTCACTTTCTAATACTTTGCAAAATGTTACTTTTCTGATAAGAAATGAGACTGGATAATTCTAGGTCATGAAAAGGTGAGAATATCTAGCTTGTGATTGCATGTCCTTTCAAAAGCAGAGAGGAATCAAAACACAAGGAGATGCAGAGGCAGGTCAGCAGCCCCAGACAGCTATTCTTGTTCATGCTCATACTTAGCCACAGAGGCTTTTTCTTGTACAACATTCTGTGCTTTGTTAAAGCAAAGCAGGGTGACAGACAGAGAGACTGGAAGTTTTATGTAATGGCATCTTATGTTCAAACTTACAGGGCCATGCTCTATAGGAGAGCTGACTGAAAAAGTGTGTAATTCATATTTAGCCAAAAAAAAAAAAAAAAGGGATGTGGAAACATTCAAACTTTTTGTCCTTTATCTTTTACCCATAATGGGAGGATACAAGAGATTCTCTTTCCTCCCATGCACTGGAGGGGGTGGGGGGTAAGAGGGGGAAGTGAAAAAAATTCCACTACTTTCCCTATAATCTTTAAAATAAAGTCATATACAACCTTGGAAAACCAATATCTACTCTTTTTTTAAAAGAGGAAGTTCATAGTTAAACCATTTTGGCATGTTCATGGAGAAAAATTAGACAACCCTATGTACGCAGAGACTATGTTTAGGTAAAATAAAATTTTTATAACGTAAGAGGAAACGTCCTTTCTCTAGTGAAGAGAACAACAAATGCCATCATTTGTCATTAAAACTTTTTGCATTTTCCTTGGGATCCAAAGAGTATTTCTTCCTGTCATTCCCTTTAACAATTTGTCCTTGGGCTGATGTTTCATAATTACATCACCAGGGGAGAAAAACAGCCTCACAAGCCCTTCTTTTTTTCTCTCTCTTTTTTTTTCAGCGGAAACATCCTTGAAGGGGTCATCTGTTGAAAATAGATTATATTTTTTAGAAAAAAAGCGGCAGGAAGTGTTTAAAAATTAAATACAAGAACCATAGATTGTTATCTTCCTCATATGTACATTTTTAACAATTATTGTTGTGTTCTTTTGGAGTAGAAAAATCTAAGTTTTCTGTAATTAGTAAGGCAGGTGGTGAATTGGGACCTCAAAAAAGCTTTCCTCTGTTTGCCCTGTTCTGTTTTCAGTTTGGTCAAATATGCTTCCACACCTGCTATGCATGAAAATGACCCCCATCGGTAGCTTGGGACCTCTACCATGCTGCTCCCCGAGCTGCTCCAGAAGGCTAAAGAGCAGATGCAGAGTGGCTGTGTTGTTCACTCATTGGGTCATGCATGTTAGTGGGGGGTTTTGAACCTCTTAACTTCATAGGGACTGCCTCCTTACTCAATGTGAAGGCCAAATGACGTAGTAAACAAGCACTCTTTGGATTTTTCTGGCTTGCTCTATTCTCTCTAGTCCCATAAAACAATGTGAATCCTGGTGCTGATGTTTAAACGTTGGGTCAGGTTTGGATACTCTTCTTGGAGCATCTCTTGGGAGAAGTTGAATTGGAAGGCTGAAAAAGACCTGAATATGCATATCTGAACTGAAAAGGTGGTGGGTGAATTAACATTAAGGCAAAGAGTGACTGAAGACATACATGAGGCTTCTTCTGATTATGCCTGGATCTCACCACAACCTCCAAGAAATTAGTTCAAGCTATGAATTTTACGTGGATCCATATTTCAACCCCATGATAGTCCAGAGGTCTTTAGCTCTAGGGATTTGTTTTGGACTATTTCAAAGACAGCAGCCAACTGAAAAACTTTAAATCTGGGCTAAAGTTTAAATCTAAACAGTCTCAGAGTTGAATGGCATTTGAATTTGGAGTTACAGTTGGAGCCAATGTTCACTGATAAATACGAATTCAGTCATCATACGAAACAAAATCATAAGATATAGATGAGAAAGAAGCTGCGGTTAAATGAGAAACAGATTTGCTAGCTCAAATGAAATTAAAATAATATGGGTGTAAGCCAGCAAATGTATCCTATTGTGAGAAAAAATGTTTAATTTCCCTTTTGTGATAACACTGAGAAACTAAATAGGGTCATGGTATGAGTGTTCCTTCATGCAGCACTTATTGCTGAGAGCTGGCAACATATGAAACCTTCCTGCTCCAGGCTGCTTGCCTAAAACCTCCTACCCCTGCCTTCCCTCTGACTTGATACTGCAATAGCCCTTTTGAAGACCATTAGATACGCCTTAAAAAAAAGAAAGTATGCAAGAAAATTAGGTTTTTTATACTTACACATATTTAAGATACCAGCCACAACACATGGACATTTTGCAACAAAAGGCATGTATCTATTTCAGCAGTGGGTGCTGGCTAATATCAGCTATTCAAGGCCAGACATAGAAATCTTTGTTCTAAATATAAACATTGTTGAACCTGTAAATCAGTAATTTGTAAGTGCTAGACATTTACCTAGCCTACATGAAGAAGGTAATACAAGATAATACACTTTCAAGCCATAACGGAGAGTAAAGGGTGATCTTTACTGCACTTTCTTCCTGCTGTTCTCCCTCTCCTTCCCCATGTCTTTTTTTTGTTGGTGCTGGCTGTGGTTTTGTTTGTTTGGGGTTTTTTGTTTGGTTGTTTTGTTTTGTTTGCTTCTTTGGGGCTCTTTTTTACTAGTGATTATTACCTACTGGATTCAGTGCTTAAACTCTGCAGGGTTAAAAGTATATCTTTCCTCATATTTCTGAACTTTCTTCCGTAAAAATCTTAGGAAGATGATCTCTAATTTCACTTCCTCAGCATGAAAAGTAAAACATCTGGTTGTCTTAGTTTCCCACCCCAGCAGCTGACTTTCAAGAGAGCAAGTAAGCAATGTCATGCTTGAGATTAAAATACAAAAATCTGCTATGTACATGCTGGCATCGGAGAACAGCAGTGTGATGGAGAAAAGCATACAAGTTTCTATAGCACTCACAATTACAGAGCATAGATAACAGCCTGCAGTTAGCACTTTAATATATCCTGGCCCCTGCTCTATTTTTTCTGGCCGTTGTTGATGGAAAGTTGATCCTAAGAGCTGGTTGAGGATTCTCCCAAAACGAATATAACCAGCTGCTGCATGCTGGTTCTTGCTTCCCCCTTCTTCACATACACATACTTTGAACACGTGTCTGCGACAAGAGAAGGTTCTACGATGGGGACAGTTATGACAAGCAGAGTAATCAGGAGTGGCTTCTGGCAGGACTTAGGTTAGAGCACTCTGGAAACAACTCTTTCTGTGTCAGCTTGCTTCAACACTGTGTCCCCAAGAATAAGTAAGCTGGGGGAAGGAGGGTTTTGTGCTTCTATTTCTTACAATCAGGTAACGTCTGGGCCCATTAGAGGCTGTTACTCTTAATTTACTCCCTTCACATGTTCCACTTACTTGTGCAATGAAATTGAGCATTTTTCCTTTTTAAATTTGTTTTCCAGGTTCCCTTCAGTGGCCAATTTTATTATGATGACAGCTATAAGAGGATATTCGGCTTACTTCAACTTATTTGTTCCTGACAGTGCCCAGTTAGGACAAGCCACTCTTTGCCTGCGTGCAATATCTTTGAGACAGAAATTAAGGGTAGTGGTGGAGAAGTGCAACTGTCTTCCAGTTTTTGTCCAGTGGCCGTAACTAAAAAAAACAAAAACAACACATTTAATTGGAATCCTATCAGTAATCTCTTGTCAATTCACAGAATCACAGAATCACAGAATCACAGAATGATAGGGATTGGAAGGGACCTCAAAAGATCATCTAGTCAAATCCCCGTGCCGAAGCAGGACACCTAGATGAGGTTACACAGGAAGGCGTCCAGGTGAGTTCTGAATGTCTCCAGAGAAGGAGACTCCACAACCTCCCTGGGCAGCCTGTTCCAGTGTTCTGTCACCCTCACTGAGAAGAAGTTTCTTCTCAAATTTAAGTGGAACCTCTTGTGTTCCAGCTTGAACCCATTACCCCTTGTCCTATCGTTGTTTGCCACCGAGAAGAGCCTGGCTCCATCCTCGTGACACTCACCCTTTATATAGTTATAAATGCTAATAAGGTCACCCCTNAACCTCTCTCGATCTACTAACTACCCCCCTTCTAATCCACCCCAGGATGCCATTGGCCTTCTTGGCCACAAGAGCACAGTGCTGGCTCATGGTCATCCTGCTGTCCACCAGGACCCCCAGGTCCCTTTCCCCTACACTGCTCTCTAACACGTCGCTTCGAGCCAACGTCCTGCCCAAATCAGGACCAGCTCTGAGGTCAGACCAGTTTGCTTAGGGCTTTTTCCAGGCAGGTCTTGAAAACCTCCGAGGCTGGAGACAGCATGGATGCTTCAGGCATTCTGTTCCAATGTCTTCACAGGGAAGATGGTTCTCTTTATTCCAGGCTGAGCCTCTCCTGTTTGAATTTGCATCCGCTGTCTGTCATCCTGTCAACACTGTGAAGAAGCCAGCTCAGTCTTCTGGGTACCTTCTTTGTAGCCATTGAGGTGCTGCTTTTAAGTTCCCTAGAAGCTGTCCCTTCCCCAGGCTGGACAATCCCAGCTCCCTCAGCCATTCACTATTTTGGTGGCCATGCACCGGATTTGTTCCATCTGATCAGTGTCCTGTAGTGGGTGAGCTACAACTGTTTTAGGTAAAAGACACCCAGCTGCTCTCTCTTCTTGTCCACAAAGCCAGTCATTTTAGTGCAGAAGTCAAATAAGCTGGTCAGGCGCGATTTGCTTGTGGTAAGGCCATGCTGACTGGTCCCAATGTCCACCTTCTCCTTCATGCGCCCAGAAACGTACTCTGAGGAGATTTGCACTGTGACTTCCTCAAAGGCTGACCATCTTATAACTTCCCATACAGTCCTTCTGACCTCTTTTGAGGATAGGTGCAGGAATTGCCATTCTCCACTCACTGAAGACTTCTCCCATTTTCCACAAGCTTTCAGATATGATAGTGGCCTTACAAGGCATTCGCTCACATGAAAGTGACTGCTATTATCCACTCTTTCTCTAGTTTTTCCCTTCATTATTAATGTGATAACACAAGAATTAATAAGGAGTAGGGTCTTTCTGTTCCACAGTACAGTCAGAACAGCATGCATTTATCCTTCATGAAACTTTATTTCAAGCATGTGGGGTGACACTAAGAATAAATTTGCCTACCCCACTCTGGCTTATTTCCTTATCTTGCTTATATGTATGATAATTCTGCCACTCTGGTATTCTACAGGCTCTATCAAATGCCAAGAAAGTTATTTATTCGTTGTTTTGCTCTTCCTCCTTTCATACATGTATGGTTTCTTAATTATAAAAGTGTACTCAGAGGTTGCTTTCGAGTGGATTTCTGCAGGTTCTTACTACTACGGCTGATGGTGTTAGCAGTGACAATAGAATTAACACTAACAACTTAGTAGCTTTAGCACTATGCATCTTCCTGGGTAATACATACCAGATACCACCGTTGTTCTGCGTAACTAATCTAGGACATAGCCAAAATCTATTTTAATATCAGCACTTCTCTGTTCATTTGTGTATGCCCTTGTTTTAGATCAAAATCACAAGTTACCGCCTGTCTGAAGGGGAAACAGCAATTATCTATGCTAATTACTAGCTGAATTAGGAAGTTTTGTTTTTCTTATCGTTCCACCATTTCCAATGTACAGAGTGAGTATGGTCGTATAAATATTTTCTCTCTTCAGCCAAATACAAATGCTTGATTTATGCAGTCATGCAATGGATTCAATATAATGCTGGTATTGTAATAAATTTGCGGAATATTTTGTGTTTTATGGAAAAGGTAAGAGTGCATGAACAATTTTGAGGAACTTGAGGTCGATAATTACAGCATGTTCAATATACCCTGGTAACTGCTGTTAGGCATGTTCTTGCCTTGAAATACCATATACTTCATAGGAAGTACTTTACTCTGGACTAAAAGAAGGATTACTGTAGGATAGGAAGATAAATTCAGCCCTTAGTTGCCACGCTGAAAAAAGGATTAACCACCTTCTTTGTCCATATTCCCTGGTATGCCATGCAGGGAATGTCCAGGTATAACAGAGGAATATCTGCTACACCGTGCCTCACCTGTGCTACCTTTGTCTTTGCATGAAAAGCAATTGAAGACTTTCTCAATGACCTGTACTTTCTGTTAGCAGAACAAGAAATAACATCTTAGATTCTGTGAGAAAACACCAACAGAGCACACTGATAGCTCTGATGGTTTGTGCTGCCATTAACATAAAATTGATGCATGTTTCTGAAGACAGCAAATTCCTAAGGTAAATAAAAGTAGCTGTTGACTGAAACAAAGGACATACTGGTTATATCAGATGAAGTATCACTCATCTCACATCTCGCACCAAAATGTAAGCTTGCCCAGAGAGGCAAATGTTTGATTCAGATTTTAATTTTTTACTTTTTTTTTTTTTTAAAATCATTGCTGTGTACCTCTACCTTTTTGACTCAAAATAAAAACTCAGACTAAGCACCAAAAACACGTAAGAAAGGCTTTCTGAATATTTTTTGCAAAGCCAGAAATTAAAAACTCTGGATTTATTATAATCTTTAAGGCTGAAAACCTTTGAATACCTGAAAGTTTTGGCTGAGTTTGCCTAGACAACAAAACTTCCAATACTGACCTGAGACACTGTTTCACTCCTGTTTTGATTTGCCCATCTTTAATGATAATGTGAGTAGCCAGACTAGGATAAAACAGGTTTAAATCCTCTTAAGCTGTAAAAGGAAAGGAACCAAAGGATGTCTGGGCTGGTCTCTTTGTCAGAGACAGAAGGTACACACCCATCATACAGTAAACATCTGGACTACATCAAACTATCAGGCTGGAGAGGGCAAATGTCTTTGATGAAGTCTTTCATGAAAGATTAAATGTCTGCCTGCTTTTTCAAATATAGTTGGAGTAGGATGCCTTAATTATATCTTTGCAAGTAGTTTTAAAACTTACATTACTTGTTTTTAGACATGGCTATAAAAATAGCTTGAATTTTGGAGCAACAGCAACAAAAAAGATATTGAAATAATTTATTTTTATGTTGAAGCAGAACAAAATCTAAACTTCTTGAATGCCTTGTTGTGGATAAGCAAGTCTCTGCAACAGTCGCAAACACATGTGAAGCCATCATGAGCATTTTACAGGTGGAAAAAAATGTAGGTAGAAAGAAACTGCACAATTTGATTTCCATGAATAAGTGTGGTATGACCATCTCTCTCTCCCACCCTGAGAATTACATTTTCTCATGCTTCTCATGCTGGTCTCTTCTGTGATGTGACAGGGGTTTTGCCTGGTGTGGTTTGAGTCGGAGCGATTTGAGTTAGCAGGTGGTTGTGCAGGACAAGGGTAGTACAACCCCTGATGCTGTACGGTGTGAGAGGTGGGAGTGACGTCCCAAGACGTATACTTGGCTGCCTGCTTTCCCTCTGCACCAAGGACATTTCATGGGCACAGCCTGAACATCCCGACAGACGAAGCACCTAACATAGCATGGCTTTCTGCTGGTGGTGATCATCACCCAAAAAGTGAGCTAGGGTAAAAAAAAAAATCCTCCTAAAATCAGTCTGCTGAAACTGATTTTTCTGAAGATGGCTGTTTCTGTGCCCTGTGCACTGGAGGGTGCTCTCCCTGATTTTGTCAAATAAATTTAATGCTTACATTAAAGCCTCTACGGGTCTGCCTGCTGCACACGAGTGTAAGTCCTGGCTATGAAACAAAATGAGTTTTTCCCAGCCGGAGGAGGCATCGTCAGCTCCTTCAAGAGGACTTAGAAACAAGAGAGTAGGAGATCTGCCTGGCCGTGCTTCCTGTGTGACCTTGGGTTCAGATGCTTAATCTCAAAGAGTTTCCGTTCCCCTCCAACCGCCCCCCACTCCAGTAAAATGGGGATAATAATAGCTGCCCATATCATCTGGGGGGGTGTGAGGATTAACAAGCTCATGCCTGTGAGGCTCTCTGGCACCCTGCTGACAGGGGCTGCTGGAGTGTCGTGACAGAGCACAGGAGCTTGCAGAGCAAGAGCTGTTCACTCTCTAGTGTTGATTAGGTGGAAAAAACAACCGTGAGGGCACGGGAGGGAAGACAACAGCCATAAAAGCTGAAGTAACTGCAGAGGGTGGGCTGTGCTGCCCAGCAAGGCTGGGAAGTAACTTGTTTGTCTGTGATGTTGTTCTCACCCATTGCATGTCTATGTGCTGTACAAGTACGTGCTATAAACTTCATCCCATGCCTGAGAGGAGACCTGGGTGTCTTCCGCATGCCGGCTTGACATCCCATGTGAGACTGGAGCAACTCAAGGCAGTTCATCCACAGCAGTGGAAAAGTGAGGAGGAGAGATGGAGTAACAGAAGAGAAGGAAACCAGAAACACGGGCTAGTTGAAGCATCAACCAAGTCTGTAGTCCCCCAAGGTTTGTGCTTTCATGTGCCCAGCTAGGCATAAGGGATGACATAGCTGGGTTTTATGGATGCTGAGAAGTTACCAGCATAAGTTTAGGTCAGGACAGATCTGAATTAGAGGCTGTGTTTCCTAGAGGCGTACTTATGTACCTTTTCACAGAATCACAGAATCACAGAATCGACTGGGTTGGAAAAGACCTCAGAGATCATCGAGTCCAACCCTTGGTCCAACTCTAGTCTGTTTACTAGATCATGGCACTAAGTGCCATGTCCAGCCTCAGTTTAAAAACCTCCAGGGATGGCAAGTCCACCACCTGTCTGGGCAGGCCATTCCAATGCCTGACTACTCTCTCTGTAAAGAATTTCTTCCTAA
>VWYH01001300.1:120769-173332 GCA_013399365.1 Pampusana beccarii
TAGCTACCAGTGACACAGAATAGCAGTTTATATTTTATAATAAATTATTTGTATTAAAAATCTCGTATGTCAGAGTATTTGGTGGGAATTTTTGCTCTGGCAGAAGATTTGCATAGCTCTATTCATACAGCTACTGAGACATTATTGTATCTATCTGAACATGGTCAGGACCTGATGTGAAATTACTCATGATCTGAATCAGGACCACTCAAATGTCAGCCTAATGGGGATCTAGGTGCGAGTAATTTATTTTTTTCTTACACCTCACCATGGCCTAAGGGTGAGACACTTCCCCCATTTCTGCGATTGCTGGTCCTTGGAGGAGCAGCTGAAATGTACAATTGCAGTGCCCGGCTGGAAAGGCAGAGCCAGACTGGCCTGGCAGAGCTGGTACACTGTTTGCAGCTGAGCAGAAGCCTTCTACAGATGACACAAAGAGCAGAGCAGAGCAATGATGTGCCTTACTTCATGCTCAACAAACTTCTTATTCATGGCTCTGATCACTGGATGAAGCCACATGAACGCGGAAGAAGAGACCTGTCGTCACATAGGGGAGGTGGTCATAGGACCATAGAATCATTTTGTTTGGAAGAGGCCCTCAGGATCATCAAGTCCAACCATAACCTAACTGAACTCTAGCACTTAACCATGTCCCTAAGAACCTCGTCTAAACGTCTTTTAAACACCTCCAGGGATGGTGACTCCACCACTGCCCTGGGCAGCCTGTTCCAATGCCTGACAACCCTTTCCATGAAGAGACTTTTGCAGGTCCTACCACTTATGCTGGAGTGAAATAAACACCTCTCTGCTTCATTATGCCGAAGTTCAGACTAAAGTAGAAATGACGGTAGAATAACAGTAGCACTTAGCAGATGAGTTTAGAGCCAGACATGAGGATTTTGCAGATCCTTATGCTATTAGGCTGTCATCAAGAGGTCTTTAAAGCTGTTATTTTTCTGATTCTTTAAAGTGTTTTCTGTAAGCTCTTCAGTAGGATGTTGTCCTACTGCTTGCTTTTACTGGGTTACTCAAATACAGCCTGACTTAGCTAGGACTTCAAGGATTTTACTGCTATGCAATTAAAAACAAACAAACAAACAAGCAACAACAATAACAACCAACCAAACAAACAAACAAAAAACAAAAGAGACAAGTTTAGGCACTTAGCTTTACTGATAAATCACAATTAATACACTTAGTCTCCTTCTAGCATATATAAGGCCTTCAGTCAGAGCCTGACAAACTTAATGGGAGCACAGTGATATCTCTATTTTACATGCTTTTGAACAGCCATATTTTTATATGTATGTCCTACAGCAAGGCAGCAGTGGGTTATGTCCATTCTGCTGCTACAGAAAATCCTTGTGACTGTATATGGTACGAGCATCTACAGTTCAGCTACAAATTTTGCTCAGCAAACAAGCAAGTTTTATTTTGGAGAGAAGGCACAGCATCCTGTGCCCAGCTGTTTTCATGTAGACCTACCGAAGCTCAAGCAAGTCCCCCAGTTTTCATGCCTGAGGCTTTATATCATAACTGAGATCCTTCAAAATGACAGGTGTTTGCATACATACTTTGTCAAGAAGATACATGTCTTCACGCAATGTACCAACACCAAGTATATTTATCTATTTCTGTGCCTTTGTGCATCTAATTTAAAGCCCTGTGATTCAGGCTTTGGAGGATATTGGTAAATCATTTCTATCACTAAGAAAAGAGCCATATGCATTTCAGCATTGTTCTATATTTTATGGAGATTTCATACTCCAAATAACTCACCAACAGTTGGGTTCCTTCCTATATAAGATGTGGTGAAAAGTAATTCATTTTTATAACTGATTCTTGATTTAATCAAATCAAGATTTTACATGTATGATTTCTGGAAATAATTTGTTTTCCAAAGCAGGCTTGGGTTCCTGTCCAGGTCACTTGCTATGCTGGAGATGTCTGGTGGTCAATGTTCCCATCCACACAGAATCATAGAATCAGAGAACAGTTTGGGTTGGAAGGGACCTTCAAAGCTCATCAAGTCTGCCCCCCACCTGCCATGAGCAGGGACATCTTCACCAGCTCAGGTTGCTCAGAGCTCCATCCAGCCTGGCCTGGGATGTCTCCAGGGATGGGGCATCCACCACCTCTCTGGGCAACCTGGGACAGGCTCTCACCACCCTCATTGTAAAAAATTTCTTGCTCACGTCCAGCCTGAATCTTCCTCCTTTAGTTTAAACCCATCGCCCCTTGTCCTATCGCAACGGGCCCTGCTAAAAAGTCTGTCCCCATCTTTCTTCTTGGCCCCCTTTAAGTACAGAAAGGCCACAATAAGGTCTTCCCAGAGCCTTCTCTTCTCCAGGCTGAACAACCCCAATTCTCAGCCTGTCCTCCCAGCAGAGCTGTTCCAGCCTCCTCCAAATTACTGGGTCTTGGCTGGAGGCGTGAGTCTCCCACAACCTGATCCGTGTGAGAGTGGCTGGGTGTTGCAGACCGCTGGCTGGAGGGGTGCCAGATCCTGCTCTGCCTTCATCGGATGCTCTGGGAGAAGAACCCGCTGACCTTGGGTCAAGAACAGCGGCTCCCACAGCTGCCCCAGCCCCACTGAGGGCTGAGTTTGCAGCCGCAACTTCAACCCGCCTGTAAATCCCCCCTTGGCCATTGTAGCCGCCTTTGGCAGCATTACAGCTCTGAAATCCCTCTCACCATTCTCTAACAACCATGATGAGGTGCCGAAACATGGAAGCTGAAATCCATGCATTATTGTCCTCCAGCGAAACAGACTTGCAAAGGAACATGCCTTGAAAACATCTGGTGTTGCGTTGGGAATTAGGACCAGACATGGCTTTATAATGACCAGATTATTGCACATGACACCATTGCCAGCAACAGGGAAGTCCTTGTCCTAATTCATCCAAAAACAAAACAAAGAGACTTTTTTTTTTTTTTCCCCTCAGTAAATGTATGCCTTTGTCTGAAGAATGTATCTTATTCTGGATAAATCGAGGAAAGAATCAATTTTCTGTGATAAGCCTGGAGTAAAAATAAATAATTATTTCCTATGTCCTGCAGAAATTACTTGACAATGAATGTCAGTGTAAAAGTTAGCATTTCCAGTTCACTCTCCATCCAGTGTGATACCTTTCTGTGTACAACTAGCTGAGAATGGGAAAGATGACACATACAGGTTTTTTGTATTCTGCTTAGTAAAAGAGTCGCTGATGAGAACAAATACTTTAATCAGTATGAGTATCAACAAATCCCATCATAAGAAAACATAATGATCCTTCTTCACTGTATTGCAGCTTTTCAACGCAGATAAATGGGAAATCCATGTAATACTGATGTGTTTTCCATAAAGAAAGGTGGACTTCCCTTTTGTTGAGTGCTGGGGGATGGGGGAGGTTGGGCAGCAGGCATTTTTATTTTGTGGACACTACCAGTCTTCCTCCATAGGAATACTGAATCTCAAAGTATTGTCTTTACTGTTCAGAATTTATGTCCTTTAGGTGCTTGGAGCTTCCTCATGCCAAGATCTTGTCTTATGTTGGTAAAGATCCACTGTCTTCTAATTCAGAACAATAAGTTTTTCTTGGAATAAAGGATTTGACCATTATTCTGGAAAACATTCTGTGTCTGCCTTGTGATCAACTCATTTACCTCACTCTTCCCCATTTCTTCTATATTCTTCCTTGACAGCCTTACTTGCCCAGCAAATCTTTCCCATTAACAGTTCTTCCTAGAATCGCAGTGCTAAGGGAGTTTGGTATTGGGAAACAGAGGCAAGTTGCCAAGGTCGCCTCTTTTCATGCAAACGCGTGTTGAGTGTTCCAGAACTGGAAAGTACGCTGGTACTGAGGAGCCCAAGAAGGACACGAAGATCTGGAAAAGGTTGTCTCCTATTTTAGTGGTGATTTGGACCTGTAAGAAATTAAAGATCACATACTGTGTGAAGTAAATTGGTTAACACCACCAGATTTATCTAAAAGCCTGTAGAAGATACCAGTGTGTGTCTGATGGCCAGAATAAGTAATGCCTGGCTGTGCCATGAAGGTTAACGGAAGCAATGGAGTGCTATATAGCCACATTGAGCCTAGTTATAATCATAAATATGAAGAGCTTAGTTCCTGCAGCAGAAGATCCAGTCCAATGCTGCAAGCACATTTTTGCTCATTTTTAATGACTTCATTCCAATCACATTACTATCCCACTTATTCTTAGATTACCTAGTCCAAAATTTACCAACAGAGAATTCACAGAAAACTCCATTTCTCACTCACAGTAAAGTTTGTGCCTGAAAGTGTTTGCATGCTGGCTGAATCAGAATAAAATATCTTTTGTATTCTCTCACTGATGATAATTAACTCACAGCAGGCATATCTAGTACCAAATGCAGTAAGCTGCTGGAAATCGCTGGGGGCAGCTGAAAGGGAGAAAAAATGTCATAGAAAATTTCAAATAACACATACCTTCAAAAAAATCCTGACACTTTCAGTGAAAATACCCATCTTTTTCTCAGGCCATGATTTTACACCTTAGAAATAAAGTTGCAGTGTGCACTTCCTACCAGTTTAAAAGGGACTATTGGTGTTTGAATGTTCAAACCAGTTTCTACTCAGGTTTAGGCAAAATGGTAGAAGAACAGGCATGTTGTGAGGATGAACTGTGGACGAGGGCAAAACAGCTTAATCTGTTTGTCTTGACTCGTGCTGACCATTGACAAATAAGTACACCTCCCACTGGGGATCTCGGAGCATAGAATATGGGGTTTGGATTGTGATGTTGGAATGATTCTTCACAGTCCCTGAATGAAACTTCCAAGCCATGGTCTTTTTACTGAAGAACATAAAAAAAAAATTGTCTTCTGAGACAAATCGGTAAGAGCAATCCTCCTATCTCATGCTTTTGTATTTCTGTTGTATTATAGTAATAAGAAATTGTATAGTACATATTGATACAGAGGTAAGGATTTTCCAAACACATAATGTAAATGTGACTGAGACTACCTTCTATTAAATTTTATTTGGAGTCTTCTATTTCCTTTGAAAAACCTCACCGATAACAACAAAAGTTTATATTTAATTTTCTAAAACCTAGTTTGAAGACATTTTCTAGTCCTATGCTGTATTTCAGTACAATACACAATCATGATAATATTCTTTTAGCCTCATCTCTGTATTTCTTTTCCAGCATTATTATGCTAAGGAAGAACAGCAAGACAAAGCAAGAATGACAAAAAAGCCCTCAAGAAGCTGTTAAATAATATCTAAAACAGCAAGAAAAGATGAAATAAAGTTCCTGTTCAGGGGATTATTTTTACAAATTACCACTTAGTTATCGTGTATTGCACAAAATATTAGGACCCTCACAGCTGACATATTTCACACAATTTTTGGCTCACCTAACAGAATTGCAGGGAGCAAAAATTCAGCCAATTAATGTGGGCAAAATATTCATCTTTGTCCCAGTTCTCCTATGCCAATAAAGCACTTGAAGACTCAAAGAAGATTTTTTTTTTTAGTGAAGACAGTTTCCTATGTGCATGAGGCTCTGACCTCTGACGTTGTGTGTAAACTAACGCTTGTGCTGAAGAGAGAGTGATAAACTCCTGGAGTTTTGAACCCTGTTTCTTTCTGAGGCAAGTATTTAAAAGACCAGCAGAATCCTAGGTTTCTCAGATGCTAAGTATGGGATGCCCCTAGTTTTAGGCTTGTATTACTTTAAGGTACTTTGAGATGAAATAGATGTAGATCTGTTAACATTTTGCTGTGTCTTTTGTCAGAGGTGCCTATAAATTAAATCCTGAAGCCTTAAGATCTTTTGTTATCCAGACTTAAATGCACATGTTGTTTAGATGAAAAACTGGCACGTTGCAAGTTTCCCATTTAATTTATGTAGAATCTTAATTCAACCAGCTGGATTTCTTTTGCTGAACATTGTAATACTCACTAAGGAGAGAGCTGGAGCCAAGAACATGAAAAATAGCTGGCCCAAAAGAGCAAGTTATTTAGACTGACAAAAGGAAAATGCAAATATCTTCTATTGCTGGGTGAGAATCAAGTTAGAGCTGCTTGGGATAGCCCACATGTACACTGAAAATGACTGTCTAAATATAACCTCTTTTTATCCTGCGCATCACATGCTAATGTTCACTTGCATTCAGGGTTTTGTACTTCTAGAGCTCAGAAGTAAGTGCAGGACTATTGCTGTGGAGGTACTTCCTATGTGGAGCAAGGAAGATCTGCAGATGACTGATCTCTGACCTGTACCTTGAAACTTGCTGGTGAGGTTTATGAGTAGTTCAGATAATGCTTCCCAGCATGCCTGTTATTGCACACGCATCAGGCCCTTCTGAAATCTTTTGTAGGCATCACTAGCCTTAACTAAGGTATCTTCTGCCTGACTCTTCTAGCACAAGACTTCTAGGAACTGCTCTCAATCATCCCCAGCCTGTACTGCTACCAGGGGTTGCCACGACCCAGTTGCAGGACCTTGCACTTGGCCTTGTTGAACCTCATGATGTTCACATGGACCCACTTCTCTCCTGTCCAGGTCTCTCTGGATGGCATCCCATCCCTCAGACGTGTCAGCTGCACCACTCAGCTTGGTGGCATCTGCAAACTTGCTGAGGGTGCACTTGATCCCACTGTCTATGTCATTGATGAAGGTATTGAACAGTACTGGTCACAACATGGACCCCTGAAGGACACTACTTGTCACTGGTGTCCATCCAGACATTGTGCTGTTGACCACTACTCTCTGGGTACTTACAGACAGAGCAAAGCAAATTTTATGGTTTGACTTGATAATCTTAAGGATGTCTTCCAACCAAAACAATTCTATGATTCTACGATTCTATAACTGTGCAGTTAATCTCATCACTTGTGGATGCAGACACTTGTGTTTCTCCATCCTGCAGGCAGGTCCTGCCCTTCACCTTGTACCCATGGGGTCTTTATCTTTTTTACCACTCGGGCACATTGCTGGCATTACCTTGCACTTTTTAACTACTTTATTTTGAAGGAGCTTGGGGAATACTCTAATAAAATGGATAGATAAAAGCAGCAAGAAAGCAGAGATAGGTTGCAATTTTAGTAAGTGCATGGAAAAAAACACAAACCATCTTTTGTGATTTTAAATCTGAAGGGGCTGACAAACTAGACAAGATGAATAAACAAGAATGAGTACATGTAACTATCCTATTAGTTAAGAACAATGAAGTAGAGCATATCAATAAGGCTACATCTACACTGTAAATGGATTTGCAGTGTTAGTATGTGAGACAGATACCCTTATCATCTGGCATTATCACTGTCATGAACCTACAGCCTTCTGTGAAAACTTCTCTCCAAAACAAATCTGAAAGGTTTTAGAACACGTATATATCTGTCCATATACCATAATGTGGTATCCCATAACTTTTCACTTTAACTCGACGGGCCTAAAAGCATCTCCTCGGACTTCCCCCCAGCCAGCAAGTCATTGATGGACCCACCCTGAAGTTTCGTATCCTGGAGGTTGTAATAATGATTGACTCTCTAGAATGTTTTTCCCTGTATATAATTTGAAATAGGATTTACTGTAGGAAAAGCGTTGACAAAATAACCTACTATCATAAAAAGTAACCAGGGAAATTCTGTCAATACAGAAGTCTAGGTTTCAGGATTATCTGCAGGCTGGCTACACAAGGGTTTTCTTTCCAGTCTCTGCTGTGTAGATATACATAAATCATTAAAACATCCATCTTATCTTTCGCAAATCCAGCTTTAAAAAAAAAAAAAAAAAGAAGGAAGTATGCTGGAATTTTTTCGAACACAGTGCGATCGCAATCTTACTGTCTCTCCCTGCATCAGAAATGCCAGTGCTAGATTTATGGTACAATAGATATGAAATCAGATTCAGACTTATGGTTTCACACCAAAAATACTGACAAATTTAGATTTAACATGCCAGAAACCCAGGCATGAAATCTGATTCCCCTATTCCAAAACCCCAACAAGGTAAATCTGAAAGATTTTATGATGCGCATATTGCTTAGACACTAAACTTCAGCCCTGTTTCCTCGCACAACTCTTTCTGAATGGTAGCTTTCATTTCAGGAGTTCAGCTTCTTGGGTAGCTGGAATTTCCTGCCAGTTTTGTGTTGCAGGGAGGAAGGGGAATGTCAGGCCTCTGAGGTGGGGACCCTTTCATGTCGGCAGTACTTAGGGGACTGACTTAGGAGCATAAATCAGTGCAGCCTTGTCTGTGCTCAAATACAGATTCGCTGTTCAAGAAAACCTGGCATTTTAGCTGTCATTTTTATTCCTGTTGCTTTCCTTCCGAAACACAGGTCTGGAGATTGTGGCTGGGCTGAAAAGTCTGACCTCAATTTTCTTGCAGTTCCCAGACTTCAGGTGCTAGCATTTATGAAAAATGAGTTTCTAATGTTTAACAGGTTTCTGAGGGTTCCTCACACGCTATTATTTTGAAAGTCCTTTTATGTTGTGTTATGTACCAAGGTACAGCACACAATGCTGTGCCTTGCTCCTGCTGCTGTCCTTCTCCTTAGGACTTGGACCTTGTTTCTTATAATGTGTAAGTCATCAAGGCACTCTGCCTTGGTTAATTGAAGTGAAACTAAGGTTTAATGGCAGTGGGCTTATTTTTCCTGACTTGTTAGCTTCCCAACACACAAGTGACCTTTCCACTAAAATTCCCCTCCCTACTCATAACATTGACTCTGTGAGACTTACCCAAGCTTATCCACTCTCCATCCGATATTGTCAGTTCTCTGGCCTTGTCTTACTCTTCAGCTGGTCAAAATGTTTCAGATTATTCTGTCATCAAAAAAAAAAAAAAGTATTTTAAAAAACTTTATTCTGCCCCCCCCGCTAAAGTGGCAGTAGTTGTCTCTGGATGGCAATTCTTTGTTCGCTGTATATTCAAGCCATGACGATGTCTACTGCTGAAGACCTTCACGATGTCTACTGTAGGTTATGTTGATCTGTATTTTCTAGCTGGTCGTAGGTCGTTAGCATTTTCCAAAATCTTGAACCAAATGAATTTGCAAAAGTGCTGGTAATCTTCAAACACATTTTTTTGGGGAGAAGAATAACAAAGTAACCAAACCAAACAGATGAAAAACACCAAAGAAGATCAGATTTTAAAATCAGCTCAAGTTTTGCTTCGTAAGGAGCAAACAAGTGAAAGTCTACTGCATTTGGGGCATCACACGCAGTTGATGGCTCGTGTAGGATCACATCACTGGATCTGTACAGTCATAGTAAGTGTTTTGCAGTTGCTCCATATTCAGCAGGAAAAAAATGAACATTTATCAGTTCCACAGCGTTATGATAGTAGTCAGGATAAAAGTTTCACAGACATTGTGTTGGTCCAGACTTTTGCAGTCACAGGCTAGCCAGCCGTGGTAGGATCGACTACATATTTTTGTCAAATAATTCAGTGAGCATAGAGGTTGGGATTCTCACAAGTGCTGTAACACATGAAAACTGGGCTGTGATGCTAGTAGTTCTCTTTACAAAACTGCCATAATACTGAGAAATAAATCCTGGGTTTGTAGTGCTAAACACAACCCTGATGTAACTTAAATTTAAAAAGCAATATGTTTCTCTGTACCATCTACAGCTGGAAAAATTTCCTTTCATGGGCAGTCAGCAGGAAACATGGAGTGTTAATACACCTGGGAGAGTAATTTCCTATACCATGGACTGACCACTGAGAAAGAGGGAGGCAAGACTTTGGAGTTCTCTCTTTGGAGTTTGTGCTCTGGAATCAGAAGAGAAGTTTAGAGCATGAAAGCTAATTATATTCCTTCTGTAGCAAGAACTATGTGTTTGACTATAGGTGCTCTGTGTTTTTGTAGAGAACAAGTGACAGTGACAAGGCTTCAGTCTTATCGTTATCTTCCTCAATGACAAGTGCAGTTGACCTTACTCTAGAATCGTGGAGGAACACGCATTAATTGGTGACTAATGCAGATAAGAAATATTATTAAAGTTTACCAACAGCATTGACATTTTTAGGGGAATTGTTTGATGTTTTAAAGTATTTCCTAAATATATTATTTACGCAGAAGTTATACCAGTTTTACACTGTTGAGAAATCCTAATGAAGGATAGAGTCCTGGTCCTGATGGGGTCCATGGTAGTTTTGTGAGAAGTGCTGGTTTCTTTGGTTCGTAGTTTACAATGGCATTTAATCCAAAGAGCAGTTTGTGAATGGCTTTAACCAATGAAGACCTAATGGTTTAAGAGTTATGTACTTTGGAAAACTGCATGTGCTCTTATTACTGAAATTGTTTTAATGTCCACATAGCCACACAAATATCTATTATAAGTAAGTGTGATATGACATAAGATGTTCCTTGACGTAATTGTTTTGATTTCATCTTGCAACAGTGATTTGGCACAGCTACCATCTGGTCCTGAAAAAATTAAAACCTAACCATGAGGCTGGGCATGGTTCAAATAGCCGTATCATGGTTACATGGAATTACAAACCAGCCTGTGGACACGTTTCTGTTGCCACATTGTTCACAGATGTTTTAATTTAAAACTCTGAGAATTTAGGCATCTCTACATAAATTCTAAAATGATAATTCATAACCTTCTCTGCACGCAGAGACAGCAGAGACAGCTGGGGACTGGACTTCTGAGCCCTTCATGAGAACAGCTTGGTAAGGTTACACTGTAGTTTGCGTGTCCTTCATTATTACATTGCAAGTGATGAAAGCTTCCAGTAACAAAAGGACATTCGGTAAACAAAGGGCAGCTGACTTTTGTATGAAGAGCAGATCTGCCTTTTTGTCCTAGTTACGCACAATGTGGTAGCCAACTTGCTATTTACAAAAATCCTGGGGCTGGAGAACCAAAGAGAGTTATGCACTTTCTCAAGATGATGTTTAAAAGCAGAGAGCAGCAGAAACAGGATCTTTTAGGCTGGGACAGTGGACTTTCCTCTTAAGTTTTGCTGTCTTACCTGATCCCTGCTGCCGTACAGCGACAGGGACCTGTCCTGTGTGTGGGCGAGGAAGGGTCGTGGTTCATGAGCTCACCCACAGTGAAAGCGAAGCTGGTCGTTTTAGCTAGATGAGTGGTTTTCCGTAATCTTTTAACTACTGCAGACGCTGATTAGAGACAAGCAGCCATGTATTTATTCTCCTATTTAATTGAATTTTGACAATTAGCCATAACATTTGTGCAGGTTGGCAGCAACTTTTTTCTGGTGCGATTTATTCCCTGCCCTTTCCCTAATCACAATCAAGTCTCTTTTTTTTTAGCAGAAAATTCCTCTTTCATCTCAATTTTTATGCTTGTTTAGAAAAATGTACTCTTTATCAACTAGATGCAATAGGAAAGAAATATCCTCCTATTTCTAGGCTATTCAATTTTCTTATGGTTGAGAAGGTGAAAAAAACAGAAATCTACTTCTGCAGAATTCACTGGTGTTATATTTAATTAATCGTAGCATTTCAGTCATCTCGGCCTTTACAAACATAAAGGGCCAGAGGAAGGAAAGACTTTCATTTACTGTTTGTGTCATTTGTAATTATACTATTTGATTTCCCTCATGGCCTCACAATTTTCCTTGACCCTCTCTTCCAGGCTGTTTGAGGAAAAGAGCCAAAAAATCAGCAAACAAAAGAGCGAGAAACAATAGCGAGCAAAACTAAGTACTGAGAAAATAAAATCAGTATTCTTTTTTCAGCGTTACAACTACAAAAGCAACAGTATTGAATATCTGCCTTGTATGCTTCAATAGCTGTCAGTTTTCCCTCAGAAAGGAAGGAAAATACTGGGCAAATAACCTAGCAGGTGTGAAAATTGCAGGTGAGATGCTATTTCTATTAGACTTAGCAGAAATAGTCTTATATGAGTTGTCATGCAGGAATAAATTGGTGATAATCTAACATGTGGGGAGAAGGAAGCCTTGCACATGAAAATGAAACTGGGAGAGAAGAGAAGCTTCCTAGTAGAAACATAATGGAACGTTATTGTCACAAAGTGGAGCATTGTTATCACAAAATAGCAGGAATGGGGCTAAGTGGATTCAGAAGGTTACATCTGCACCTTTGAGATGAATGATGCCGGAACAATTTTGTATCAATTTCAGCAAATGTCCAAGATATGACTTTAAACAATTTCAGTCCCATTTGGACCTTGATAGTTCAGATATCAACAGTTCTTAGATTAATCATCAGTACAAGTTAATCTAATTTATACACTCACTAATGGATAGCCAGAAACACAGAAGAAAACCAAGGGAACAGGGTGCTTTAATTCTGCTTGTGTGTGTTCTATGTTTATATGCTCCTCCTTCTCCTCAGTGAATGCACACTTTTCCTCCAGTGTAGGATACTTCTCCCTCTCCCAAGTTCACGTTCTTGCTTGCCAGAGCATGTCGCTAAACTACTTCCATTATCCTTGTTGTATATCACAAGGGCAGATAAAATTTGTTAGCACTTTTGGAAGAGGGATAGTATCCAGTTGGACATACTTTTATTGTCATTCTCCGTGAATATCATCTGGTAACATTTGTGAATTGTAAATTTTGTAGACATGAACGTTTTATGAGAAGCATCATTTTTTTTTTTTATGTTTACATTGAATTGAAAAGTTTTCTTTTCCCTCCAAAACAATATTTTACTTTGAAATAGGGAGTACTTATGCCTTTTCCAAGATAAAAAGTGTCAATAAGGGTCTTATTTCTAAGAAGAAAGCTTTCCAAGAGAATAAAACAACAGTCTGTTGGAACAGAAGCTTTTGGAAGTAGAGATGATTTCAGCACCCTGAGTGAGTTTGTGCCAGGTGGGCATGTAATAGAAAAATAACAGCCTGAAAGATGGAAATGGCCAACCTCTGTAGCAGCAGAATATCAGAATAGCACTGTACCTGAAAATTATATTTATAATCTGTGATAAAGTGATAAAATATGTTCTTAAAGGTATCCTACTGTGAGTTATTATTGTTTAAGCGACTATGCTCTGGACTAAAGTTTAAACCAACTAGGATTTGGCTACAAGACCTCTAAGTAGAGCACACTCCTTCAGCAAGTTACCTCTCTCTATACATAAATACAATTTAGTGAATGTTCTTCACATCACTTACTGCTAGCTAATGGTCTATCAATAGTCTTGGCACTCTTAAAACTGGAGCTGGATAAAGCGTTCCTTTCCTCTCCTGAGCTTGTATCTCTATTTTTGTGTGCTTAATGCTGAATGTTACACCCTGTAGAACTGGTGGGTGTTCTGACATGGTGGAATCAGAAAACATCTATGCCCTCCTCTGAAAAAGGTCTAAAGCTTGATTAACGGGTAGCTAAATTGCTCCACGTACCTGCAGAGATGAGACTACACAGATGAAGAGGATGGCAGGGCTTGCAGTACAATAACCTTCCAGGTTCCTTGCTTCTTGCTTCAGGGTGAGACCAGCAGGTGTTGATAATAAGTTAAAGCAGCATAAGTGCTGCTGTCTGCTGGCTTAAGAAGTACCTGAGTGCCAGTTTTCACCAGGAGCCACACCAGAGTGCTCTCTGGATCATGTCCTTGTCACTCTCTCTGCTCAGGGTACTCCCTGATCCTAGTGGGCAGATAACGGGGGAAAGGAATGACCTAGAATTTGCAACCTGGGGATTTGGGGGACTTCGTTTTATTTTTGGTGCCATTCTGTCTTGCTGGTGCCATCAGAACGACAACAAGAAAATTCATCAAGTGTAGAGAAAACGAGGAGGAGTTTGCAACAAAAGAACAGGCAGGGTCTTGTGTATAGCTGAATTAATTAAGTACTGGCAGAGAACACAGGAGATCATCACAGACAACCTCCTAAAATAAGATCATGCGTAACTTTATGAAGAGTAGTTTTGTTTGTTTGTTTGCTTGTTTTTTCTGAGCCCTGAAAACTTCATGTGAAGATGCCTCAATACTTCTAAATGGGCTGTGGAATTGCTTAGCAGCGTATCCATCTGTTGAAAACTCAACTGATTTGTTTCGATGAGGTCTCTAATTGTCTTTGTGTCAGTTTCCACATTAATAGAGTGGTATGCTATAACCAAGAGTATTTTTAGATTGAGTTATTCTACCTTCAAAATGCTTGAAATTGCATGTTAAAAAATATCTATAATCTATTTAAGTATCATATCAAGAGGAATGGCAATAGAAATTTTTCAGTCACTTCCAAGGATCAAATGCTGTAATGCAGCTCCTAGAACTGGGTTTAAAGGGATAAAAGGACAGTCTAGACATGACTGCTGCTAAGCTTTGGAGCTTGCTTTTGTATACCTTTGCCAGTTTAATACTATCTAAGCAGATTCCATGTAACCTTGTCCAATTCCTGGGTCTCAGGTGGCCTCACCAGTACTGGCAGACTGAATGACGTGCTGGTACCTCGTTCAGATGCTGGGTGTTGCCACAGGAATTTTCTCAGAGGTCCTGCACCTCTTTCGTTTAAGTGTAAAACTGTTCCAGGAGTGAACTTGGGTTAAATAGAGATGAGACCTTGCTGCTGTCACTGAAGAGGTGGGAAGGTGTATAATCAATGTGTTATGGGCTAAGAGAAGATAGGCAGCCTAATGCTCACTGCAGCTATAAGAAAAACATGGAATTAAACTTTTCCTTTCTGTGCTGGGTGATGTTAGGGTACCTAATCTCTCTTTTTTCTCATGTGTTTACTAATGTCACTTTCTAAAACTGACTTTCTTTCAACAGTGTTGGCTAACTCCAGGTATGGGAATTGTGCTCCAGGTATCTGACGTTGTGCTTTACACATATGAAATCTTACACAGTGCTGAAAGTATTCTGAAATACTGTCTCTCAGGTGACACCAACCAGGTATTCAAAAATAGAACATGCTACTGATATAAGAATGTCCACGTGAGTTTACTGTCTGGGCTATGGCAGGATTTAAGAGAAAGGTATATGTCTAAAGGTAAGAAAGCAATCGTGAAGGCTTGTGTCCCAGTAGCTGCAAGCTCCATTTGGGACCTTGGGGTTGGTGCACAACATCCCCTGAGCGCTGAAGCCACCCCGACATGGCTTTTCTGTGGTTTGGACAACGAGGTAGGAAGTTCCAGCTGTAGGATTCCATCTGTGCTGATCGCTTTTACTTGAAAATGCTGTTGGCACATTAACTGACTCCTTTGAGTGTTTACCCAGAAAGAAGAAGACACGGGTCCTGCATTTTCCTTAGTCCGGGGCTGCGCACCTCCTCTCCAGGGACTGCTCCCACCTTTTGGCCATGCAGAGCTGTGGGGAGGGACCTTGCAGAGCTCTCCATGATGCTGGGTAGGTCTGAGATAAATAGTGAAATGCTCTGGGCGACTGAAGCAGCACAAAAGGGTAATCTAATCCACGCCACTCACTGTTCCCTCTGTGCTCTCACATCTCCTTGTGTTGATTTTCACTGGGTATTTGTGGTTTGTTTTTTGTTTTTCTATCACTGCCCCTTCCTTCTGATCTGTGAATGGTAACACATTTTGCACTGTTGATCTTGACTCGATTAGGTGGTTTTGAAATTAGTTTGATGGCCCCTAATTGAGCACAGACTTTCTGCTTGGGGAAGAGTTGTGAGGGAAACTGCTAACATTAAGGAGATCCGGAGCATAACCAAAAAAATAGCTAGGTCAATGTTTGCAAGTTATGGACCACAGTGGACATATGCGCTGCACGGTCACACGTTGCTTATGATGGTGCTAAAACCGGTCTTAAAAGGGTCTTTGTTTTCCTACTTCTCCATCTGGAGTCTGAACCCTGAGACTGATAAGGGCAGGTGGTGGTTTTGGGCTTGTTAGGACACAATCTGCTGGCTCACCAAGGCATACTACATAAATATAATAAACTTGTCATAGGGAGCACTTCTGTGGTTTGTGACCTGTTTTTCCTTTAAAACATATTTTACAAATGTGAGATGAGTGGTCTGAATGAGTTCATGGAATAGTCTATACTGTTACTGTTCTTATGAGTGCATACTGAATCATTCCATCAGGTCTGGAAGCCAGCAAGATCATCACCTCACATGTACAAAATGGAAAAATGGGGAAAAGCATGAAGTGCTTTGCTCTCCATGGTTGCAGTGTGTTGTGCTAGGAAGAGGCTGCACTACTGTGGAAGTCTTAAAATCTAACAGATGAAAACAGGAGTGGAAAATAGATGATAAATTAGAAGAAACAGTGAAGGGTGTTTAACAAGTTGGGTCTTCTTCCCTTTTGGATTAGATTCTGTATTTCTGTTCTTGGAGAAGAGTCACCATTCCTTGGCAGAGCTAGACCGAGCAGCTCACGTGTGGCCAGGTGAATGTCTCTGTGTTCAGGGTCCCCCAAGGTTTGGGGGTTTATCAGCTGAGTTTTGTGGTTTTTTTTTGGAGAGAGGGAGAAATTTAGACACAAGACTGGAGCTTCTAGTGCCAAAGGACACAGAAGACGACCTCGGCATGTGCTTTAATTTTTGTACAGAGATTCTTGCCCTGTAACCAAACCCTTGCTGCATACCCTCGTTAATGAAACTTTTATGGCTTATGTGGGCATAATTTGGCAGATCTATGTAGTACTATCAACGAAATGTGAATTGTTGTGCTCTCATTGCCATTTTTTCTGTCTTCTATAATCTGTGACCAGTGCTGTTAAGTAATGATAAATTGCTTAACTGGCTTTCTATGGGTGCAGTTTCAAAAGTAGTTATCTATGGATGGATTTGAAATGAAGACTGGATCTTATCTTATAGATCAAAGTTATCCACTTTACATGCATGAAGCGATGCACACAAGAGAGTTGTTTAGGGGAAGTTTGCTTTCAAACCCTGTGTTACTGGGCTTGTTACTGGACAAAGTAAGAAGGAAGAGGCTTCTGTGTGTCAGTGGGGAAAGACTCCAAATGCCTGTAAAAGCAAAAGTGAAAACGTGAGCAAGAGGGATACGAAGAATATAGTTGGTCAAACCAACGGATCAGGCTGAAGCAGATTAATTTCAAAGGATTGGTTCTTTCTCTGAGGAGGAGGACACAGCTCCTACTTCCAGAAGTCATCATGAATCCAGAGACAAAAATCTTCCCCATGATTCCAGTTTCTTAAGGAGGGGTATCATTAAACTATCAGAGCGATGTCAAAACGTGTTCCTTGGCAGGCAGATGCAGGTTCTGTGCAGGGCACACGGTATAGGGAAGAAGTTGCTGACTATTGCACACTCATAAACCCCTCCCGAACAAGGAACACAGTTCAAGCACTGTAGCCCCAGGCCCATCTCTAGTGATGATGAAAATTTCAAATGCCATCTTTGGTATCAGGATTTTATGTCCATAGTAAATAACAATCAATTCAAATGTCAAGAATAGTTTGTCATTAGAAAGTGATTTTTTTTTTCCTCTTTCTGGAAGTTTTACCAGTCTGTGAGAATCAAACATGAGAGTTTGGAGTTAACACTTGTTCCAAAGAGACAAAGGTCAGTGCGTTCCCTTGGCTTCCTTTATTAGCTGAAAAGGGTGGGGGAAGGAAAATAAATATGTAGCTTAATAGGCAATCAAAACTGTTTGCGAATGTGTGTCTGGTCCAGCTTATTCAAGACCATGATACACATGTAAAATATGCTAGTGGTGCTACATAGTCAAAAAAGCAGCTTGCCAACACTGTTAAGTTACTATTTATTTCCTTTTAATTCCACTGGGTGTGACATTTATGTCCAAATACATCTATCATTTTGTTGGGCTTTTCCTTAGCCCTACTACAGTCCTGAAAGGTTATTTAAGTTTTTGCATGTGGGAATGACCAGCTGTGAAGACTTTAGAATTGAAAAAGATACTTTTATATTTTGACCTGACTTGACTTTTCTTTAAAACAAGAGGTCTTTCGTGTTTTAAAACAAGTCTTTTTGCAGAATAAATGAAACCATATAAACTTTTACCTTTTTAAAACCTCTTTGTTTATGAGAACAGTGTTTTATTCACTGAGTTTACCAAAAGTAAATGCTGTCCTGTGTTGTGAGTGGTGTGATAAGCTCATCTGACTAGTTTAGGTATGACATAAATAGATGATGCAGAGAATGTCAAGGAGCCTGCTGCAGGGTGTTTGGATTATATGCGCTTACATCATGTTGAAAAAGAGATCAGTGGCATGCCATAGAATTTGAATCAGGCCTACAAAATTGGTGAATTGGTCTACAACTAACTGGTCTACACAAATATGGCAATTTACTGAAACGGTGTTGCAGCTGGATGCGCGTATGGTTGTGCTGAAGATGACTGCTTCCCACTCACTTAGTTGAGTTGGAGGGAAAAACCTCTTTTTTTGTGGTAATGGTTCCGAAGAGCCCTTTCAAGTAACGGAAATGATGTGATGCCAAGAGACGCTCTTGTATAAAGTTTTGCATTTGACAGAGGAGACCATTAAGCAATTATCATCTCTGCTGACATACCAGGCGCTGGCAGGAGTAGTTGTATCGCTGGAAATGTTTATACCCAGATCCTGGAGAAAATGTTGGCGTTTCACTCACACACCAGCGGGAATTACACGAGTTAGTAACATACTCCTTTCAGAAGGCCCCTCAGATCTGGGTTAATGAAGCGTTTGAGAATCTTCCTCCAGCTACTGGTTCTTGTGCAGTAGGAAGCAACGGGTGAGCTGCAGTGCCAAACACTATTTTATTGCTGAAGTTTCCGAAGCCTGAGTGAAAACTCAGTGTGACTGGTGTCTCACCAGAAGAGCTTGGGCTTCAAATGTCAAACAGCCAAACAAAAGGGTGCACCTTCAAAGCAAAGTGTTACTTATTGAGACTACCTGTGGTCTCTTAGCCAAAGAAGAGGTCATGGGATTCAGGCAAAAGTCGTCTGGAGATATATCTTGTGAGATATCGATTGCCTGAAAAAAATTGGTGCGCCTTTGATCACACAAGTCCTCCAGGTTTGAAACAGGGTCGACAAGCTGAAAGCTAAATATAGGTTAGCTCTTTGTGTGAGATTTGTCGTTTTAGACTTGAAGATCCTCCATGCCCTAAAGTACGTGATTTTTTTCCCACTGTCAACAGGTCTTGCAGAATGACACTATTTCTTCATGCATTTCGCCTTACTTATGACCTCAGGGCATCACGAAAAAAGGTATTGTTTATGAAATACAAGAACTGCAGTCGAGCAAACAATTCAGGCAACTTGTTCAAAACTTCTTTTTTTCCAATATGTAGATGTATCTTCCATACTCATAATGCTGATTACATTGCATTACATGAGCTAAAGGAAAACTAGTTTTCCAGCTAGTCATCAAGTGTCATCAAATACATGTGGAACCTATATGGGCCTTGTAATATATGTTGAAAGCACTTGTCAGCTGTGACTGGCATGCCTAACAATGTTCAAGTAAAACAAGAAAAAAGACAGAGAAAAAAAACCCAACAGGCTGGAAAACCTTGCTTAACTGGGATTATTTTGACCAGATAATGTAAAGTTGCTGCATGAGCATGAGAAGCAGGTTCAGATCACACTTTCCTGGCTCCTTGTGGTTTTTACCAAGGTTAGCATTTTAAACTACTATTAAGATGTTGGTCCTCCTTTTGTTTTCTTTTCTCCAGAAGGTAGTTATGGCATGGAAAGGAGAAAATAGATCATGATGAGCCTTCTTAAGCATTAAATGGTGGGCCTTCCCATTGATGTCAATGGGCTAGCACTGGAGATGTCATGCCTCTGTCATGACACTCACAGGGTGAGTGTCATGAGGATGGAGCCAGGCTCTTCTCAGTGACAACCAACAGTAAGACAAGGGGTAATGGGTTCATGCTGGAACACAAGAGGTTCCACTTAAATTTGAAACTTCTTCACAGTGAGGGTGCCAGAGCACTGGAACAGGCTGCCCAGGGAGGTTGTGGAGTCTCCTTCTGGAGACATTCAAAACCCACCTGGATGCCTTCCTCTGTAGCCTTATCTAGGTGTTCCTGCTCCGGCAGGTGGATTGGACTGGATGATCTTTTGAGGTCCCTTCCATCCCTAACATTCTGTGATTCTGTGATCCTTATTTATCTATGGAGACACCCTGGGAAGGATTAAAAGGGTGGCTTTAACTGCAAGCAATAATCACAGACCCAAGCGTTTTGGGGAACTCAGCAGTGGGAAAACACCAGTCATAATACTGAGTGGTGGTTCTCCATGCTGCATTTCTAATTGTCCATTGAAAAATGTTATGTTTAATGTTCTGCTTTGGTTCTAGGGGCTGGAGAGAACAACTGCAAGTTGCTTTACCTGTGAATAACATCTTGTCTTCACAGGCAACATGAATGGTTTCAGCTGGTGAACGAACTGAAAGAATAAAAGCCTCAGAGCACTCACAGAATAATTGTTTCCTCTACCACATTGCAACTTCATCTCTTGGCGACAGCGTATTTCCACTGCTCACTGGCTGTGGTTAATGAGGTAGAAAGGGCATTCATAGAATAACATTGTTCCAAGAACATGAAATCGAGTCACACTTGGACTCCACTTTTTGTTTCCTCCTCCACTAGCTATGTCTGCCCATTTGCTTATCAGTCTCTCCAGAACACCAGACCTCTGCGCTGATCCCATCTCTTACTCATGCTTTGCTCATTTCTCAATGTGGCTATTACTGCTTTTCAACTTTGTCTTCCGAAATCCCTAATTTGAATTTGAGGCGATTCAGACTGCGGATGTGCATGAAAATCAAAAGATGATTAATCCATAGCAAGTATATGCAAGGGTATAACACATTCTGTGTATTCAAAGAACAACACATCATGTTTCAGGTCTTATTGCATTAATTTATTACTAGTTGCATTGTTAGGCAGTAAATTTGGATTTGCACACAGCAAATGGATTGCCACATTTTGTTACAAGACTGCAAATTCATGCCATTTTAGCAAATTTTAGCTTGGTATACCTTTGGTGAAGCAATAGCATATAGTTGTGCCAGACACAAGATGTAAGGTCCATACCTGTTCCTTCTGCTCATTTGGCTCTTAGAGGGGAGGACACTTGGTATTTTTAAAGTCGTACAATCTTGATTGGCGGTATGCTGTCTTACTGGAAAACGCTCTTCTGTTATCCTGTGTTCTTGTTGTTCTCTCATTAGCAAAGACAAGATCCCTCCTCTGAGCTGCACCTGGAAACCGCAGCCTACACCACCCTTGCCTCTCATGCAAGGTGTGTACAAGTATAGACGGGGAAGCTTGCCAGATGTTAGAGCCACGATCCATGGTGTTGATTAGATAAATGAAGTCCCAACATGGAAGCACTCTTCTATAGTAGTGGGCACAACCACAGCATAGGTCACATTTAATCATTATTCCATTGGCTACCTGTGCACCTTCCAGCTCTTCTGCACAAGGTAGGGTGTACAGACTTGCTGTGGTTGTAAGCTCCTGTATTTCAGTCAGAAAGGCCTGCTGCTGTCTTCTCAGACACCTGTGACAGACATTATCTACTCTGTCAACCTGTGTAACGTCCTCAAATTATGCATCTGCCATTTAGGGTGATTTTAGCACCTAAATCATTCGGTAGTATCTCACTTCTCTACTCAGCCTAGGACTCGAAGTAAAGACTGAGTGCAAACAAATACTATTTTCCCCGATACCTCTTGTGACAGAGATCAACTGGAACTTAGTTATTGCTCTTTGAAAGTTCACAGTTCACAGTTCAGGCTGAGAGTTTAACAACCACTTGTATGGCTTTACCAAGTGTGTGTGCCCAATATTATACTCTCCTCTCCCTTCTCACAGCATTTATACCTCGGTCAAATGTCAAGATATTCTTGCTTTCTCATGTCTCTTTCGCATGAGAAAAACAAAGCAAAGAAAGCAAAATGCATTTAAGATTCCAACATGGGAAAACAGTATTTTCTGCATATCTTTATAAAAGAGATGAGGTATCAATGTCTTCAAAGCCAAAATTTTGAAAACCAAAAAACTCATCCTGAGGCAAACACCTGCCTAAAGCACTCATTACGAAACAAGCGCTTTGTCACAGTTTAAAGAACCTGTTTTCAGATACTTTTACTGGAGGCAAGTGCTGAGTGGCCCCACCACAGATGACACTTATCTCTGCCTTCAATCATTTCTAATGCTTGCATAAAACTTAGTGCTGCTGAACTTGTGTTTTGTCAGCAGCTGATGAGGAATGTGCTATTTACTTTGCTGCTAAAGTAGCACTGTTGAGCAACCATGCAGCTAGTACACCATGAATATCCTGTAAATGTCATACGAACTGGAAAATTAAAAAAAAAAAAATCTATAGGAAGTACCTGTAAATGACCCACACTTAGGATAAAATGAAGAGCTGCTGTATAAGAAATTATTTTAAAGTTTGAACGACAGATGACGAACAGGAAGAGGCCTGTTTGCCTGAACTTCTTCAACAACAAAATACTGTGAACAGGAAAGGCTTTTGCAATACAATGCCTTCATGTCAATAGCTTTCGGATTCTCAGAACTAAAAATTTCCTTGGGTTGTTTCACTGGTATTCCTAGTCGCAAGTAAACATAAGAGATTATTAAGAATTAATCTGACAACTAGAACAGATTTGGATGAATTGGAAATGTGTGAATATCACAGAGACATTATTGATTTGAAAAGTCCTACAAATATTAAAAAACTAGAATATAATCACTTAATATAAAGAGTTATCAGATGATTCTTTGCATATTTTGAACATGTCAAAACCCAAGACTCTTTAGGACAGGGGTGTCAAACCCATTTTCACTGGGGGCCACATCAGCCTTGTGGTTGTCTTCAAAGGGCCAAATGTAATTTTAGGACTGGATAAATATAACTACTAAATATAACTGTAGGACTGTATAAATATAACTACTCCTACATGTAAAATTACATTTGGCCCTTTGAAGACAACCACAAGGCTGATGTGGCCCCCAGTGAAAATGAGTTTGACACCCCTGCCTTAGGAATTTCCCACCCCCCCAGTCTCAGAACGGCACCTTTGAAATCCAGAAATGAGTTGCTTTGATGCAATGTTTGGAGCAGTATCCCCATTTGAAGTTGCAGAAATAGATTTTGCCTCTCCCCAGATCTCCTGCATAGTTTAAGGCTTCTATGTGTGCACAGTACAGTCATCCTCATAACAGCTCTGTCCTCCAAACCTGCCTGGTTTACAGACAGGAGTGTTTATTTGGCCTAAATTGGAGAAATCTGCTTTTCCTGGCTCCAGATTAGAAGAGAGTTTTGGATGAGCACTTCTGATGGTGATTTAGATATGCAGGTATATGTGGGATACGGCAAAATCTAATAATCACTCTATTTCTAAATGCAGGGTAGTCTGGATCTGCAAAACAAGGTTTTGAAACAAGAATGACAACAGTTGCATACCTCTCAGTGTGTTTTATTGCCAGTTTAGCTCATTCTCATCACACACCTTTTCAGAACATAAAAAAAATACTGGTGACAGACAACTCCCAAATGCAGTCAATTGTTGTCTGGTACGAACATACCTGTCCGGCACTATTAAAATAAGTTACTAGATTACTGAAAGTTTTCAAAATTATAGAGTAAATGCTAATGGCAAGTATTACTAAAGCTAATCTAATCTTTATTAATAGTGAGTGTAATCTAATTTGGTTGTTTTTTTCAACCTTTTAATATTGGGGCATGCAAATCCTTTATCTGCAGACTCCTAAGAAGCCAACTGTTCACTGGTTTATCAACCTTGTATTACATGCAACAACAGCAGCGTAGCCTTTTGCATCTTTTTGTCACAATATTGAAAAAAGTTGGGAAATGATTTACCTGAGATCTAGATATCTAAAATTGAATATATATGATATTTATACAGAGCAGTCCAGGTTCTCAAATCCCACATCTTGTCAGCAGCTAGTCAAACATCACTGCAATTATGGTCCCTGCATTTATTCATATCTTAGCAGTTAAAGTATTGATAGATTAGTTGAGGAACTGTAAGTTTAGGAAACAAAAGCTGAATGTAACTTGGGCCAGAGGTCATATTTTTAGTGTGTGACTGTAGCTATCACAAAATGACAGGAATTGTTCAGACAGCAAGAAATTAAAATACTTTCATAAACATATCCTAGAGTCACAATGTTTTTTATCCTAGTAAAAGTGGTCTTATTGCTAGTCTTATAATTTTTAAGTTTTAGTTAAGGAGGTCTATCAAACAAAAAATTAAAAGCCTTGTCAACTGCATGGTGTAAAATAATCTCTCCTCAAGCTCAGATATACAACAGACACCTTTTCACAAGTTACATCAGAGTGTCAGCACTGACTCGACATCAATAATTACTTGTCATCTGGAGTTTGCTACGTTATGATCACTGATACTGCACACGATGGTCCGTTTGCAGGAAGTGGGGGGGTGTCCACTAAGGGACGGGCTATCCAATGTGTGAGAGGAGACTTGGTGACACTTTCCCATCGTTTTCTGCTAGAAGTTCTTCCACGCTCTGCTCTTCGGTAGTAGGGGACACACTCCAATTGCTATTGTCCAAACAGGATGCTGATGGCCATCAAAACACAGCACACAGCCACGAAGGGGCTCTTCCGTTCACCTGAGAGGACGGAAAAAAACCAAAGCAAACCAAAAATTCAGGCAGGACAAAACAGATCTAGGCTGCTCCTAGTCTAACATTATACTTATCCCACTGCATGTGCAAATTAATATTCATTTCTAGCTGGAGAAATGCTATGACAACAAATTTTGCACTGAGAAAGAATACGCATGGGAGTGGGAAAACTAAGATGTAGTACAGGATACATTGCTACATAAAGACAGAAATGGAAGTGATTGTTTTAACCAAAGGTCAATGCAAGGATTGCTATCTTAATATAAAACATTGTTTCCAAGATGCGGTTTCCAGGAAAACATGAGGAAAAAAAATATATATATATATATAGTGCTGTTATCTCTTAGATCCAAAGAGAGAGCCAGGAGGCAGGCATTGGAAAAGGCCGATCAAACCACCAAATCTTCTATTGGCTGTGTTCCCAGCTGTGGCTAAGGGCTATCACTGCCCAAAAGCTGTTCTGCACCAGCTGAGGTACATCTTCTATGCGTGGTATCATGTAGGAGCCAGCTAACTGGCTGGGGAACTCACAGCAGCACAGACATGGCCAGATGCCTCTTTTTTCTTTGCTAGAAAGACATAATATTGTCAGCATGTGGAGAGTGTCTGGTCCACAGATTTTCAGTTTAGAGATAAAAATGGTCAACAGATTACAGAAGTTGCACAGACGCCCCTATTTCTGACACTTCCAAAATAGCGTTAGAGTTTTTTAAGGCAGACCACGGATGAAAGTGAAGTTTACTCCATTAACAGACTTATTTTTGCTGGCAACGGTAATTGAGAAAGATCTATTCCCACCCATTTGGTCCAGATCAAAATGTTACAGAGGTCTCTTGTTCACCAAATAAGCTATGAAAAAACAAAAAAGAATCTTAGGGAACTGTAACACAATCAGGAGAATATTAGTCATGTTAATCAGACTGCTACCTATTTACACGGGCACTGCCTCCACTTAATTAGCCAGGCATTTTCTCTCTTCTACTTAAGCATTACGCTTTGTGAATCTACTTACTTCTCTCTGGAGAGCAGACTCCCCTACACCAGACAGTACTTCCAGCCCACAAAACTGTCAGGAAGCGTTAATACCGCAATGACTCTTTAAAGTGAGAAGATTCCTGGTTTTAAGCATTCAGAAGCATAAGGACAGAGGTTTGCTTTAAACAAAGTTCCATTTACTTTCGCTGTGCGAGGTCTTTTGTCTTACTATAAACCATCTTTTCTGAGATGCAGTTTTCAGAGAAATAGTAAGGAAAAATAAATGCCAAGGCTCCCAAGTCTTGTGTTAAGGTGTAACCCTCAGAAAATAGCCCTCAGGACCTTCAAATGTGGGAGGAACAAACTTTCCACAGCAAAAGAAAAATGAAATACTTGTAGCGACACCCATAAGCAGGAGTGCCTGCCACAGTGACATTACAAGACATAATGATCTGGCATATACTTCAAATAACTGAACGAATTAATGTCTGCAGTTTCACATCTGTTTAAAAAAAAATTTGAGGAAGTCCACCTCCTACAGTTTAAAGCATTACAATTTTCATATGGATTATACTTCCCTGCTTTTCATTTTCTTAAATGAGAAGTCACCACATGCAGATTTAAAGAACATTTTGCACAACTTCGTAAATATGTAACCACTTGGTGGTTATTAAAATCTTATGCACACGTGAAAAAGTTGTTTAAACATACTGGGCAAGGTAAATGTAAAGGAAGCCAGTAAGCATTTTCATTTTTAAAAGCCTACACTTTCTACATGCTTTTGTGATTAACACAAATAAAATCATAGGAATCATCTTCAAAGCTCATTTCCCATACTGAGGATATGGTACTGTTATGTAAAGAAACATACAGAAGGAATGTTAATATGCTACCTCAGCACCTGTCAGCCTAAAAGAAAGGCAAATCGGACCATTCCAGATAGAAGTTAAAAAGAAATTAGTGTTTTACCTAAAAAACAGAGAAGGAAGTAGTTCAATATGGGGCACAAAAGTAGACACGTTACTTCAGATACAGCAGACGCAAACATTACTGTCACTACATGTTGGGGAAGCAAGACTATATTCCAAATGAACTCCAGTACTTAACTTTATCAAGCTGACAGGGACATCATAACTCCCCTTGTATACTCTTTTAAATATTTTTAAGCTGTTTGATGTGCACAGCTAATACAAAAAATATGCTTGCACTTAATTAACTAGAAAGATGGTAAGGTAAGGTGTTTTTTTCAACCTTGGAAAAAATCTTAATGCAACTGAATTTTCACATTTGTTTTTGCTGCCATAGCTCAAAATTCATTTCTGACAGGTGCCACCTTGCCAGTATCTTTCAATTACAATACTAAAATTAGTTCTGCTATGTCTATTATCTGCATAGGACAATATCACCAATCATTTTAACAACAGGTCTTCACAAAAAACCTGATTTTTGCATCAATGCTTTTTGACATACTGAAATACATGTCACATCCCTTTCAAAGGCTAAAAATACAAAAACAGGAACCATACATTTTGCCTTTAGGTTCAATGACAAGTAGGAAGATCTAGAATTACAAGTTCAATGATTCTGCTCTGTATTAACGATGCAACTTGAAGAACACTATTTTGATAATGGATTTGTAATTAAAAAAAAAATCTTGGATATATCTTGCTGAGATGCCCCTGCAGTGCTGCGTCCAGCTCTGGAGCCCTCAGCACAGGACAGACGTGGACCTGTTGGAGAGGGGCCAGAGGAGCCACAGAAATGATCAGAGGCTGGAACAGCTCTGCTGGGAGGACAGGCTGAGAGAGTTGGGGTTGTTCAGCCTGGAGAAGAGAAGGCTCCAGGGAGACCTTATTGCAGCCTTTCCATACTTAGACGGGGCCGACAACAAAGATGGGGACAGACTTTTTAGCAGGGCCTGTTGTGACAGGACAAGGGGTGATGGTTTTAAACTAAAGGAGGGGAGATTCCGGGCAGACATGAGGAAGAAAAATTTTACACTGAAGGTGGTGAGAGCCTGTCCCAGGTTGCCCAGAGAGGTGGTGGATGCCCCATCCCTGGAGACATCCCAGGCCAGGCTGGACGGGGCCCTGAGCAACCTGAGCTGGTGAAGATGTCCCTGCTCATGGCAGGGGTGGCACTGGATGAGCTTTGAAGGTCCCTTCCAGTCTAAGCTGTTCTATAATTCTATGATATTAATGCTATGCAACTTCTGTTGCATATTCCCATTTCCTTCTCAAAACAAATTCAGAATAAGGATTAAAATAAATATCAATGTTATTGGAAAATGTCTTAAATAAGATTGAGCTGATCAGCTTACATACGGATGCCATTTGACACCAAGAGCTTTGCATATTGCAAAAGTGAATAGAAGCTAACTAAAGAAAGGAGAGAAAAAAGACATTTGTGATTAAACAGAACCATACTGCATTATGAATTCCATGTTGTTACTGTAAGGTAAACATCTGGCTTTTGTCAGTAGTCCATTAGAATTTCAAATAGAGAGCAGTTTATAAGGAATCATTGATTTCTTTGTATGTTAATAATAAGAAGTATGCCCTTGGTTATTTCACATAGCAAAAAATGTGAAAGGCTTTTGCTAATATAACATCACATATATGAATTGCCATTAGAAAACAGAGGCTTCCATGAGGCTATGTGAACTAGTCAGTCATACTCCACCTGTCTCCCTTCACTATTTTTTTTGTGCATTTTTTAACATGATGTATAAGCATGGGTGTCATTGCTACATGGAAACATTGTCCTAATAAATAATGCATACTCTAGAAAAAGCACTGGTCTTAAAGATTTCAAAGAAAAAAATATTACCAATCCTGGCGCATTTCCAGAAAATTCCCAATAATCTGTAAAGATAAAATAAATTTATTAGTTTTCATAAAACAATTTAAGTCAACTGATTTTCTTTCCTCTATGCTAAACAATCCAAACTATCAGTAGTTCGTCAGCTTGACAGTCTTCTCAATTTCAGAAAACACCAGGACCCTGCACAAAGGGTTAAGGCTATGAACCAAACACGTGGCAAAGTTCTTTTAAAGTGTAGCAAAGTATTTTGCATGCAAGAAAAATAAAGATGTATTTACTCAGCTATGTTCCAAATCTAAAGATATCATCAGAATTTTACATTCTACATTAAAGTACCCCAGACAGAAAATTGTGTGGAAAAAAAAAAAACAGAACTAGAAAAATAGTGGAGTAGGAAATAACAACAGACCTCCAGGTCATTGTATATGTAAAACTTTCTATGTTAAGATTTTGAAGCAAGTTTTCCTGCAGGTATGAGTCACGATAAAACTGAAATACTTCAATGCTTTGTAGTCTCTCCTTTGTATTTCCCTTAAAAAGAATAAATAAAAATGTCTTTTCTAGCAGACCATACTCATAGGTGTAACCTGATATAATTCTTCAGGCTTGTTTTTACCCTTTTGCTGATGTTTACCTTGCTCATGTCTCTCTAACGCTGCTTGCCCAGTATGTTAATTCTCACAAGCGAAATAACAAAGGAGAAAAGCAGGATTCAACTATTCAGAGCACATTCAAAGGGATGTGCAAGCATGTATGATGCAAATTCATAATTTCTCTGTGTAACTAAAACAATCTCAGACCGACCGCTCAAAAGGGCCAAGAGCAGGGACTGCTTTAGAACCTGATGAGGAAGATCGGAAGAATATCAAAGCATCCTGAACCAAAAGCCAGTTTTCAACTTTTCAAATGTTGGTCAAAAGTGCATTGAAAGCTTCTCTACAGCAAGGTTTCCTTCATAGTACGCACTAGCAATGCAGTAAAACCATCTGGATTCAACTATATTGTCTATACAGATTTATGGACTGAAAAAAAACTTAATTATTTTTCCTCCTTCTCCTGATATGTTTATCAGCAGTAACTTCAGCCTGCATTATTCGTGGGGTTGCATCTACTACCTGCTGTGATGGCAGCTCTCCAAGTGCTTTCCCGCAGCGTGCTGAACCCATACCCACAATGGTTTGATTATCTGCCTTCCCCCCTTTCTGGAGCTCTGGCAATTGCCTATTTTTTTCTTGCTTAAACACAGACAGGTAGTTTTGGGCCACTTGCTCTTGCATACTTCAGCAGTCAACGTATCCTGCACTTAAAAAAAAGGATTTATACGCTACTTCATATTTTATGGCCTCTTTTATGGTCTTAGTTTACTTCAGCATGTCTCCCTCTTTCCATTTAGCAGCCTCCCCTTTACTTGTAAAACAAAGGTCTGGTGTTGGGCAGGTGAAAATCAAGTGTTCCAAGAGGCAGCAAGTGACTGAGGTTTTCAAAGTCCAAATGAAATGCTTCTTGACGTGTACCTCTAGCTGACAAATTTATTGTGAACAGCATTACAGTATTTTCATTTCTGGAAAACAGGCTTTTTCATTTGTGCTTTAGATCATTGTACCTCAAGCCAAGAGTATTTCTGTATAGTCGAAGCTCATTTTTTCTGCTTTTATATAGCTCCACAAGCAGAAATAATAATCCCTGCAGGTAGACCATCGTACTTTTCCAGGCTAAGAGGTCACACAGTGAAGTAACCTGAAGACATCTATCCACTTTTTGAAGATGCATGCAGCTAAAAAGGCATTCATGTGTAAATCTTCCAGAAACTTCCTATAGTACTGTGTGGATATGTTTAAGAGTCTCAGAACTGTTGTTACTGTCTTTAAAATTAATATTTGCAGATCACATGCTGCAAAAACAACACAAAAACTTCTACAGCCCAGCATCTCATGTTACCATCTCTCAAAAACTTGCCCAGGAATTCGAAGAAATAAAACCTTACTGTCCTTTTCATACGCATATTCGAAGAATCTCACCTGGGAAAAATAATCTCAGCTCCTTCAGGCAGTCTATAAATCTGTTGACTTTGATTCACAATCTCAGCAAAGGCATTTCTGTGCCTTCTCAGGGCTTTTTTGACTGTATGTTACAACGTAAAGTTACGACTGAAGTATCAGACATTGTTCCTAGCCCTAGAAAACCCCATTCTTGGTGAAAACATGAGTTTTCCTTTCTGATGTGGGAGGTACACAACAGAAAATGGGTTTCATCATCTACCCTTACTGCAGTTAAGAATTTATAAGCTTAAAGTCACCACTGCCAGGAGGACTGACAAGCCTTGCAATAGATGACAACAGTACCTTTTTAAAAGGCTTGTGCTGCTATTGGAATAGCTCAGTACATTTGCTTGTCCACATAGTTAGCTGCTGAGCAAAGGCAAATTGAAGTCTGGCCTTCTAAACAGCTATAATCACAGCCTCTGGATGAACCTGGGAGCTCATGTTGGAAGAAAAGCCCGTGCAAGCCTTCTGCTCTCCTGATTTTTTCCATTACTGTTCACCTCAGGCCCACAATATTCACCTCTTCAAGTCATAACGTGTCTGATTATTACAGAAATGATGCTGCTTTAAATGAATCTATTCCAAAATAATTCCTCCTGAAGCAACTACCGAAAGCAACTGCACTGTTCCTTATTCTCCCCTTCATGTCCATCTTCATCCTTGTTTCGATGCACGTGAAATGTGTCAGTCTGGCTTGCACGCCTGCTGTTTTCTGGCAGCCACAAGTCAAACCAGCATGAGCTGCTGCAAATTCTTGGCTTTCAGTGTTAACATTAAAAATGCTGATCATGAAAGTGGTCTTGGTTATCTGGAGAAAAAAAAATTCAAAGAAATCAAGCCCACTAAGACAAGAAATGGTTAGTAGGGCTGTAGACTTTGGCTGCTAGACTGGGAACGCTGCAAAACGCAGCTGCCATGTGTTTACCAGGACAACCCCAGCGTCACTGCAGGAGGGAGTGTGGGAGACACCTCACTGCAATGCTCATGGCAAGTCAAGGGAAATCTCTGCTACCCATAAGCTAACACGTATTTCTGGTTAGCAGGGAGGAAAGAATTATGTCGTGGCGCGCATTCCCGTCTAGTTAGCATGAAACAGTAAATCTCCACTTTCTTTCCCAAACTTAAATGCTATTGCTCAGGACAAAGCACATGGAAACTCTCAAGCTGCGTCAGGGAAAATGAAGGTTTAAGATTCTGTTTGGCTTGGTAGGAAAAGACATGTTTTGGCAGAAGTCAATGGGATGAAATACAGTGTTATGAGGATGGGTGACATCACTTTGCAACAGTTTCTCAACCAACAGAAACATGTTTCTTTACATACTATCAACAGATTTAAATCTTCAAAGTTACCACTCAGTCAGAAATATAGTGAACAACTATCAACATCTCTCCTGTCACTTTAATATTTTATTACAACTTTTTATGCTATTAATTTGGAGCAGGAATAATGAGGTAAGATCATCTTTGTGGTAAAATGAAATATCACTAGAATTTATTTTATCCAGCATGTCTAGACGTTTCCATTTGAGCATGGAATATGTTAGTGAAGAGGGACAAGGGTTTAAGAGCATATGAGCTCCATATAAACATCTACCATTCAGGAAACAAATTTCATTGCTTCCAGGCCAACGTTTTATTCTCCAGTACAAAGTAGACTACATACACATATATGTATAACAAAAATAAAATAGTATGTCCAACATCTATATAAATACAAACCTACAGATCAAACGCCCAACTTCTCCACTGTGTCAGCACTCCTTGAAAACGTTTTATGAAGAAAGTTCTATTGTATTCCAGACAGATTTGCCTCAAGAATAAACAGAGTAGCTCCAGATTAAAGGAAATACACTCTGCCAAGAACAGCACTAAAATTTTAATCAGTAAAGTAAATATTCTTACTTCTTACTGTGTATACCTCATTGACTATTGTGTTATCTTCTACTAGCAGACATCCAAACTCCCCCCACCCTCTCTCAGTCCTTCATGAAGTCATCCTTTCTTTCCATCTTTACTGTTATCAAAAGAAATCTCTCATGTCAGTGACAACCTCACAGCCTCATATGAAAGGACAGAAGCATTTTCATGTTAGAACTCCAAATTAAAAAAAAGCTAGTGTACTCTGGATATCTTACATTTCTACAATAAAACTTGTATGATAAATTTGATGCTTTTTCTGAAAATTAAATGCAGAAGTGGCAGAAGACACTTAGGGGAAAAAAAATCACTTTCTTTAACAGCAAATGATCTAATGGAAAAAGTGGACAAGTCAAACACCCAGCGCTCAAAAACCTGTCTGTTTTTTTCCAGCTAGAACATTACCAGCTAGAATTACCTCCTACTTCTATAAATATTATCTCTTTTGTGTCAACCTTGGGTGACAGTATTACTGAAACACTACGGATGGCTTCAGCGGTTTCTAGGTCAAAATCACCCAATTGGTACTTTAAAACCACAGCATTTAAATCACAGTCCAACATCCAGTCACATTCTTGGTAGCACAAAGAAAACTGGCAAGCCAAAAGGTGAAAAAGTATTAACAGCATAAGTGAGGCACAGATTTGGCTCCATGGCTGTCCCCATCTCCCATCACCCCAAAAACTGTGCTGCCAAGCAAGGTAGGGAGGAACTGTTTAGCAGCAGTATTAGCTCTGCAACATTAAGCCCATTCCAGGAGAAAGGGAAACAAAAGGAAAAAAAAACACTGGTCTCCTAGGAACACCTGTTTTAGGAATAAAAATGAGAAATGAGGTTATAGTGACCAAAAGTTTTGTTAGGTTTTGTACAAGGCTTTGTAGAAGGTTTCAAAAACTTCTCTACAAATTCCTGAAAGGATTAAAAAGAAAAAGATAAGGACAGTGTTGCTTATTTTTTTATAAAATAGTTTCATTTTTCTTTTTGTTAGACTGCTGGTGAAGCTGTGTTTCAAACTCACACTTCCAAAATTACTATTTTGAAAACAAACAAAAAGACAGCTTCTGCTGTTAATGTTCTTTTATCCAGCCTTAAGAATAAAAAATAAACTATTACAGCAACAGCTGAACATAGAAAAATGTTTTCTGTCACTCATGTCTGTATCTTTCATAACCACCTAAAGAGAAAGCTGCAAGTCTAGAAAATAAGTAACACAGCTCTATTAGTTGGCTTTGCTAGTTAATAAATTCTTATTATAAAATTGTAAGAAAGAGCTTTCAAGTACATGATAGCCTTCTATTTTAAGGTGTAAAATGAAGATTTTCTTTTATCTTTAAAAAAAAAAAAACTTTTTCAAAGCAGGATTTGTATTACCATACACCATTAGAAGATACTAAAAGTAAAACTTTGTAGTTAAACCCAAACGGCTTGTGTATTTTTAAAATGAAAAGACTACATACCCAGTTTTATTTTTGTCCAGTAAGCTGGGAGCCAAGGATCTGATATAGGCACAGGTGCATATGAGTAGCAAGATGACGGTCAGTAAACTCTGAAAGTTGAAGATGGCAGACTACAGAAGGAAATCAGAAAAAGAAAAATCACATCTTTGCATACAAAACATCCCTTGCTGCATAAGCTGGAGAAAATAAATGATCCCTGAGACAATACCCATTAAAAACAAAAAAGAAACCTACAAAGCCAGTGAGCGAGCAACTCTTAACAGCTCATTGCACACAATGGTGGAAGAACAAGAGTTTTTCCTTCTCAATCCATCACAAGAAGGGCAAAGAAACAGCAGACAAAATGGTAACCTTACAGTTTTGCTCTCAGGTACCTGTTTCAAAGCCAGTTGTGGAAACCTGTTAGCAGCAGGCTAAGAGTTACAGAAAACAGATGTTCCCTCTCAGCCAAAAATAAGTGTAACTGTGGTTTGCATCAATAGAATATGGTGGTGGTGGTGAAAGTGGAGATGAAGAGTATTTGACAACTAAACCAGCGGCAGCCAAGATAGAGAACAACAATAAATATGTAGGAGGATTGTTAATATATTTCTTTACGAAGTCAATAGACAAAATTCAACAGATTTGTAGAAATATATACAATCATACCCACATGAATTATGAAAATATAAATTATTATTTTTATTTTCAAATCATCTTTTGATTTTAAATTTAAAAAGATCTTTACTAGAAATAAATTTTCAGACATGCTAATTATATGGCAAATGCTAGACAAATGAAAGAATTCCCTTAAGAAAGAGAAATAAAAAGCCATAGCTTGCTAGTCAAACTAATCTGCCTACTGGCAATAAGAAGAAACAATTATCGAGAAACTGCTACAATATCTATTTCCTAAAGTTTAAAATATCAGAAAAATGCAGTAAGTGCATATCACAAGCACTTCTTTTTAACTAAAGCCGAAGCCTTGTATCGCCAACATGTTCTTTAATCATTAACTTATAAGCAACTATAATTGCTTACGTGAAGCAATCTCTTACAGAAATATAAATGTTGTGTGAGTAGAGAAGGTACTCCTGTAAGCACCGCTGTAACTCCATAACCAAGCACAAAATCTGGAAGAAAGATGGCTGATGCCAATTTCCAGCAACTGCCACATCACCATTCCAATAAATAATGCACTAGCAACATTCTTTTTTTTTTCCAATACGTTTGCTGGAATTTTTAGTAGAAATATTTACCTACCAGTCCTTGTGATCTGTAGCTTCTAATAATTAGTCCCAAATATGAAACTTAGATCCTTCTTACAAAGTGAAAATAATCCTGCTGCATGAAGCTGTGGGTGTTGGTTTTTTTTGTTTGTTTGTTCAGGTTTTTTTTAACCAAGAAATTTAGCACATCTCAACTAACATTTTGGACAGCTTAACAGCAGCAGGTATTATACTAGGCAATTGTTTTATTCAAACAGCCTTCTCAGCGACACTAATTTGCAAATCCTATGTAGTCTGACTTAACCAAACCAAACCAACAAAAAACCCAACCGAAAAAAAAAAAAAAGGCAGCGAAGCAAATACAATAAACTCACTCTAATTTCTGGAGTTCTGATGAATTTGTGTCTGAATATCTCATATTTTTTTGTACTGCTCAACTCAGAAAGCTGACTAGAGTATATAAGCAAGTGTAAATACTTAGCACTTCTGAAAGGATATTATACTGCAGTTTCCTTCTTCAAGCAGAATTTGCTGGGATTTAAAAGCACATCAGAGCTACCACTTCCATAACCTGAGGCACATCTCTGCTGACCTATGTGCACTTTCTTCTGATATCACAAAATTCTGTTTTGAAGGTCTGATAATCAAATTTCACTATATAATTATAAAAGCAAACCACAATATTTCAGTTCAGTATTGCAATAACAGTAAATTAAGAGAGAAAAATTAGAAGCTCTAGAAGCTAGAACATCCATGACCCTTCTGACACCAAGATCTAAAACCTCATAATAAAACACAAACAAACAAAACAAAAAAAAACCCCAAACAAACAAAAATCCAAGCAAACCTTAGCTTACCTAGAAGCCTACAAGAATCATATGAAGCAATACTAGAACATGCAGAGAATTGCCAGCCTGAATAGAATCATAGAACCATTTTGTTTGGAAGAGACCCTCAAGATCGAGTCCAGCCATTAACCCAACACTGGAGCTAAACCACGTCCCAAAGAACCTCACCTATGTGTCTTTTAAACCCCTGCAGGGATGGTGACTCCACCACTGCCCTGGGCAGCCTGTTCCAATGCCTGACAACCCTCTCCACGAAGACATTTTTCCTAATATCCAACCCGAACCTCCCCTGGCACAACTTGAGGCCATTTCCTCTCTTGAGATTGCTTGTTACTTGGGAGAAGAGACCAACACCCGCCCCACGCATTATACAGGGCTAGATAAACAAAGCAATTGAAATGACTAAGTTAATGGGGTCCAGCAGGCCGACAATGGGTGGGTAGCTACTGGTTAAGAAGCAACAGCATAGAAAAGCTGAAGGAGAAATTCAAAAACTCTGCCACCACAGCCTGCATGAGAGATTTCAGCACCCTCGAGGGCAGGCCCTCAAAGGTATGTGTGCTGCTCTCCTTTTTACTTCTGCTTGAAGCAGAAGACCTCTTGCATCAGCTGTCCCTGTGCAGCAACAAAATTCCCAAGCCAGCTCCCTCATTTCTCAAGCACTTCCTATGACAACAGCCAGGGAGACAAAAAAGGGAGAGGGTGAAAATATGATTCTTAGGACGCAGAGTGAAGATTAGCAGCAGAGTAAGGTAAAGAGTGTCAACTACATGCAGCAGCTGATACGCAGGAAGGTCTCTGTGAAGAGTGAGAACACGGTGAAGGGACATTACGTGAGCAGAGTGGTGATCCAACACCCAAAGTCAGCCCTTGGGTACTCAAGGTGAGGCTCCCTGCCTTTCTCCAGAGCCACAGCATTTGTTAAACTGTGTTTAGCTTAGTAGTTCAGCTTAGGTAGCCAGGTCATCATTTCTGTTCTAGCTGGGCGTTAATAACAGACAGATTATTCACAAAGGACACAACACTGACCATCATTACCAGTAGACTCTTGACTTTGTATTAGGCACAACCTTGTGCCAACTTCAGAAACCAGGAAACTCTCAATCGCCCAGCAGAAACAACTCTCATGACCTAGGAGAGGCGGCATCTCCTGGCTCCTGCGGGTCTAGGAACGCGACAGGGCCGGATCCAGGAGGGGCTGCCACTCAGCAAAGCCAGATACTTCCTATCAACTGATTAATTTGATCAGTCCTCGGGGAGAGACAGCTGCTCTCGACATCTCACAGCACAGTGCCTGCCAGTGCGTGGTTCCCATGAATTCCTGCAAGCTTCCTCCTGCAGCTGCTTCCCAAGGAGGCTGGCAGGACCGGGTACTCCAACATAAGAAAAAACGGTAGAAGGGTGCACTTGCTTCCCCTTAAACAGGGACTGTAAATGTATACTCGTGAAATGTGTTTTTAGTCAGTCAGTGGGGACAGTATATAATTGTTCTTTGTTGAGCTCTTCATATGTCTCTCCAGACATGCGGCGTAGAGCATTGCTGTAATTACATATGCCGTTCCACTGAGCTGTGCTCTGAATTACACATTTATCTATATAGTCACTTTAAAAGGACAGACAGGCATATTTTGTTTACAGTTTTAAACTAGAAATGAAAATTTATTTCCAAAGTGGATGGCTTCACATTTCACATCTTAAGTAAGTCTTATGGCCCAGCTGAAGTTATAGAAAACGGCGATTTACATCCAGCTGCTTGAACTGATGTAATTGAAAGCTGCTCTAAGAGTCATACATTACTTGGAATCCTTTTAAAAAATACTGCATTCACATACCAAGCTATTTGGAAAATGTCATAATGTAGGTGGGTTGCAGTTCATTTGGTTAAACTGGGTTCCTCTGATCCAAACATAATAAATTGGAATTTTTCAAATGTGTTGTCTGGCTTAATGTAGATCCTGCAAGTCTCATTCCCATTATAAAGAAATTTCAGCAGACGGAGAACTTGAAGCTGTCTTTTAGAGTATGTATCTCCATGTGTGGCAGAAGACAACTAACTTCCCAAGACTGAGATTGCAAATACAGAAAAGAATCAGCATTGTCATTTTATTCTTGTTTGAGGCAGTGCAAGCTGTGGCTTTAATTATACACGCTGAAATTCTCTACATCTGCATTTGGCACATTTTCTGACATGGTGGAAACACCTTAGTAGTTACATTCTGCTCTGAAGCACTATCACATCAACTGCAGCACTACAGAGGTATTGTATTCAGCAGAACTTGCAAGAGCAAGTTTTGTCACAAGTCGTTAGAAATTACAAGACTCCGGATTTTCGCTTTGAGAGCTACATGCCCAAAGGCTCTTTTAAATCCTTCCCAAAATTAGACTTAAAAAAAATAAAGCCTCAATATTATTTCTCTGATTATATCATATCATAGATGCAGACACTTGAATGTATGCCCATCTGAGTCCTCATCTGAACAGCATAGCTGTCAGCACAGAGGACACTGGGGCAAAACTGGGAGTTATATGGAAAGAAAACAACTCCAGTTGCCCTGGAAGACACTGTCAGTCTGCTACAACACAGGAGGAGGAGATGGTGCAACAGCTCCTTTTTCAGAGGTGAGGAGAGAGGGAAGGAGGGAGGACGCTGTAGATGGAGCAAGAAGAAAACTATGGAATAGTACGTGGTAATTTAAGTGTTTAATATACTTTAGTAAGTGTTGATTGAGAGTGAAAAACTTCTTGTGTGGCTGAGGAAGGGAATCCTGATGGGCCATAACATCTGCACAGCCCCTGTCAACCTGATTATAGACAATGTTGTCACTCCTGAACTTCAATCAGCATTACATTTACTACACTTTGGGGAGAAGGGAAAAAAAAAAAAGCAGCAGTAGCTCAGAGTTCTGGTTATCAATGTGCTGAAAGAAAAGACACTCTCAGATGGTTGCCTAAATTTTTAGTCATCACTGGGAAATGTGTGTTCAGCCTCCATAGACATAGCCCTAAGAGATGCACTGATCCTAAACTTTCTTCTACATTGAAAATAAGCCATGGTCAAGGCTTCATATGTTACCTAACTCTGTGTACTTCTTCCTAATTCCATCTCTTTTACATTCCCTGATTCAGATACTGTTTTGTTCCATTTGTTTGCAGACAGCATCACAACACCGTGAACCACTTAATGACACAACCCTTGCACAGCACTATTAAAAAAAATCACATAAGTTTTGATGCAACTATACATGTCAGGGAAAGACCCACTAGGTTGGTAGAAAGCCTAAAATAAAAGCTCTCCCAGAACAGACTTGACACTAAAACCAAAGCTTAATCTCCCCTAGACTTTCAGTATTTACAAACTGATTGCACTGTGACCATGATTTCATCTGTGCACACTATAAAAAGAGAAGCCATCATAGTGCCAGCAAGTTGTTAAACTTTACCCCATGATTACTATTATAACCAATTTATGCAGGCAAACACAGATAAATTATGAGAATATTCTAAAGAAATGAAAACAGCATTTGTGTAACATGCTGCAGAATATACAGTCTTTCTAGAACATTTTTTTTTTTCCCCTCCTCAATATTATAAAATTGATGGATGATTATGCTCTCTGGAACCAAAGAAATGAATGCTTGTTTGGCTGTCTTTCTCATATAAAAATGTGAGTAAGGGTTTACACGGCACTTGAACTGTGGTTAAGGAAGTGCTGATAAAAATGTAAACGTCTATATTAAAATATGCAGATTTCAAAACCTACCATGGAAAAAAGAATTCAACCTATATGAAATTTGAATGAAGAGGTCCTTAAAAAGCTGAAAGAGAAAATCCTCGTTATATAAGGTTTCCATTAGGTACTGCAATTCTTGTTTTCCCAGTCTAAATCTAGCTTTTAGGAGTATAATATTGAAAAAAATTATTAGGAAATAAAACATGTAGGACTACTCCCAACCTGAAGGTCAAAGCAATTGCTAAAAAATAATTTAAACATTCACATAACTAAATTATTTTCCAACCTATCCCAAAATAATTCGTTTTCTCACTGCTGCCAAATGAAATCTCATAAAAAATGAATGGAAAGTAAGCATTTGTAAAAGTGGCATGCTAATTAGAACAATAAGAAAAACATTTTTGTTAAGTTTTGTACATTTTGTTCATTTGTTTACATTTTGTAAAGTTTGAAGTGATTATTGGCAAAACTACACTTCAGAACTAAGCAAGAGGTGTTTAGACAAAACTGGTATCTGGTTAGTAAGTATCTGAATACTGTCCAGATAGCAGCTACTGGTTGCTCCAACATAAACAGGATTTTCTATGTAAAATTTACTGCATATTCACTCAAGAATTTAGTTTCCAAGGAATTTAAGTACAATACTTAATGCTCATTCACGTTTCTGCCTAAAATATTCAAAGTTCTACCTAAAATATGTAGGTTTGCATTCATTAAATTTAGGCTAAGGCTTGATCAGAGTAACAGGGAATCTTTCCTCTAGACATGTGTTGACATATGTTGACTAATTAAAATGGCAATTAGAGCACATAGGAACTAACTTGTATGCTTTTCAGTCAACTGAAGACTAATGCATGTGTTTAAAACATAACACATCTCTTTAAACAATTAGACAATGAATTAACAGATGGAAACAGTTGTCCTCTCCTGCAAAAGCTCTCTTGACTTTAACACAGTCCTTTACTGCAATTCAAATAGACAGACCAACACTGAAACGACACCTTGAGGTGACAATGTCAGAGTTCCATGCTCCCTTGAATTCCTTCTCCTTTGCCCCAATACTTAGACAACAGTTTCAAAATGGAACTTTTGGTGTAAGCAGCCAGCAGACGTAGCATTTCACAAAAAAATCTTGCAGTAAAAAACAAAGTGAAAGTTGCAATCTTAGGGTTTTTTTTTTTTTTTAGGGCTATTGTAATGTATAGGTGTATATGTCCTTATATTTACTCAGCAAACATAGACTTATGTTAGATGTGGCAGTAAAAGCTTAAGCTATCTTTTCCTCCATGTCTTCTTTGCAGATTATATGGTTTGCAATTTTACAGAGATATTTCTCTGCTCTTTTCCCCTATCATACAATAAAAATTTCTATAATCCTCTTTTTAGGAAACGGAAACTAAGTATGTTCCCCAGAGTAATAGGGAACCTAACGGTAGTTTCTGGAACATTGCCACAGAGCTCTCTAAAAGGACATAACTCTTGAGCTGTAGTGCTTTTGCTTCCCTGCCCTGATTCTGGAGTGTAGTCGAACAGAAGAAGAAATATTATCCATGTAAGGAAAAAGACATCTTCTCCCCTAATGAGTAAGTTCTGGCTTCTATTGCTGTTCATTGAAGCAGTATGGCTAGTCAGAAACTTGTACCATTCCTGTGTTTTTGATAACTGAGCAGCACAGTTTCTGTCAAATCATCTAACTCTCCCTTCTGAAGTCGCACACCACACTGCTCTGTTTGGCGTAATAAAAGTAAATAATGTATTCTTCTGTCCCTACGTTGCCACAACATGTCTCCTGTTTCTCCTTTCAATTCCATGACAAGCTTGTTACTCTGACAGGAAGAAAGCTACAGGGAGAGAGCAGATCCTTCTTGCTTTCTCCTCAATGTTTTGCTACTACAGTTAAGGGCACGCCAGAGCTCCCATGCGGGTCAACAAGTAAGAAGTGCAGAGACGGAGTCAGCTTTCACGCAATTGGTAGCAAAGGAGGTCCTAGCTGCTTCTTGCAATACAGGTTCTGCATAAGAGGAAAACTCTCAGACTTCCAGCAAAATCAGGTTACCTGGGTAGCAAAGGCCGATTAAAAATTTGTTACTGCAGCTGTAACTCCCTGAAACTTGAATGGCTGCTTCTTGAAAACATTCAATGCCTGATGGCTTCATAATACTGATGCACAAAAAGATGTTATTCCAAAATAAATTCACAATACAAAGTCATGTATATTCCTATATGTTAATGACACCTTAAGACTTTAAGATGAGGTCAGAGATCTTTTTAATCCTATCTACCTTTAGGCCATGATAAAAACAAAGCTATTAGCAAACCTGAATCAGGATTGACTCCTCCTTGTAATTTTGAATAAGCCAGACACGGACTTTGAATGTGAAAACTCCTGAAAGCTCTTTTGCAGAACAGTGTCTCGGATTCTGGTATGTTTATATCTGAGAGCTTGGTTTGAAACAATATTTACTAATGAACGCTTTTACAATTGGTTATATGAGCAATTCCACCTCCTTCTATAAACACCAATCTAAGACAGCAACAAAGATTTGTCACAGAAATGTCTGCCCCCATGGAAAGTTCCCAAATCAATTTTTCGGCAGTAATGTGTGGCTCGAGGTCAGACCTACCCAGACGGTGAAGGGAAAGAAGCCATCTTGGTGTAGCTTTCTGCAATTCCTTATTTTCCTCATCACCAAATTGCAATTACAGACACAAAACATATCTATTAAGACCTTTTTTGTACGTATACTTGTGTTTGACCACAACTGCATGCTTTTGCTACAGAATAAAGTGAAGACCATCCTTATGTGGGTGAGAAACTCACCATCTCTAATTTTAATGTAAATTTACATTAGGTTTCTTCTCTCTTTCCACCCACCACATGCATGCGGCAAATTTTTCAACCCTCACAGGAAAAGTTTTGCTGAGTTTTCAGATATAAATTTCAAAAGTTGACAGGATAAACTGACACAATTATTTGTGGAAGTCAGTAAACAATACATTTTCTGCTTCTTAATAAATTAAGCAGCTGTGTCAATCCTTTTGGTTTCCAGTAAATTTTAATCCACTGAGTATCTTCTAACCCCTTCCAAAGTTAAGTTAAAATAGTTTTTTTCTACCCATTGGCACTGAACAGGACAAAAAAAAAAAGTTGTGCTTTCACATAAAGGAAAAGACAGGTAGAAGCCATCTTTTATATATATATGTTCTGTTAGATAGCAGCCGTCTGATCACTGAGGACAAGTGCTGACTTGCTTAGTAAGGATGTGGTAAGGAAGCCTGGGAGACAATGGGATAGAGAGTTCCAAGGGATAAAGTCCTTTAGAAATTATACTTCAAAAATTACGTGGTTCACAGAACTACTGGTTTGCCATGGTTGCAGCTCATTTTCTTCAGAGAAAGAGAACGAACTGGAGGTATAGCTCTGTTCCATTTGACAATACACAGACAACAGCTGTTTCCTGTCTCACAGTCAAGTGTGAGCTCAAAAGAAATTGTCATTAACTACAGCTCATAACTGCTAACCCCACAAAACAACTTATTTTTTGAGGAGCCATGACACCATATGTAGCTTTATGGACACTCCCAAAGTCCTGGATATGCCATGAGGGTTCTTGTTTTCCCTGAGGAAATTCAAACATGACAGGACTTTGACATAAAATAATGAGAAAGACTTCATTAAAAGATTCTATATTAGTTCAGGTTCCTCAAGCATACAGAGTAACATCTAACAGGCAACATGGAGGAGTGGAGAAAAAATGCTCACAGGATTTCACAGGTGTGACATAATCTTTTTGCTAGACAGAAACATTAGTGTTACATTTTAAGTGCTAAACTTAGCAACATAAATGTCTCATTGATCATCAAGGTTCTCTTGCCTTTTATTACTCCCTCAAATTCTTCAAAGTACTATGAAGAACAACAGCAAGGTGATGATGTACTTCTATAGTATCTGCCTTTTCAAGGCACTGATGAGAGGTGAGGGTTCCACTTCTCTTATTTTCTGTATGTGTATTTCAGATCTTCTGAGATAATTTATGCCTCTTATCATTAAACCCCTTTGTTCATTATTTGAAGCCACAGATTAGAACAGGTTCATCAAAGAGATCTGCCAGGAAATGCTCAGGTGAGCAACTTTCAGCAATTTCCTGCTTGTGACAAGATCTGGTGCCTAGGAACTTCTTTTGAACTGAACCATAAGAAAGTTCAAGAGATACTAATCTTTTAATAAATATGCGGGAAGTACAAAAAGATTCAGTGGAAGCTGTACAGTGCACATCACCAGAGATGGATCATCTGTCAGTGTCAGGATGGATGAGGCTTTGAGCAACCTGATCTATTGGAAGACGTCCCTGGCCAAGGCAGGGGGTTGGAACGAGATCATCTTTAAAGGTCCCTTCCAACCCAAACCATTCTGTGATTCTATGAACTTTGAAAATGCTCATCTTAAAATAACTGTGTTGAAGTAAAAGTTATGCACAACTCTTGAAGTGTACAGGAAAACTTTTTCTTCTTTTAGCTATTCCTTTTTCAATTTTAAAAACATGTATCTGCACTGCTCATATAAAGATCTTGCCCTTCGCTGAGAAGGATTATCTCACAGCACAGCTTTAACTCTAACCCAAATACAAATCCTTCACAGAATCACAGAATGTTAGGGATTGGAAGGGACCTCAAAAGATCATCTAGTCCAGTCCCCCCACTGGAGCAGGAACACCCAGATGAGGTTACACAGGAAGGCGTCCAGGTGGGTTTTGAATGTCTCCAGAGAAGGAGACTCCACAACCTCCCTGGGCAGCCTGTTCCAGTGTTCTGTCACCCTCACTGAGAAGAAGTTTCTTCTCATATTTAAGTGGAACCTCCTGTGTTGCACTTTGCACCCATTGCCCCTTGTCCTATCATTGGTTGTCACTGAGAAGAGCCTGGCTCTATCCTTGTGACACTCACCCTTCATATATTTATAAACATTGATGTGGTCGCTCCTCAGTCTCCTCTTCTCCAAGCTAAAGAGACCGAGCTCCCTCAGCCTTTCCTCACAAGGGAGATGCTCCACTCCCTTCATCATCTTTGTTGCCCTGCACTGGGCTCTCTCAAACAGTTCCCTGTCCTTCTTGAACTGAGGGGCCCAGAACTGGACACAATATTCCAGATGTGGTCTCACCAGGGCAGAGTAGAGGCAGAGGAGAACCTCTCTCAACCTACTAGCCTTCATTTATATTCTTCGCACACAGAATGAAAAAAAGGCAGAAACTACAAAAAACATAAATCGCAATGCTGATAAGCTTCTGAGTCAACTCTATATACACCATTCATACTTTGCATTAGAAAACAGACACAGATGCCTGAGGCTACTCCTGGCCAATAAGAACAGCAGCCAATATCAGGATTCAGCGAGACTTCAAACAGCACACTCATTAAATCAGAAGGTCAGAAAAGACAGAAACACAGACAACGCACGGCAGGGCAGGGCCAGGACTTGGGGCAGGAGAAGCACCAAGGGGCCGCAGAGGTGCCCGGTGTGCGGTGCTGCTGCCCAGCAAAGCTTCACGGCAGGGCCGGGACGGCTCCTGTCCGCGGCCTCGCTGCCCCCGCGGCGGAGCGAAGGCCTCAGCCTCTGAGGGGACCGGCCCGGATGTGATGTGAGGGAGATGTGGGGCGCCACCGGGCCCGGGAAGCGTGGCAGCCCAGCGGCGGGCCGGGTGTCGCGGTGCCGCGGGAGGCGCCGGGGCCGGACCCGCGGAGCTGCCGCCCCCCGCCCGCCGCCGTCCCTCGCTTACCATGGCGACCCGCTCGCGGCCACATCACACTTCCGGCAGGAGAGGGAAGGGCGGAAGCGCGCCCACAGGCACCTCCTTCAAGGGCGTGGGCGGAGCCGCTGCTAGGATTGGCAGCTGCCAATGCAAGCGGCTACGATTGGGAGGAGAGGCCGCAGGGAGGCGGGACGAAAAGGTCAGCGAGGTTCTCATTGGCTGCTGCGCGGCCGCCGGGAGCGCGGCCTTTTTGGGTAAGAGGAAGCAGCGGGCGGCGGTGCGGGAGGAGGAGGTAGGTCGGCTGGCCGGCCGGGGCGCCCCGCCCCCTCGCCGTGAGCGGGGCGGCCGCCGGTGGGGCCGGGGCGAGCGAGTCCGTCAAGTGCCACCGGTGCCCTAGGGCGGGACAAGCGGGCCTGCTTCCTTGGCTGACCCAATGTCAGCTACAGGCCCCTCGGAGCGGGCGGTGCGGCTCGGCCCAGCTGCCCTGCGCACGTAACGGCCACGGTGCGGGCTGCTGTGTTCCACTGGAGAGCCTCTTGCTAGTGAAACCTAAAAACATAAATAACGTAGTAATGAGGCTGGTTTTGAATAAGCTGCTTTTGGAGTCCTGTGCCCAGCTCTGGAGCCCTCAGCACAGGACAGGCATGGTCCTGTTGGAGAGGGGCCAGAGGAGCCACAGAAATGATCAGAGGCTGGAACAGCTCTGCTGGGAGGACAGGCTGAGAGAGTTGGGGTTGTTCAACCTGGAGAGGAAAAAGGTCTGGGGAGACTTTATGGTGATCTCTCTGTACCTAAAAGGGGCCTGTAAAAAAGATGGTGACAGACTTTTTAGCAGGTCCTGTTGTGACAGGACAAGGAGTGATGGTTTTAAACTAAAGGAGGGGAGGTTCAGGCTGGACATGAGGAAGAAATTTTTGACACTGAGGGTGGTGAGAGCCTGGCCCAGGTTGGCCAGAGAGGTGGTGGATGCCCCATCCCTGGAGACATCCCAGGCCAGGCTGGACGTGGCTCTGAGCAACCTGAGCTGGGTGAAGATGTCCCTGTTCATGGCAGGGGTGGCACTGGATGAGCTGTGAAGGTCCCTTCCAACCCAAACTAGTCTATGATCCTGTTGTAATGGCAAAGTCCTGTTCTACCATAGGGAAAATGCAGACTGGCTTGCCTTTGTGAGGTAGCTGAGAAGAACAAGCAGAACCTGGTCTTTGCTTCAGTCTGGTCTCCTGTATTTTTGCTCTTGTCTTGTATTCTCTCCTTGTAGAGGTTTTCATCTTCTTTCCTTTTCTGTAGTTGCACTTAACACTTCAAGTCACGTCTTCCTTAACTTCTTTTACTCTTTCTTTCTGAAAAATATTTCTTAAAAAGTTTTTTTCTAAAAAATCTGAAACTTCTTAAATGTTCTGCATGGCTGGCCTCTTATAAGAGAAGCCTATGCAATTAAAATCCGTGATGAGTCTTGCATTTGGCAAGTGTTTTTGACAGTGCCCACTCTACCATCAAGCTGTATGAAAGGGACAGGCCTTCATTGGTTCACCATGAAAAAGGTGTAGCATTTGTTTTTAAACAAGGAGGGTTTTTTTTTGTGAAGGAATTACCTTTGATCCTGTGAGGGGACTTCAGTAAAGCGAAGACTACATGTGTTCTGACCAGTTCTGTGGAAGAACTTCATCATGATTGTTTTGTATTTACAGCAAGGTGCCTAGGTGTTGCTGTCACGACAAAACTCCCTTTTGAGTTCTATGAATAATCTGTTCCTCCTTTTATAAGTACACTGTATCTTACAGAACTTCAAAAGCAATAACCCTTTCTGGTTTGTGGTCTTTGTCATTCTGTATCTTTCAATACTGGGGCCAAACTGTGTTTTCTTGTCTGAGTGTGGGATGGGTTTTGTTTTTCCCATGGCAAGGGGAAACGAAGTTTTTATCCTACCGGAAGTTTGGATAACATTAACCAGAAGTTGCTGTAGGAGGTTGCAGAGAAACGGGAGTGTGTGTATGAAACATGTTGTATAGTAGAATCAGTGCAGTCTTCTACTAAAACAAAATAAAGAAACTGAAACAAACATACACAGTCCACTTAAAATGCTGTTACTGTCTTCTAAAGACTAACTTCATTTGCAGTGGTAACTTTGGTAACTACCATTCTTAGTTCTCTGTAAAATAGTAGTTTCAGATGCATAATCACAAAAATGACTTCAATGTTTTTCAACATAAGCAGGTGTAGAATTTAAGAAGGGTTTTCTTACACAACTTATTTTTCTGTCCTGTAGATTTTGAACATTATGTTGATTTTTAGATTTGCTCTTATTTTTCATGTGTAAGTCTAGTAACTGTGAAGGTTCATTAACTTGCAAATTTATCCATTGACTTAACAGGTAATCACCAACATGTGTGGTTGTTTTGTCACAGCGTATTCATAATTCTTAGTCCTGTTAGTGAATGACATTCACCAGGTCAATTTATTTTATTCATGCATCAAGGTTTTGGATGAAAAGTGGAATTAAATTAAAATGCAGAAAGACAGTTCTCAGGACAGCCTTATTATCTAGCTTGATGTGAAAGTGCTTGATTGATGTCAAATTAAGGTAGATTTCTAAAGTGAAAGAAGCTGTAACTATAACCAACAAACAGTTCGACCTCTTATGGTTACCATGATCCTAGATTTTAGAGGCAATAGTACTTTTGAACTTGTTTATGTGTCTCTGAGCTGGAAAAACGAAACTGGTTTGGTTTTCCTTTTAGGTTTCATTTTTGGTTTCTCAATGTGCATTAGTTACTGACATTGAAAAATTGTTTCTGTACCTGCACAGGAGCCTGCAGCTGTCAGTTCTCAGTCACTGTAGTCAAGCCTACTTCCAGGTGGTCAGTTGGCTTCCTTTAGTTCAGCAGCTTTGTTTGCAAACATGCCCTGTGTGGTAATTCTTGTATACTGGTATCTACTTTGAAAGTTTCTGGTAAGGCCACCTATGAAATCCAATGCAGATTGTTGCAAAAATGCTTTTTATTTAGCCTAGCAATTTAATTTGTAAGTGAAGTTTCCAAAAGTCTCAACTATTTGAAGCATAATTTTCATTGATTATCTGCTATATTAAAATGCTTTCAGCTGCTTATTTTGCCCTTATGGGAAAAATGACATTTGATTATTACTAATCTTCTGGAAGTCTTAGTGTACCTACCTTAGCATCACAATTTCTTCTGGGATACAGTGTGATACATACAGGATATTGATTTAAATATGACATTTCTGATGGTGCTACTGAAGTTTCTTTTTTTTTTTTNTCCTGGTCTGTATTTTAATGGAAAACCAACTACAAGTGGCTGGATAGCTCAGTTGGTAGTGTCTACAGGAGTTGCCTGGATATGCATACTTGTCTGTCGAAATTGCAAAATAAATCGGAAGTTTAAACTATCTATATGGACATATTCTATTAGGTAAATAAAACCACATGATGCATACTGGTTTTCCTTGTTGTGGTGTGGTTGGTTTTTGTGTTTGTTTAAAGGAGTTGTAATGGTATTGGCTGTGCTTTGTAGTACATATGTATTAAGAAACATTTTAGAAGTGTGATTTGCCAGTGAAGAGGTTGCCTGCTGTTCAGTTGAGTGTTTAAGCAGTAGAGCACACAAAGGACTTCATATGTATAATGAAAAGTAAAAAAAGGTGGCTTCTAGGTTGTTTTCAAATACAGGAAGAATTATAGCAAAACAGTATGAGTTTGCATGTGGGAGGCTAGGTATTTATCTTCCCTTGTGTCTCTTAGCTTTCATAAGAAGTAGGTGTGTTGAAGGAGATAGTTTAAAAATATCACAGGAAGGTGACTAGCATGACAGGTACATCTGTATAAACACAATTTTGTGCATAACAAGTGTGCATATGTATATGTGATCATTTGCAAATAAAATATAAACATGCGGGTTTTTCTGAGGTATGGTTGGCAAAAGCTGATCATGCTTTTTTTTTTTTCTTTTTGCTTTTACATTATATCTTTGTCAGTTGTTCTTAGTATCTTCAACTATAAAAACTTATTTGCATAGTTGCTACAGCTACAAACTTGTTTAGTTTAGGAGGCAACGGAACCTGAGGGATATGCATTATCCACAAAAATGTGTAGTAAGTAGGTAGTGTTCTGTACGCTGGCAATGGTATTAGAACATGGCACTTTGTTTGCTAATCCTGTTTTGCAAAAAAAGATATCTACACTTGGGTATGGCTCCTCTCTTTTTGTGCCTCTCTCTGTTAGCTTGCAGAAATGCACGCTATATTTATGACAAACCACAATAGGTGTAAAATCCTTGGAGTTTGCAGCTATTCTGAGCAAGAATGAATACTAAGTCCTTGGTCTTCACATCAGAGGTGCTTGGAAGGAGTGCTTTAACTAGTATTATGACCAGACATTTTCTGTGTCAGGTGATGTATGATAAGGAATGTTCATATAGCGGTGGGAATTCCTATACCTTAAAATTTCTAGTTTTCATGGCAGATTTTGTGTGAATTGTTGACCTCTATCGGTATGATAAAACTCTGTGAATTATGTGCACTTCTGTTTTACAGCAGTTCACTATGATCTTGAAAGACTGTGAGGAATGAATATGCCAGCTGTTATGCTATACTCGATGTGAGATACAGAGACACTGAGTTTGTAGTCTTACCTGTACCTTAATTTGTTGGATCAGATGATGGTGGCTACACTGTCAAGATTCTAGAGAGAAAGCGCTTATCTTTTACTTTATATGCTCAATATTTTTGACTACTGTTATACAGAGTGATTTGCTATATGAAGCTGTGGTGTTACAGGCATTTCAGGAGTTATTTTGATGTTGATAGTGAAATGAGCAGAATAGCAGCATCTTGGATGTCCAAAATCTGTTGGTGAAGTACTTAAGAACTAAACCTAATGAGTTAAACTCTGTTATGGTATACAAAGGTACATAAATGATTTTTAAAAAAAGCCTGAGCATTTAAATTCTATAGTTTTCAAGCATTTATCTGGACTAAAGCCTATACATCTAAGTCATTACTTTCAACTTGCAAAACAAAGCTTTTCTGTTAAGTATTATTATAAAAGGAAAAAAAAAAAAAAGAAGATAAAGTCACATGCAACTGATGGGCTGATGCCAGGTTTAACTGCACATCTTAGCAAGACACTCCAGCTTGTTGTAAAAATAAAATGGTGTCATGACCTTGCTGTAGAAATAATTATGCTGTGTGTGACACAGGTGATCCTAACCCCTCTTCTGACTTACACAGTCCCAGTGTTGCTGGTGCTGGTGTCTTGTCTTGCCAGCAGTCTTGCAAGGATGCTGGATATCTTACAGTTGTCTGTTTTGATAATCAAACTCCCATTTCAGTGCAGATGAGATAATTTAAAATGGTTTACCATACTGCATGTTGGCTTCACTATGTTACATGCTTGTGCCATGAGCCTTACGGGGTCACTTGCTGTTTTGTCTCATTGCCTATTTTTGATGCCCTTGTTATCTTTCAGTGCCACTTAAGGATGAGAAATTTTAATCCTTACCTCTTGTCAAGTAGGCCTTAGCAGTAGGTGGAGAATGTTTTTAAAGAGCTCAGGAATGTTAGAGCTCAGGAACCCCAAATGAAAAAGCACCACATGTCCTTGAAGAGTAAGTGGAATCGCCAGGAGTTTAGGGTGAGATTTTTAAGGTCTTAAACCGTTATTTATGTGTTCAAGGTTAATAAGATGCAGCTGTAATTTCTTCACTGTTATATTTGGCAAAATGTGCTGCTGTTGTGGGGAAAATGTAAAATAATGTGCATACACATTTACGTTATGATTTGGGCTAACTCTACTAAGTAACAAAGAATGTAATTTAGAAAGCTATTGTAAAATACCATCAAATGCTTCATGAAATGAAAATTTTTGCACCAAAAGTAGGGTTTGCTCTTCTTCCATCCCTAGTCCTTCTGCTGACTTGAGTTGTGTCCCTCTCCTGGGTAAAGAAATGATGTACTTCACCTCCTAGTGATTATAATCGGGATGTCTTTGTGGATTTTAGTCTTCTCCTTCTCCTTTGTCTCTATAAATGAGATAAAAAAAGGAAAAGTGGCAAAAGGCTCCTGTAAATTTGAAGGTTATCAGTGTAATTTAGTATCAAATAATGTAATAATAGTGCTCTCTACAATATCTCAAGATATAAAAGACCTACTGGATTATGTATGGTACTAAACAAATTACTGCTGTTTGCCAATCTAACACAGTCAAATCTGTTCAATATATAGAACAAAACTTGCAGGAAAAGTTCCAAGTTGAAAAAAAAGAATAATTATGCATGTGCCTAAGCAAGGGCCTCTTGTGTTGCTATCTTCTGAGAGACATACTAGTAATTTCACAAGAAAATATTTGATTAAATAGTCCAAATTTCCAAAGTTTGGAAAATTACTGGAATATTTCTAAATCTGCTTTGCGGACTTCTAGGTGAGTTTTATGGGAAGATGTATCCTCCAACAAAGCACACAGATAGAGCAGAGATTGTAAAACAGATAGTAAAAAAGAGAGACTGATCTTATGTGGTTGTAAAAGTGCAGAGACTGAGAACTTTTGTGTTCTTAATCTAGACATCAGCCAAATTGCTTTCTGTCTTGGGATGGAAAAAATAATGCAATTAGAGGAAGAGTGAGGCTATATATCCTATCACAGGCCGCATTTGTTTTTAAAAATGATGCAGATGATTATGAAAGGGATTGTTTGTTTACAGGTCTACAAAAGGATCTTAGAGGCCACCCTTCTCAGCACAGTAGCTGGACAGGAAAGAGGGAATGTGGAGCTTTCCAAATGCTGTCAGCTGTGTCCAGCTTTTGGTGGAAACTTCACAAAAACCTGAGGAGAGGTTTGTGTTGACTGAGCCAATGAGGGAAGCCTAGACAGTAGTTGTGGGCAGCAAACTGTCTTGTGTGGGCTCATATTAACCTTCTCCAGCTGTGAAACTTAACATCAGTTTAAGGATACAGGATGCTGTCGCCACAGGCATAATGGAAATTGGTCAGAAATGTTAATTTCAGTGACAGCTAGGCATTGCTATCATAGAGGATAATTATTTTTTGAGATAAGAGTCAAGGAACCATCTGAAGCTTTCTTATGCATCTCTTGGTAATAGACCTACTTGAGTTACATTTCATAATCTCCTGAAGGCAATGTTAGAAAGAAGAGTTTTTTGTTGTCGTTTTTCCTCTGTCTTGGTCAGGGAAGTATATAGATGAAAACTGTGCTTTATAATTTATAATCTTTCTTTAATCTTGTCTGTTCCAGGGATTTGTCTTATTAACCTCGACTGTCCTAAAAATAGATGTTTGTTTTGTTTTGTTTTATT
>VWYH01001300.1:173338-336148 GCA_013399365.1 Pampusana beccarii
TTTTTTTAGTATAGACTATTAATTTGAGATTCATATTGTGGTATTTGTACTTGATGGTGCAAAACAAAAGAGTGTATGTGTAATACTGAAAGGGAAGAAAATGCAGTAGGGGAACGTGTATCTTGTTGTAGCTGTGGTTAATTGACTCTTGTGCACAAAGGGCTGGGTTTTTTGTGATCATGTACCTGCACTAGGTCAGAGTCATTCTATGATGTAAATTGTTTCATGTAATGAAGTGACGTGCACTGGTGGTTCTGTTTTGCTTCAGCAGTTTGGAACCAGAAAGCCCAGCAACATAAAGGTGAAGTACGACCCAACATGCAGTGAAGCCTAAGCTTAACTGAGACTGATTTTAAAAATATCTTTTCCTTTTGTTATGTTTAAATTTATGCCCTACCACCCCATAATTTTTTATGTCATCATGCCATAACAATTGATTTAACGTATCTGGGAAAGAAGTTCCTTACAGTCTTAAAACAATACTTTTGAGACCTCGACACTGAAGCTCCACAGATTTGTCTTGTAATAATTTGCACTTTAAGATCTCAAAACTGTGTCTAACTGGTGCAGTATCAAATAACTTTTGTGCTGTATTTTCCTAATAAGTACCTATTTGCAATCTCAGTTCAACTCCCAATGGCATTTTTGTACTGATATGCCCCTGCTGTGTGTTCATATTAGTCTGCAAATTTCTTTTTACTCCAGTGCAAGCTAGCATTCTTTAGTAGTTGTGAGGGAAAACTAATATTGAAAACCTGGCTTCTTTAAGTAGAACCCCAGCTTGGCATTGAGCATTTTGTGTTTAGTTTTTGAGAGAAGTATGGGCAGGGGTTGTTTTTGTTTTTATTTTTTTTTCCTAGCCCATGGTAAGAAAAAAGAATTGCTACATTAAAGAGTCAGGAAAACTACTTAGAAAAGCAGTGATCTAGTATGTCTTGAAAAGCCTTATATTATTATGTATAGAATTTAATATTTAAAAAGTACAAATTACTCTTGTGATGCTCTTTATGTCCTCTTTCCTTTCTAAATGTGGTTTGTAGACATAGTGCTGACTGAAACGGAACTAGTAAACACGTGATTCCTTAGAACGCAGTCAGTGGCCACAGTATTTGCTATTTCTGTATTATCTTTTTTTTTTTTTTTTTTTATTTTNAAAGAGAGCTGTTTGTTTGCTCAGAGATTGGTGAGGCAGTGAGACTTGTGCAATAGGCACCCTCCTTGATAAAATAGTGGCATGTCAGTTGTTCTTGGGTATGGACTGATGCTTCTCCCCATTTTGGTTTGCCCAATGTGCATTGTCACAAAGCCTACGCTAAAATGGTGCCTCACTTTCTGTGGATTTTTTGTCTCTTTTCAAGGTGATATACCATGGGGCACAGACATCATATAATCCTGTCGTGTTACCTGGTATGTTGAAGCTTGTGGGTTTGCGTTGAAGGCAGATTAAAGAAGCAAAGCTGAACCTGTGCTCATCTGTGAAAACTGTTGAAATTGATGTTCAATATGGATGGATATCTCTTTGCCTTACCTTCAAACTCTGATCGCTCAGCCTAATCACCAAAACCATAATTTATTTTCAATGCAAAGTGATAAACATGGCTGAATAAAGAGCTGCAAAATTGAAATAGAAATGCATTGAAAGTCAATATCCCAGTTCATTGAAAATGTCTTGTGAATTATACTTCTGTAAGGGCCAGATGAAACAAAATGAATTACAATGTTTAAATTAATAAATTAAAATAGCAGGAGCTCTTTGTTTTCAGGGAGATCAATGTTACCTTTTCCAGTAGATAAATAGCAAATGGAAAGAAAAACATAATAAAACTTTAGTGAAGATGGGGTAATGCAGGAATTTTCTTCAAAGAAAATGCCCTAGGAAACGGTTTTGCAAGATAAAGCAATTTAGATTGTAGGCATATCTTTTATGAATTTGACAGGAATGTGAAATTAAAATAATCCATCTCTTTGAAAAGAGTTTGGGTGTAGAGGTAAGAGGAAGGCTATGTAAGCCTTCATATTTATACGTGCTCCTGTCCCACTGAAGTGGCTACATTTGGAGCTACTTGTTTTTCTGGGTTACTGTGCTCAATTTTTCAAAGCTCTTCAGAAATCAGACATATAGAATTATATCCATCCATATTTAGCTGACCCTGATTTCTTTGTTTCATTTCTCCTTGTTTCAGAATTGTTACTAGTGCCTATGGAGCTATCTGGATTCAATAGTACTGAATTTATTTGACTTCATTTTGAATTTAAAAGAGAAAAAGAAGGCAGACTGTTTAGTGGAATCCATTGCTTAGTGATGTTAAGTCAAACGTTTACAGAAACATGTCAAACTGAGTAGGGTTATAATAGGTCTATATGGGGACTAAAGAACAGAAAACAAAGGAAGTCTGTAGGACAGATTTGTTTTGTGTAGAAAATCCTGATAATACTTAAGTGTAAAGAAGGCAGTGTTTTGGAAAACAGATGGTACCTCAGCAAGACTACTATGTTATCCAAATATACATCAAAAAGACATATGTATCTGAGTATTTTTGGATGAGTGAAGGGTGGTTGAAATGTGGTGCCTTTTTTTTTTTTTTCTGCCATACTCAAATGGATAATACTCAGTTACTGGAAACTTCAGAAACGCTTTTGGAAATGTGACTAAGATACTAGGAATTCCTGAATCATGGTTCTTACTAATTGTGCATGGCAGGCACAAAAGCTGCATCTGGCAGAATTGGAGGCATTTGTTTCCTTTTTCTTTTTTTTTTTTTTTTAATATTTTTTTTTATCTTTTGGTCCTTTCTTCTCAGATACATTACAGCAAAATGGATATTTATTTAGTTTTTGTTGTTGTTGTTTTTTTTGTTTGGTTGGTGGGTTTTTTGTTTGTGTTAGTGAGTTATCTTTCTTAATACATAGTCAAATGTTGCAAGAAGGGTGTGGCTTCATGCCACTATTGGATTTGGTAGGGCTTTGGAAAGCCAGGCTGACCTACTGACAAAGGAGGTTTGTAAAATATTTGTTGGGTCTTGCACCTCCCAGAGGTGAAGAAAGGTAGTGAGTCTGGGTCTCCTGGGCACACCTGCTGACTTTGCATCCCAGATCTGCCCACTTGAAGCTGATCTGGTGGTCGTCTTTGATCCTTGCGTAATTCTAGACATGTTTTTTATTAACTTCAGTACTAAAATTAACTTTTTCATCAAGGAATATTTCAATTGTGTGATGTAATTTTATTTTTCACAGCTCTGTAACATTCCGTTAGCATATCCTGATTTATCTAGGGAAACCTTATGATTTTTTTGATATGGAGTTTGGAAAGTATGGATTTGACAGCGTGCACACTGAATGGTTAGTGTTAGGAAGAATTCATAGAGGAGGGTAAAAAAAGAAAGTTTTGTCCCTTTTGGAAGTCTATCCAGATACTCCCTTACTTGCTAGTATATACTAGTATAATCACGCACTTGGATGTTTATTTTTTCCTGGTTTTTTTTTTGTTTGTTTGTTTTTTGTTTTGTTTGTTTGTTTGTTTGTTTTGGTTTTTTTTTTGTTTTGTGTTTTTGTTTGTTTGTTTGTTTTTCTTAACCTTGTTACATCTTAAACTCTCTCCTAGTATAGATGCTTATGAGTAAGCATGGCAAGCCTGGAGTTGGTAGTGGCTTAGGTCTGAGACTTCAAGAGGATGAAAGACACCAGGGTGGGCTTTGCCTCCAGGCTACAATTAAGATCAAAGCTTATTAGTATGATTCCTACTATAAAGGTTGTTGACTGTCTGCTTCCTTCTGTTTCTTCTCATTTTTCAGCTGGTGACTGTAGTAAATAAGTCTGACAAGGATTGTTTCTTGTTGTAGACTGCAGATCTTTTGTGGCAAATCTTGCATACCCATGAAGTCTGACAAGCTCAAGACTACTTTTTTTTTGTGTGCAATTGTCAAAAAAAAAAAAAAAAGTATGTGCATGTTTCCAATACTTTTGTGGCTGTCACGGAACACTGGGAAGCAAGCAGGGGAAATGTTAGCCATGTGAGTCTTGATTGCAGCTGTCTTGAAGTCAATCTCTTGATCAAATGTTGTCATGCAGGACTGAAATTTTTAAATGGCCATTCAGCCATGTGCACAATGTTATAAAGTCATTCAGTCCCTTCTTCATATCCAGTGCCAGTTTTTGATTAATTTCCTTTATCTGCAAGGAAAAAAAGTTACGTTATTGCCAAAATTGTGATCCTTGTATTTTTAATATAAAGTTAAATGACAGAGCAGCTAGATACAATTTAGATTGCGTGTAACATGAAAGTGTGTTAGCCCCCTAAATTTTATTAGGAATACAAGCTCTTTTATCTTCTTTGGTCTTCAGATGTATCTTTAACTTACAACTGAAGGTTATTATTGAATCTTTCTTCAGTGTCAAACAAATCTTGTGGCCAAGGGAATGGGATGCTTATTGTGAGATGTGGTAGGAAATATGCTGTTTTCTTTTCTTCATGTTTGTTGGAGCAATCAGTTTCGTGTAAAAAGAACAGAAAAATGAGGATGTCCTTATTAGGTAGATCTTGGATTAACTGAATCATAGTTGAAGTTTTTGACAGATATTTTAATTCTCTTCCTCTTGAAGTATTGGAGTTAATGGAATTTTAAATTAACATGAGAGAATATCTAACTGTATGAAGAATATCTCTAGAAATATTCATAAATACAGACATTATCTTATTTCCTTCTGTTAGAAAGTGTGATAATAGCTAGTTTTAATCTTTAAAAGCAATCTGTGTATTTCCTGACTTGTTAAATTTCAAATAATCCTTTTATAAGTACATATAGCATCTCCTGAATAATACCTGTTCTCTGATCATAGGTTAACCATTCACTTTCTTCTAAATATTAGATTCTGCTTTGTAGTGTATGTTGTGGTCAAGCCAATGACAGAGGGGATCCAATTACAGACTTTAATAGCAGTGTGCTGTGTGTGCTCATCTTCTATTCTGAACACACTGTGGATAGCTCCCTGTTTTTCTCAACAAGAAAGCACTTAAGTTAATTGCTCCTTTAGACAGACATAGTAGCTCTTTCTGATCAGTAAGTAGCCTTCCATGCATAGCTGCTGAAGTTTGGAACACCTGCAGCCAAAGCAATTGGAAAAAAAAAAAAAAAANAAAAAAAAAAAAAGCCATTAGTCTGCACGGAAAAAAATAAAATGTTGGAGGTCAAAATATTATCAATGATGCTGTGTTGGAGCAGCCTAAAAGATTTGGCTTTTGGTGTATGCCTAGTGCTATCCAAAACAACATACAAAATTCTTTGTAAACCGATTTTAAAAGTGTCTTGTTTATTCAGAAGCAACTGTGTACGCTGTTTGTTCAGAGAGTAGACACCAGTCAATTGCACACCAGCCAACAGCTGATTTCTCCTTAGAAAGAAACATTGCCTAATATAGATCATAGAAGCCAAAGACCAAAGGGACAAAGTGCTAAAGATAAACAGCTCAATCCTCAACTGTTCGAAGGCCTCAATAAAGCCTCTGATTTACAAATTTGGGGTGGGACTCAGCTGTTCCCACCTGCAAGCTTGTCTCAGATCCTTGGCTCTGATATGGTGAGGTGCTGGTAATGTGCTGTGACCTCCTGTGCCCTTAAGGAGAAAAACACTGGCTTTCTAATGGCCAGTTTCTGTGCAGCTTTTTTTTTTCTTTATTGTAATTAAGGGAGGAAGAAAGTACTGACTGCTTTCATTTTACTGAGAGAGTGTACGGTTAAGAACCTACAGAGACAGTATTGGTGAATATTGCATGGTACTCAAAGGTACTTCTCTGGTCTGATAGACACAGAGGTGCTTTTAGGCTGTGATAGCACTGGTCTGATTTCAGTAATCTAGTTTGTTGGATAGCTATAAAAATAGCCTGGTTTTATTAAATGATTTTTTTTTTTAATAAGCTTCAGCAGAATCTGGACTGTTAAATGGTGAGAGTGCCAAAATTTAGATGGCTGTTTTAACCATTTTGAGCATTAATAGAGATTTTTACCTGTGTCCCTACCTTTGCAGTCAAAGATGTAAAAGTGAAACTGACTTTTAAAGTTTCAACTCTCCCTCATCCTTTATATTTTTGGCTGTCTCTCAAAATGAAATTATGACTTGGTGGAGATGGAGATGTTAGTAAAATCATAAAAATCAGTACCAGCTTCTACATGCTTCTGTGACCAGTTCTCTGGAAGTTCAGGTCCCAAGCTGACATGTATTTTTCAGGCCCATTTGTCAGTACCTCTGCAGTTATATTGTTCTGGCTGAGTGTCTGGCCCAGAGTACTTAAAACAGCTGTGACTTCTTATGCTTCAGTTGTATGTGTAGTGTTAATGGACTGAGACAATAGCCACAACAGAGAAATGGTTTGGCACTCATTTAAAAATTTACTAGTAATATTTCTAGTGGGACTGCTTTTTGAATGTATAAAAGTAGATTCTTAGACAAGCACATGCAGGACACTTGGCTGTAATTTTGCATGTGTGGTGGTTAGGACAGTGAATGATTCCATTGAATAAGTGGCCTTTAAAAGCATTATTTGATAGTAGATTGGAATATACTCTTTTGTTTTGGTGTGTTTTGTTTGGTGTGTGGTTTTTGTGTTTTTGTTTTTGGTTTTTGGTTTTTTTTTGTTTGTTTGTTTTTTGTTTTTTTTGGGGGGGTGTGTTTCTTTGGTTGTTTTGTTTTTACTTTTAGAATCTACAGTTAGAATTTGGGAGATAATGATGTCAGCCACAACAAGGGGAAACCTAACTGTTGCAGCCTCAATGCTACAGCAACTCTCCAATTTGCGTATGTATGACGTCTTCTGTGGAAATGACTGAAGAAGTGTAGATTCAATCAAATTTCTTGGAGATGTGTTGTCAGTCTACTGCATTCCTGGAGAGAACACTCATTGCTAGACAAACTGAAATATTTATAATTGGGGGTTTTGGAGTTAGTTTGGGGAAGGGCAGCTGGACAATAAAGGGGGTGTTTTAGTTTACTTCTTTTCTTGACATACAGAGCGATATATCTTCTCAAGATGTTGAACAAAGTTATTTGTGAATCCTGTGAATGTACAGGGAATTCGAGTGCCATGTCCAACTTCCTCTGTCTGAAATTCCTATTTTGGAAATATACTGGTATACATATCTTACTAAGTTTTGCCTTTAGAGTGGATGAGATGCATGCTCTCACCTTATAGTAAACGAATAAAGAACAGAGTATGATTTAGTTTCTGTATTTTTTCTTTAATTAGTGGTAATTGCTAGTTGCTGAATAGTTAGGTAACTCCTGTGCTGTTTTTCCCTTTATTCACAATTTAGCTGTGTGTGGTGTATACAGTTACTCAACAATACACTAAACTCTGTCAAAGAGTTGTGTTGTTGGGAGAATTGAGGAAAGGGGGATCCGTGTGTTGTGTGGTGGTTTTTGTTTATTTGTGTGTTCTTGTTTGTTTGGGGCTTTATTTTTTATTTTTACAAACAGGTTTTAATAAAAGCAGTAACGTATAATATTTTTGTTTGCAGTGATGTTTGTGTATGCTGTGTAGGTCAGACTAATTTTCATGAAGAAGGTTTCTTCCTCTTGAAGAGAAGTAAATAATAGCCATTATATATAGCCAAGAATCCTTAAGCTTTTGCTGATGAGGTGGAACAATTGAGTGCTTGAAAATCTTGAACAAGACTGAGCTCTGCTTTGTGAGGCAGTTTCTAAAGATGTAGTAATAGCCAATACTCCTCTCAGAAGGTCATTGAGCACAATGGAGGAGATAAAAGCTGGGAGAAAAGGTATTTTCATTTTATGCTCTCTTGTAAAATTCTTTGCTCAAAGGTGCACAATAAAAGATGGAATATTGTAACAACAGTATTTTGCATTTTATTATGACATACAGAACATTCTTTTGTGTTGTGCCTCCTCAGTATGTTTGTTTTTATGGAAGTTGTATTTTACCACAGGTATACAAATCGTAAGAAAGCCTTCTCAGTTCTGTTAACAGGCCCATCCCTTATGCTGGCAACTGACCTCTTAAGAATGATGTCTAAACAGAATCTGCATTTTAGCTGTTCCGCATCATGTGAGTGAAGTACTAATGTGTGAAGATGGATGCTTGGGAACCACAGTATTATGATATCACATGAAATTAATTTCAGGCCTTAGAGGCCTTGTTAGTACATCTTTAAGTAAATAAATAGATTTTCTTTCCTATGTGACTCCTGACGTCATTTTTTTCTGTCTGAGGACTGACACTTCTATTTGTCTTCATATAGATGGAAAATCCAACTCTCTTGCTTTGCTTTCTGTTATAAACAGTCTACATTTAAAAGAAAGCCTGTTGTGCAGGTGCTTTTCACTGAATGCTGCTCTGGTTTGTGATAAGAATCAAATGGGACAAACAAAACCTCCCTTTTGACATATATATATACACATATGCATCAGTACCTTGTATGCTGTCTGTCTGAGTTGTGTGAAACTGTTTACAATCTTTATGTAAAAAAGAATAAAGTCTTTTCAACAACATTGTCTTTCAGAGTTGGAGTCTTATGAAAATATTTTGTGAGAGATACTGTGTTTTTCCAGCACAAGCAAAATGGAACCTGGCAGAGACAGGAGAATACATGCCTGTGTCCTCAAACATACTACACACATAACTTGTGCTTCCTGTCCTGTGCTCTTTATTGACCCAGGTCTAGGCAGTCAGTGCACTACAAATCTTTAAAATTACTTTAGTTTTATGATTGCAAAGGCCTTGTTCCAGACCTCTGTGCCCCAAATATTTTGTTTTGTTCTTGCTTACAGGTGCACATATATACTGTAGATTTTCATAAATGCTCAGTAACTTGGTGATGTGGAAGATTTATTTGAGTCAAACTCAATATTGCTTAAGTAACTTTTTAGTTTTCGGTGCATTTTCTGTTAATAGAAACATGGTATATAGCATCTGTAATAGCATAAGTGGTGGTTTATGGTTGTAAATAGCAAAGTCATCCCTCTTACTGTTGTTGCTAAGAATTTATGATTTTTAGCTCTACGTACATGATTTATTTCATTCTACCATAGCTTTTGAATCCTAATCTCTTCAGAAAAATATTCTAAACAGGGAAATATTATGGTGCTTGTGTGTACTTAAGCTTTAAGCTGGAAAATAAAATTAGTGCTTTGAGTATTGGGTGACGAAAATGTAATGGGTAGTCAGGAGTGCAGGAAGTGCCTGGTGACATGTTTTAGCTAAAGTTTAGCCTGGAATTTGTAGCAGGCGCTTTACGTGATGTTCGTCTTATTGCTTAGAAATGCTATTTGTTAGTCCATGCTGATCTGTATTGTGGTTTAACTAGCCATTGGAAGTAGTTAATGTATAGTTTCATTAACCTTATTGATATTTATAGTGAACGTTTGTATTACTGACAATGCAGCTGTTGTCTGGCTGTTAATGCAGATTTATGCTTGAGAAACAAGTCTTATATTATTGTATTTTGATGCTTTTGGATACTGTGCACTCCTCTGGAAAAGGGAAAGACGTTTTCAAATGTTTTTGGGTGCATGGTTGAGCCAAAATCAGACACTGCAGTCAATTGCCATTAAAACTGTCCCTCCTAACGTGAAAATGCCAACTTTTTGGCAGACTAGTGGTGTTTAAATCTGTTTCTGGATTTGGTTCTCAATGTCCACAAGCAAAGAAAGAGCTTCCCTCTACTGCTGCTCAAAGAACAGTCCTCTCAGGGCCTGAACTGAGGTTCATTGTGATGACTTATTGCTACACTTTGGATGGAAAACTTCATGGAGCTTTTAATACCTAACCTGTCCAAGCATATTTGTACTCAAGTTGGTGCAAAAGGCATTGTGTTTTTTCCACTGTTGAAATTTGCCATTTGATATTGGAATACGTTCTTAAATACACGTGGTTATGTTATACATCATTTTAATGTGCTTTTTTCGCTTTGTATTTTTGCTACCGACTTATTATTTCCTTTTTATTTGATATTTATTTTAGACTATAGAAATGATGTTAGACAAAAAGCAAATTCAAACGACTTTTTTATTTGAGTTCAAAATGGGTCGTAAAGCAGTGGAGACAACTCGCAACATCAGCAATGGATTTGGCCCAGGAACTGCTGACAAATGTACAGTGCAGTGGTGGGTCAAGAAGTTTTGCAAAGAAGACAAGAGCCTTGCAGATGAGAAGCGTAGTTGCCAGCCATTGGAAGGGGACAACAAGCAGTGGAGAGCAGTCATCAAAGCTGGGCCTCTTACAATTGCATGAGAAGTTGCCAAGGAAGTCGGTGTTGACCCATCCACAGTCGTTCAGCATTTGAAGCAAATTGGCAAGGTGAAAAAGCTCGAGAAGTGGGTGCCTCATGAGCTGACTGAAAATCAAAAAAATCATTGTTTTGAAGCGTTGTCTTCTTTTATTCTGTCGAAGAACAATGAAGCATTTCTTGATTAGATTGTGATGTGCGACAAAAAGTGGATTTTATACAACAAGCAGCGATGTCCAGCTTAGTGGCTGGACTGAGAAGAACCTCCAAAGCACTTCCCAAAGCCAAACTTGCACCCAAAAAGGTCACAATCACTGTTTGTTGCTCTCCTGCCAGTCTGATCCACAGCTTTCTGAATCCACGCAAAACCGTTCCATCTGAGAAGGATGCTCAGCAAATCAACGAGAGGCACTGAAAACTGCAATGCCTGCAGATGGTATCAGTTAACAGAACGGGCCCAGTTCTTCTCCACAGCAATGCCGGACTGCACGTCACACAACCAACACTTCAAAAGTGGAATGAATTGGGCTGCGAAATTTTGCCTCATCTACCATATTCACCTGATCTCTCACCAACCGACTACCACTTCTTTAAGCATCTCGATGACTTTTTTGAAGGGAAAATACCTCCAAAACCATCAGGATGCGGAAGAATGCTCTCCAAAAGTTTGGCAAATCTCAAAGCATGTATTTTGATGCTACAAGAATAAACAAACTTATTTCTCGTTGGTGAAAATGTATTAATTGTAATAGTTCCTATTTTGATTAATAAAGATGTGTTTGAGCCTAGTTATAATGATGTAAAATTCACAGTCCAAAACTGCAATTACTTTTGCACCAACCACCAAATGCCTCAGTTGTGGTTTTCCTGCTTTTATCAATACATGTTATTTTAACCCTTTTTCATTCACTTCATTACTCTTTTTTAAAAAAAAAAAAAAAAGCCAAAGGACTGATCACTCCAAAACAAACTCTTCAAGTGCTGGACAACATGAAGCATCGTCAAGGAAAATATTCAGAATTGGCTGTTTCTTCATTATTTGGTGGAGCAAATTGCCCAATGCAGTTTTAAATTTATTGAGTAATGTAAAGATTCTTTATTGTCAGATTAGACTACACATAAATACATGGGATTCTTTAGAAGGTCTTATGTCAAGCCCAGATTGCCAAGTTGCTTTGATATTGAGCAAAAAATTCACTGTCGCGTCATAAATTTTGTTCTCTGCACCATCTGTTTTTTCAAGTAATGTATTTGGTTGTTGCTGGCAGGCACTACAACCTCTGCTTTGCAGTGAAGCTTAGTAGTGTGCTTTCGTATGAGAGTCTTCCAGATGAATGTTGATTATTTTGATTTATATTCTGTGTGCTGTATGTTTTGTGATAGTGGACAGTAAGTTAAAAGCATGGCCATAGGGAAATGCTTGTGTATTGTAATTTTTTGTTTTCTATTTTCCGGACACTTAGTTTCTTAATTTGGGACTATTCAAATATATTTGATTGTTGACACTGTTCTTTTAAACCTTACTTATTTTAATTCATATTTCTGTTTGGAAATATAGTTGGTTCTCTGAAAAACTGAATCTGATGAGGACAGTAAAACAAAATTCTGAGTATGCTTATACTTGTATATTCTTTTTTAAGTGAGTTATGTAGAACTGCTAAGGACCTCTGTAAAATAAGCCATTGGTTATAACAAGATTATTTTACTTCCTAAACAGGTGTCTGGAAAATGGAGAAGACTTTGAACAGAATTCATCCAGTTTCTGATCCAGAAGCAACGTATTTTCTACAAGTATCATGGGAAAAAGATTTAGGCAATGGTTTTGGTATAGTACTTAGTGATGGTCAATGTGCATGGACTGGGACAGGTAATAATAGAAAAAAAAAGTTTTAAATTATTACTGTTCTTTATCATTATTTTTAAACGCTTTCTAAACTCTGACCCACAACTTGCATAAAAAACTTTTTATGGGCATCACCTCTCTCCAGTGGTGGAGGAGGTGAGGTTCATGATCTTTTGGGATGTGTTCAGAGATTTTTCAAAACTGTAAAGATTGCATGTCAAACTTAATACTAATTCATTTAGCATACAGGTATGTGATATTTTGCTTTTTCTCAAGAATATAGTTTCTTGAATTTATCTAAGAGTACTACCTAGGTGTTTTCTCCAGATCCTTGAACAAATGCATCATGCAAGTTCCATTTGCAAATTATCATTCAGGAAGCATATAATTAGAGATGTTTTTTAAATGGTTTGACAAAATCTTAATAATTAAAGGTAGCTGTATTTGGTACTTGGCTGAATTTTTGGGGAGGAGAAAGGGCAATAAAACATTGTTTTCCTGGAAGTAAGCTATTAGAAGAAGAAAAAATAGCCTACGGGTATTTTTTTTCCCCACTCAGACACCTGAATAAGAGGATGGGTTTCTTAAAATGTGCATGTTTCTCTCACAGCCAGTGAGAGACAGAAAGATTTGTGTGTTCCTTTAGAAACATGTCAACTACTTGATCAAAACCCCTTCTCTCAGTGACAAAAATATTTTGAAGGGAGGAAAGAATTATGTGTTTTACAGCATAGTTTAGGCAAAAACATTTTCCTGACTCTTTTTCTGAAGTATAAGAATAGATGTTGGTGTGGTTCCTTCCGTCTCCCTGCCTAGTGGATGTTGTTTCTCCCCAGTTCCTGTATGAGCCAACCTTTCAAATAGGCGTTATGTACCTATATCTCTCTGTATAAAAATAGTGCTTTGTGTATATATCTAAACATATATGGACTATGTGTGTGTAGATATAGTACTTGTGTATAAAAAAAGCTTAATCATTCATTAAGCTTCTTTGGAATACAATTTTTACCTTTTTTCTTTCAAACCCAGGAAGCAAGACTAGCTTAAAATATGTCTAGATATGTAATAAATCTGCTCTTCCATGTTCCTTTTAACATTTCAAATGCTATTAATTGGGAGTTTCTGCATGAAACAAATACGTATATTCCAGTGCTGGTTCCCTGTAGTCTGATATGAAAAGTTTTTCTTTCTTGATTCGACAGTGTGATAGTCAAACTGTACATTTCCAAAATAACGGAAAGGGATGCTAACATTTATAAATACTTAACTAATTGAGCACACTAGTTTTTCTGTTGGAAAGCTTTTCTGATTGTTCTATGTAGCTTTTAAAGTCCTCAGCTCAAAATACACAAAAAGCTGATTCTTTAAATTTGTTCTAAAACCTATGTTACTATAACTGGAACAGTATAGGAAAAACATGTAAACACAGTTCTCATTTTGTTAATTTCTTGCATCTGGCAGAATGGCTGGATGATCATTTCCCAAAACAGAGGACCAGTGAAAGCAAGATGACCTCACTCTATTAAAAGGAAAGAAGAAAACCCACAACAGTTTAGTATGAGCACTGGGTACTCATCCAAAGGACAGAGCTTCTATTTCCTCTGCAAGAATCTGATCTGTTTCTAAGGAAACCCTGTTGAATTTTTAGCTGTTTGGATAGTTTCATTAGGACTTACAGCTCTTGTGCATCAGACTGCACAGATCTGTGTTTTCCTACACTCAGTGTTGGTTTTAATCACTTTATTTGAAGTTGTTACATCACGCTTGAGGCTGCTTGGATTCTAAATTTAAAACTTGGGAGGGAGGAGAGCAGTGGTCAGAAAATGCTTACTTTGGGAAATCCCGATTGGGTTTCCTATGCTGTGGATTATTTTGCTTGGCAAAACCTACCAGGAAGTGAATGAGAGTTGCTGATGGAGTTGTCTTTTATGGTTTGTGAATATCTAATGTGATGATGAAAAGTATTGGGAGTCTTATTCAAGGAGGGAAATAAAAAAGTCAAATCCTCAGGGGAAGGGAAGCACTCAAAAATGCAATATGATCTAATGTATTCATTTGATATTAGGTTAAAGTATTACAGATATGTCGATTTACACATTTCATGTTTCTCTGAAAGTGAACAGTTCTGCTACTTTTATAAGATACAGGAAGATGTAGCATGTACAGACACCACAGGAGAAATAGTAGTGCTCTGTTGCAGTATTGTAATATCTGTAGTTTTTTAACTTTCTTCATTTCATTTAAAGTTTATCTATTTTTTCCCAGTGTCAAAATCATTGTACTAGACAAACACTTTTTTTAACTTTTTTTTTTGCAATTATTTCCAACTTACATTTTATCTCTTCTTCGTACTGCAAAGGGTTCTACACTTCTATCTCTACTGTTTTGGGGGACCTAAGGGGATTGCAAACATACTAGTGGCCTTTGCTCTCTCAATTCTTGTCTCATGTCCTGTACAAGAAATAACCTAGCTAATGGGGAAATCATTGGTGGCTATAGCTTATAATAAAATAGAAATATTTTGATGGTAAATTTCTTGCCATTTCTCACTCAGTTCTTGTTATTTGTAGTGGATTCTAAGCTCTGCAAGATGAGTGGTGACCAGCACTGTAGCCACAATTCTTCACTGGCTAGTAGGCTTAGCTTTTTCCTGACAGTAGTTCCACTGTATTATTCTTTATATGAACATTAAAAGTGCTGCTTTCAGGTAAACAAACAAACAAACAAACAAAAACGTAGCTGGCAGTTGGTCAAGTCTTAAGCCTTTCTGATAATATCTGTTTCATGCTTAAAATAAGTTTTCAAAATTCTGGAAAATACTTTTACTACTTCATCTAAGATGCTTAGGTGTGTTCAGTTCTGTTAGGGCTGGGATAGAACACTTGGCTTTGCTCAGAATGAGATAGGGAGGAACTGATGGCATGTGCAATGGCTGGTGTAAGTTTACAGCTTCCAGCTTTGCAGTGCTGTTTGTAATGGTACCAAGTCCTGTTTAGAAATTTGTACCTGCCAGTCTTAACGCATGAGGATTAATGCACGACTGTTTTTGACTTAGTTGCTCGCTCGTCAGTCTTTTCATGTTTGCAGTGCTGCATGCTGGCTTTGCTCTTGTTCATGGCCCTGTACACCTGCCGTAGATGTGCCTGGTGCACAGGGAAGGAGACAGTGACGCAGCATTGCAGCTAAATAGTGTGGCTTTGCACTCAAACGTCCTCTTTGTAGGAGAAGTGCTAGCTGGCTGTATGCATAGCCCTGTGTCTTAGCTTTTCTCTCTTCATGTGTTAGGGAAAGGTTTTACATTCTAGAAAAAATGGTTGTGATGTCCATGCAGTGGAAAAAGGATTGTTATACCTCGTCCATTTCTCTTGCTGTGTCCACTTTCATAAAGATTTTTTTTAAGCCCAACTTAGTTAAGAAAGCCACTGCTTACTTTTTGCTCTGTTTAAATTTTTCTTCTTGGGTTGTAGGAGTAAATTTGAAAAATGTGACATGTTCTTCAAATATAGTACTTCAAATATAATACTTCAATACTAAAATATAAATGTTTTTAATCTTTTGTTTATTAAGTGTCTCAGAGAATTTCAATTTCGTAAAGCTTATCAGCATTAGACTGTATACAAAAACATTTATGTATGATTGTCTATTACATCTGCTGTAACAGACAGCAAAATATGGTTTGTGTTTTGGGAGATGTGCTTTTACGAAGAGCTCACATCTTGAGTTTACAAATCTGTAGGAACATACAATTATAATATGCCACATTTCTCACTGGCCTCTTTGTTCCAGGATCCTCCATTCTTTTTCCTTCTCTGCAATATAGACAATGCAACTTAAAATGTAAGGATAGAAGCATCTTCTCCAGTCTACAAATACTGATTGTTATTTTATTTCTGGTTTATTCTAATGCATGCTTCACCGCACTGCTATATTCTTTTTAATGTAAAAAGATATTTTGTATGTAAATGTAATGTAAAAAGATATTTTCTGAAATCTGCTCAGTGTTTCCATTGTTGCAGACTTTGTAAGATACAAAGTATGATGCCTTCTGCTTTTACTTTATGTTAAGCTAGTATGACGGATTTCTTCTTGTATTTTTAAAAGAAGAGGGAAGCAGAGAACACTCAATTTTAAGCATTGTCTCTTAAGGACAATATGGGGAACGGACTTCATACTACCATAGGCCTGACACTTTACATCTTAACATGTCAAAGACTGACTTGCTTACATTTATTGAGCCTATTTTTTTTTCTCTTATCATAACTCTAGAGCAATTAAGTTCCCTTGCATCCCTTTGCTTTTTAGCTTTTGAAGGACCTAACACATTTGAATCTGGCTAGGGAAAAAAAGCCCAGTTCTAGGGTATAACTAATGTGATTCTCACCAAGCAGCTTATCCTCTTAACTAAGTGTATCTGCAGGCTCAGGTTTTCCACAGAAGGGGGTAGTTTGTCCTTGTATCAACTGTTTCTTTGCAGTGGTACTGTTAGCACACTCTCTTTTGCCACCTGCATCTCCTTTTCACCCAGCTGTTCACCGCAGTCTTATAAACAGAGTTACAGAGCCAGGTGTTAATGACTGATCTGCCTTATCAGATTTTGCAGACATATTGTTATGTCTTAAGGTAATTAGCAAGGAGTATTTATTTTTTGTGTGCACATATAGTTGATGCATGTGTTAACAAATGACTTAACTGATTTTATGATCTGTTATTAAAGAAAAAAAAAAACAAAAACACCACAACCCCCCCAAACAAGCAAACAGCAAAAACAGCAAAAACCCCCTCAGTTAAATCGAATATCAGTAAAGTCTACATATTTTCCATATTTTGAGATGTGTAGAACAGGGTGGGTAAGTCAAAGCTGGGGGCAGCCTTTGGCTGCAGTGGTTATTGAGTTGGTGGAGTTCAAGATTGTGAGAGAAGGGAATGGAGTAAAAGGCAGGGTGATGACCCTAGATTTCAAGAGAGCAGACTTTGACCTCTTGTATGATCTCTTTAAAAGAATCCGATGGAATATGGCTCTGTAGAGAAAAAGGGTCCAGGAGAAATTGTTGATTTGTCTCAAGGGTCACTTTGTCCAAGCTGCCAAAATGGTTCATCTCACTGGAATGGGAAATCAAGCAAAGGCGGTGAGAGGCCTGCATGGGTGAACGCGGAGCTCCTTGCTAGTCTCAGACAAAAAGAAAATGTACAAGAGGTGGAAGCCAGGAGAAGATGACCAGGGAGGGATATAGAGACACTGACCAACCGTGCCGGAATGGGGTTTGGAAAGCCAGAGCCCAAGTGAGGAAGAGGAAACGCAACTAAGACTTCTGCAGGCTAATGAGGAAGGAAGATGGGGGGAAATGTGGGCATGCTGCAGAATGGGGCGGGGGGACTGGTGACAAAGGACGTGGAAAAGGCTGAGGTACTACTGAGTACCACTTTTGCTGCTTAAGACTGGCCTTCAGAAATCCCAAGCCCCTCAAACTGGTGAGAAAGTCGGGAGCAAAGGAGGGTTAAACTTGGGAGAGGATCAGGTTATAGACTGTCTTAAAAATCTGGATGTACCCAAGTACATGGAAGCTGCTTGAATGTGACTGAGTGCTGAGGGATCTGGCCCATGGCATTGTGAGACCACTATTGACTATTTTTGCAAGGTAATACTGACCCTGGATTATTTTTAAGGACTGGAAGAAATGTCTCTTCCATCTTTGGGAAGGGTAAGGAGATGGATCTTAGTAACTGGATGCTCATCAGCCAGAGACTGTTGGAGTAATATTTCTGGAAGCCGATTCAAAAGATATTAAGGACAAGGTGGTGAGTAGTCAGTATGGATTTACAAAGGGGAAGCCATGCCTGATTCACCTGATAACCTTCTCTGGTGAAATTAGGAGCTTGCTGAATGAGGGGAGAGTGGTGGATTTTGGCTTTAGTTAGCAAAGCTTTCACCACCGTGTCCTCTAACATCCTCATAGACATACTGGTAAATTATGGACTGGAGGAATGAACAAATGAACAGTATAACGAATTGAGCTCAACTGGTTAAACCAGATTTCACAGGGTTCTGATCACTAACATGAAGTCTAGGCTGGAGGCCAGTTACTAGTGGCCCTGTACCACAGATGTCGGTAGCGGGTCATATATTGTTAATGTCTTCATTAATCACAGTACACCCTCAGCAAGTTTACAGATGATGTCAAACTAGGAGGAGGGTTCGATGGAGGACTAGGTTGCCATTCAGAGAGACCTGGACAGGCTGGAGAAACGGGCTGACAGGAACCTCATGAAATTCAACGAAGGGAGATGCAAGACTGTATACCTGGGGAGGAACAAGCTCCAGCCTGTACAAGTGCCTTGGCTGACTGGCTGAAAGCAGGTCCCTTGTTGAAAAGGACCTGGGAGTCCTGGTAGACAAGAAATTGAACATGTGCCAGCAACATGGCCTTGTGGCAAATAAGGCAAACAGCCTCTTGGGGTGCATTAGGAAGAGTGTAGCGAGCAGCTCAAGGGAGGTGATCCTTCTCCTCTGCTCAGCCCTGGTGAGACTAGTGATGCAGTGTCCAGTTCTGGTCTCTCCAGTATGAAAAAGACACGAGTCCAGTGACAGTCCATGAGGATGACTGAAGGAGTTCAGGATCTGTCATTCTAGGAAATGCTGAAAGTACTGGGACTGTGCAGCCTGGAGGAGAGAAGGCTCAGGGAGATGTTAATTGATGTGTATTAATGAAGAATTGATGAAAGGGAGTAAAGAAGATGCAGCCAGGCTCTTCTCAGTGATGTCCAGTGAAACGACAAGAGGCAAAGGGCACAAACTGAAATACAAAAAATTCCAGTTAAACATGGGGGATAAAGAGGTTTTTTTTCTTGCCATAGGAGTGACCAAGCACCAGAACAGATTGCCTGGAGAGGACAGGGATCCTCAGTCCATGGTGATATTCAAAACCTATTCAAATCATGCTTCTGACTAACATTTGTAGTTGACCCTTCTTTGATCAATTGAGTTGGAATATACGATCTCCAGAGGTTCTTTCCAACCNGGAGATGCAAGACTGTATACCTGGGGAGGAACAAGCTCCAGCCTGTACAAGTGCCTTGGCTGACTGGCTGAAAGCAGGTCCCTTGTTGAAAAGGACCTGGGAGTCCTGGTAGACAAGAAATTGAACATGTGCCAGCAACATGGCCTTGTGGCAAATAAGGCAAACAGCCTCTTGGGGTGCATTAGGAAGAGTGTAGCGAGCAGCTCAAGGGAGGTGATCCTTCTCCTCTGCTCAGCCCTGGTGAGACTAGTGATGCAGTGTCCAGTTCTGGTCTCTCCAGTATGAAAAAGACACGAGTCCAGTGACAGTCCATGAGGATGACTGAAGGAGTTCAGGATCTGTCATTCTAGGAAATGCTGAAAGTACTGGGACTGTGCAGCCTGGAGGAGAGAAGGCTCAGGGAGATGTTAATTGATGTGTATTAATGAAGAATTGATGAAAGGGAGTAAAGAAGATGCAGCCAGGCTCTTCTCAGTGATGTCCAGTGAAACGACAAGAGGCAAAGGGCACAAACTGAAATACAAAAAATTCCAGTTAAACATGGGGGATAAAGAGGTTTTTTTTCTTGCCATAGGAGTGACCAAGCACCAGAACAGATTGCCTGGAGAGGACAGGGATCCTCAGTCCATGGTGATATTCAAAACCTATTCAAATCATGCTTCTGACTAACATTTGTAGTTGACCCTTCTTTGATCAATTGAGTTGGAATATACGATCTCCAGAGGTTCTTTCCAACCTCAACCACGCAGAGTCTCTGAAAACACTCTAAAATTACTGAAGGTGCAGAATTAATCCAGAAATCATGGAATGTGTGAGGATATAACTATTCATAGTAAATCATTATACATTTACCTCTTTGCTGTATTTTTATGTGATGGATTGATTTGATACGTACCGCCTCCTTTGCAATGAGGTTAGCTCCTGTGTCAAGAAGAAAACTGGAGAAAAATGAGGCAATTTGAACAGGTTCACGTTTGATTGAAATGCTGTTCTATGTCTATCAGTACAATTTCAATACATGTGTTGGCTTTTGTCTCAATATAAAACTGCCTTCAAAGGCATTTGTATAGAAAAGAAATGTAATTATTAATAGAGGTTTTAAATAGGATACTTTTTAAAGTCACTTGCAGTTCTGTGAAGTATATGTTGTGGTGGATTTTTTTTGTTATTATTGGGTTTTGGGTTGGTTTTTGGTGGGGGGCAGGGGGATGCGGGGAAGGTGTTTGTTTTGTTTTGTGGCTGTTTTTTTTTCAGGCTGTCACAAGCTAATGCTCTTTTGCATAGCCTGCTCTCTCAAATGACAGGCAAATGCCAGAAAAGTGTAAGAACAAGCAGGGGCAAATAACAATCTAGAGCAGTCTTCCTCAGGAGGTTGGTCAGAAGAAAAGGAAATACTTCTGTTAATCAAGTAAACAATCTAAAGTACTGTGTTGGTAGGCAACACATTAAAGCCTGCATTACGTTATACATATCCTATCTCAACTTGTATTTTGGATATTTGCTTATATCTGTCTATGAATGAAACTCTGCATTCATCATTGAGATCATTATTCTTATTAACGTTTGATCTCTAAAAGTACTGAGAACACAGTATATAGAATAAAGTAAAAAGGAAGGAAAACAACAATGGGCCCAGGTGGTAAAATCAAGAACTGTTTCTTGCTACTCCTAGTAAAAGACAATGCATCTTGATAAGCTGCCATTTCAGTTTGAGGGTTAGCCAAAAGAAGATTTAGGAAGAAAGAAGTTATCAGAAGCAGACAGGAAAGGCTATCATTGTTATTAACAACAGTACATTTTTATTGGCCTGTTCTGTACCATATTAAATCATTCCTCATATTCAAAGAAATTGAATAAAATTTTCTCCCTAGACCTGATTTAATGCAAACTGGAGACACATCTCCCATGTAGTGGTCCTTGAATGTGAACCGTAAAACATAGATTCTCAAGTCTCTAGACACAGCTTCATTTGTAAATTGACGATTTATTTTGTTTTAAGGTTGTAAGTTACAGATTTGAAAAACCAAATCAAGAATGTGTGAGGCGACAGTTGCACTTGTTATAGGCTCCTAATATTTGTGTGTCCCTTAAGGTGTGTGTCTCTGTGTGTAAATATAATTATATATACACATTCACACACATATGAGTATTTATTTCTCATGTGTTTTTTTCTGATAGTGTCTGAAGCTGAAATTTCTAGGGAGGCTGCTGACATGGAAATGAATAGAGAAAAGTATGTTGAAGAACTGAAGAAAGCATTGATAGCTGGAGAAGAATCAACTGGCAAATATAACTTCGTTATTTCAAGAGATGAAGAAAATATGGAGTCTTACTTTTCTTATGAAAGAAATCTGAAAGATGGATCTGTAAGTATAGTTAAATGTTTAAATTTGATTGTTAAACTATGAGAAAGACCATCTTCATACATTTCTGTATTTTATTAGGTACTTTAAAATCAAATTGACCTGTGATATGTTGTAGAAAAAACGGCGAGGGAAACAAGCAGTCGACTCAATATGAGTGATAAAGCAAGCTTCAACTTTATTCGGGCTTTAGACACATACTTATACTCTTTCTATAATTATGCCTACTAGTCACTACATGGTTGGCTTAAGCTCTAAAGATCATATTTGCATGTTCCTCCTACTTGCGGTTCAGCTACCAGGGTTCCTCCTCATTCCATCCAGCTACACTTTCTCACAGATGTTTACCAGCTTCTGGGCAGGTCAGCATGTCCTTGAGAAATACCTTGTTAGCAAGACAATGCACTGCAGCTTACTAAGGCGTTAGCCTTACTTCGGCTAACAGTTTGATTGTTCATACAGTTGCTCCAAAGATCCATGTCCCTGCTAACGTAGCCATTCTCCAACAATATGTATTTCAGGTTGAATAAATATTGTGAACTCTGCCACAGGCCAAACTAGAAAGAATTTCGTTGTTTCCTATAAAGATTGATATCAGTAGAACTATTTCTATGTTACTTTCTTGAATGCTACTGAGGAAGAGTATCACTTCTCTATTTAAGTTTTGGATAAGTGTAGTGATAGGATGAGCGGTAACAGTTTTAAACTGAAAGAAGGTAGGTTTACGTTTGATATTGGGAAGAAATTCTTCCCCATGTGGGTGGTGAGTCACCGGCACAGGCTGTCCAGAGCAGCTGTGGATGCCCCATCCTTGGCAGTGATCAAGACCAGGCTGGATGGGGCTTTGCGCAACCTGGTCTAGTGGAAGGTGTCCCTGCCCACGGCAGGGGGTTGGACTAGGTTATTTGTAAGGTTCCTTCCAGCACAAACTGTTCTGTGATCCTGAGGTTTATATTTTGGTTTGTTTAAGCAGGGTATGCCTACATGTTGGAGCTGCAGTTTGGTTTTAAGCCAATATGTTCTATAAGCTGTAACTTTGTTTTTAATTCTGAACTGGGGAAGTATCTTTCGTTTTTGAAATTCCAGTCCCCAGTGCGTTTCTGCCTTGCTTGCTTCTTCTTTCTTCTTTCTCCCTACTCACCTAAGTACTACAATTTAAGTAAGTTTGTTTTCAATGGCTAAAACGTAGTTTTAAAATGAGCTTTTCTGTTACTTTAAATATTTTGGAAGCTAACACTAAAATTGTTTCCTGCTTGGAAATGCATTAAATTACGACTGGGAATGTGGTCCCATGTTGGTTTCTTGGCTGCAAGGGAAAGAACCCTCTTAAAGCAGGAAAGAAACCAGTATAATTTGTATCTGTAGACACTTCTGGGTATTTCAGGTTGTGGTTTGGTGTTAAAACTTTTCTGGGGAATAAACTAATTTAAGGTAATCATGTTTGCTTGTACTCTTTCCTCCCCGCTCCCTAAAAATAAATGTTCTGCCTTTCCTGAGGTTTGTCACAGCTTCTGTAGTGCTAGGGTAGAAATACGGGCTGACTGACCACTCACCCGCATTAGTAAAATAATTTGGATTTAGAAAGCGGTTATTTAAAATTGCACTGATTTAAAATTGCACTGATCCAGCTCATGGCATGGTTCTGCAGCCAGTTTCACTGGCATTATTGAGGGGAAGAAAATTGTGGGGGGAGAATGGAGATTGATTGCAGGTAAAGTAGGAAATTATTTGGCCAGATTTTTTTTTTTTCCTGGGGAAAAAAATCTCGCATGGAGTTGTTTCTGGGAACAAGATGCCTAGGGATTGTCCTACCTGCTTTCTTTTAAAAAATTTCTGCTTCAGACCATTGGGATGTGGTTCGCTTCTCATTTGGTCAATTTTGGCAAGTATCACCTTTTAAGAAACTAGCAGAAGTGTCTGACATAAAACAAAGAAATGACCTTCTCTGGGCTGTGTTGGTTGGAAATGGAGGGTGGAAATACTTTTTCTCCTTTAAACTGGAAATAGGCAAAGAACACAGTTAGGTATTGGTCACAAACCTGAAAGGGGAGCATGTGTGTATTTCGTGTATGTGTATCCCTTAGATGAGAAGAAGCAAAATTCACATTAAAGAGGCAGAACATTTATATTACCTAATCTGTAGCAGCTCACCTATGTGCTTGTGGTCAGAATCTTGGTTTCATTTTAGTGAGCAAAAAAAGGTAAATTCAGTAGAATAGAGTTCATCTTCTTAAGAGTACTTCATTATAATGATTTTTCCGTATGCAATATAGGAAATTCCAGCACGATTTGGCTGAGATGCCAAAGGTTAGGTAGTATAAATCGTCCAATCTGCAGTATTAGTATTTTTTTGTAGTTACCCAAGGCCTTATGGCTCTGTACCCTGTTCTTGACACTTCTTGTGAGGACACAGGGCAGAGTGCTGTTCAGAGAAGGGTCTAGGTCAAAAGTACTATATTACAACAGGTCTACAAGGTTGAGGACCAAATTTTACTTAGAAAAGAAGAGCAGTAATTTTCAGAATCCTGTTTTTCTTGTTGGTGTCACACGTAGTATAGTCTAAATACCAGACAGATTATTTATTTTAATACTGTTTTTTCATTAGAGGAAAGTATTGTCACATATATGGGCCCACCTAATACAGGTTTCAGTCAGTTAAGGTTTACTAGTAATTTAATTAATGTGAAGACGTCTTTATGGCAAGTTGGGAAAATAATAATCTGGCCGAAGAAATTGAAAACACAAAGTGTCCTGATTTCTGTGCATGCTTTTAGCTTTGGGTGTCAAAATAATGTTTTTAGAAAGGATGTCACTTCTTGGTTGAAAATATATGATGTTTTCCTCCATTACTAAACTAATGCCTACAAACAAAATTGCCGAAGCCTTTATAAGAAGTACACATAGCTTTCAGGTCTGTAATATAGTACGTTTCAAACATTTTGCAAATTCTCTGTGAAAGTATCCAGGTGTCTATCTTTCACCGACAATCTTCCTGGGCTCTGTAAATCTAGAGGTCTGAGGTTCAGCTAAATGTCCATTTACCGCAGATGAAGCTGAGGGCAGCTACTCTACAAGTTAAACATGACTTAAATTTCACGTTTATCTCTTATCAGTACTTACTTTTCTTGCTGGGTCTTTACATCTTTTGTTCAGTCATTATTAATATTTTCTCTGTGTCTTTTTATATTTCAGCAACTGTATATACACACAAATTGCAGTCTTCCTAGTCTTGGGAAGGGTGTTTTGTGGTAGGTGGGTTTGGACCACAGCGATGATGTGTGTGTGGAGAGAGGGGAGCTTTTGGTTAAACTGTACTATATTATTTTGTTAGATGTGCCACCTGCAGTGAAACTGAGAGATATAGTTAGTCTTCATGTTTTTGTTTAAAAGTGTGGGCATAAAGGAAAAGCAACAATAATTTCCAATTTTGACAGCAGTGCATATACTACTACTTCCAGGTTCCCTACTTCTTCTATCCTACCCAATTATATTATTAGTTGCCATTGTGAGAAAAGTCCATTAAATTATCAGGAATAACTAGAAGATTACTATTCTTAAATGTTTTTATCATTTGAGATATAACAAAAGGAGATATTACAGAAAAGTATGCATGAAGATGTGGGTAGTTGTTTGAACACTGAAAGTTTTGCTTCATCTTAAATAACATGTTTAACACTTTTTAGTTAAAAACCCCAAATGTTCTGAAATATGTTGTTGTACTTTGATCTATGAAATGCTTATCAATTCATGCAGCTATTACTGCATTTTGTTTTATCCAATAAGTACACAGGTGCCTGAGGATTAATTTTGTACTCTTGGAAAATCAATGTGTTTTTTTAGAGGTATATGCATGCTTTTATACGCAAATTTGATTATTTTAATTAATTTCAGTGAAACCTACCTGCAGCATGGTATTGATCACCAACAGGCAACTGTGCCTATCTCAGACAGTGATTTCAAGCGCAGTACCCTGCTGTACCTCTCCATCCAGTCTGGGTAAACCACTAATTCGTATCAAAAATGAAGATCAGAATTTTTACAAAATATTTTGCCTTTTTTCTTCTAGATGCATCGTTGATTCAGTTGAGTTATGTCCTGGGCCCTTATTTACAAATTATATCTACAGAGTCTATAAATAGTAGCTGCCTGGAAAATCTGTGAGGTTTAGGTACATGATGGGTATACCCCAACTAGAATGAGCATGTTAAAAGCATCTTAAAGAATTGACAGTGGTAAATTCTTGCAGTTTGTAAGACAAATTGCTTCTTTTTCTGTCTCCTTTTAAAGAAAATTAATATTTATTTGTAGATACCATAGTTTAAATGAATAATCTCAAATAACATTCTTGATGCATTTGTAATGCACAGTAGTTAAAAAAATTAGTAAACTCAATACTATTATTTAATTCATAAAGACAATGTGTCTGAGAGAGCAGAAGAAGAGCAATAAACTTCAATTTTTTTTTTTTTTTTATATTGCATCTATGTGGGAGTAGTGTGCTGCTACATCTGTGTTCACCTTCTTGGTGTATCTTTTGATCCCTGTTCCTTGCAAATATCTGCACATGTGAAAAATGCTCTGTACATGATTAGCATACTTCATATGTAGACTAGGAACTTAGTAAGCAGGTCTACTTTGTCACAAATAACAAAAGCTTTCATATGATAGTTGGCAGTGCGTCAGAAGTTAGTGTTCGAAAATTTTACTCTTAGAAAGTAATGTTTGCAATGTTACAGATCAGTGATTTAATCATTATTGGCTGATGTGAAGTAGAGTTAACTATAACACCAGTGTCACTTGATTTTTCTCTTGAATAGCATAATTTCCAGCTTGGTTACTACCCCTGTTGAAATACTATATGTATATATGTCATATAATTTATTGACACATATGTGAGTATATAAATCTGAAATACTCTGTTTTACAATAGTCTTTCTGAGATGCCTTTTTTTTTCAGTTGTTTACTCGCATTTTTGTTTTCCAGTCTTCTGGTAGAGAATATCTGTAGGTGATTTTGGACTAGTGACTGGTGGTAATACTCACTTGATGATGCTAAAATGTGGTAGATACTGATTTTTTTTTTTGTTTCCATGGCTGTACTCAAATGTGATATTTGAAATAATTTTTACATTATTTGGAGCAGCTTGCTAAAGATCTGCTTCCCTACAATATAATTATGTGCCAAAACTGTATTGGGTGGTCTCTAGGAGTGCAAATAAAAATAATGGAGTGATGCTAAGCAAAGGAAAATGTAGGCATATTATTGAGAAATATTTTTGAACACTGACATTCGTTTTAGTGCTGAAGTGTTTGCCCGATGAAGTGGTAGCAGCCTTGTTACGTCAGTCACTTGAAAATGGACTGGACAAAGCAATGTAAAATGCACTGTAAGTAACTATCCTGCATTGGCAGTATAGTACATTAGCTGACTTAATAGGTGGCATCTGTCCCAAAAACCTGTGAATCTCTGCTTGCCTGTGCAGGCTGCTGCATATGTGAGCTTTGTTGTTCCGTGATGAAATGAAAAGCCTTCACTAAGGAGCTTTCATTTACACACAGGCAGGCACACACTATTTGAAGAGCAATAGGGTGGAGGATGTAGTTTTTGCAAGTTGTGTCATGAAAACAGGTTTATCATCCCTCATTAGGTGCCACAGGTTGTTTTTTCAAAGCTTGCTGTGTCTTTTGTAGTCTACATGGAACGTTTGTCAATGGTAAGTCTGACAGATGATTCTCCACTATAGCAATAAAAGCTGGCATTGTAAACATCTCCTCATCGAGGTAAGCTTACAAACAAGCCCTTGAAGATCAGTTTGATTTTCCTTTCCTAGCTGATAGGGAAGAGTAATTATCCCTTATTTGCTTATGGAAGTAAATAAGTTTAGAGATTAAAAAGCTTGTGTGTGGTTCCTCAAAATTACTTCCCCCTCTTTTGTACTGGCTCATTAAGGCTGGAATTACACTTGTTAGCCAAAGCTCTACTTTGAAGGCCAAGGAAACTTGCAACAACTTAGGGAATGCAAGAAGGCAACCTGCATCCAGATGTGAAATCCCTTCGACAACGTTTTGTATAGCCTTTACCATCAGCATAAATAAAGATCAGGGGAGTCATTTAGAGCACCTGTGTAACAGTTATTGGGAAGACCTCAATTTACAATCTAATCTACCTGTTGCTCAGTTGATGAACAGATAGGTTCCTTCCATAAACTGATGTCTAGCACCAAAGCTAGATGTTTAGAAGGAAATGCTTGCAACTATTCCAGCACTGTTCTGATTTGATGAAACCAAACCCATACATCTAAATGCTTTTGAAAATGTGTATAACAATTAATAGATAATAATGATGTATATGTAATATTAATGTAATGAAAGGATCTACCTAGGTGCTGTTGTTTTTTGTTTGAATGGATAGAAAAATTCCCCAAGTCACAACTCATATCTGATTTAGAGGAGATTGCTGCGTAACTTGATTATTTTGCAGTGTCTTCATTGCATGTAATCACACAGAATCACGGAATCGCAGAATGGCAGGTATTGGAAGGGACCTCGAAAGATCATCCAGTCCAATCCCCCTGCCAGAGCAGGAGCACCTAGATGAGGTTACACAGGAAGGCATAATTTTAAAAGTAGCAGAACAGGAATGATAATCTAACATAAGGGAATTCCATGAGGGTTTTAGTACTTTCTTTCTTTTCGAAGCAGTGATCAAAAAAGATAAAATGCTGTCTGAATTTTTTAAATACTTGTTCTAGCTGTATCTCAGCCTGCTTCAACTGAGCCTAAAAAATTACACCTATAAAAATTCTGGTGTGTTTTGTGATTTATCTTCCTCATGGCAGGTGGCTTTGCTGTAGGGCGTTCAGCACTCTGCCCTTAGGAACTGCTTTTAGGGTGGTGAGCGCAAAGTAGACTGTTAAGAGTCACATTAAAATAACAATGGGTTTGGTATACAGTGGGACTTGTGTGTCAAGCCAGCTGCAGTGCAAAATGGGCCACACACACAGAGATCTCAGTAAGGGGCCATTGAAACTGGGCCAGCTAAACTGCTGCCACCTAAACAAACACCATCACAGAGTCAGTGATTTAGCGCTTGATCTAAGTAGGTGACCACTTGGAAGTAAATCTTTCCAAGTACTTCAGCGAGTCACTCCACATATAATAAATAATGGAAATCCGGCAAGATTTTTTTTTTGTACTGGCAATTAAATTGATTAAGTAGCCTTTGATAAACAACTATTTGAGTGGTAGCAGTCTTCTTTCTTACAGTAATGTGACAGGCTCTGTTCTTTTTCTTGCCTGTTGTGTAAATTTGTAAACAAGGAGGATGTGAGCGTAAGAAATTCCACCTTAGATACAGTGCCGTTGCTAACTAGGCTGATGGAAGAGATGCTGTTATTTGTCTCTTCTATTTCCTGTTGCTGCTTTTCTGTGGTCCGTTCTGTGAGTTCATTATGAGTTTACTACAAGTTAAAAATAGTTGCATAAATTCACGCTAACCAAACTTTTCACAGCATACTAAATGAATGAAGTAGAATTGGCAGAGCCCTTCTATGTTGTCCAAACTGTCTTGGTTCAAGGTTTGGGTAGTTACTTTGCTCTAAACCATTGAGGATATGTTGTTTGGATAACAAAGGTCACTCAGAGTTCAGATTGTTTCCCAGGCAGTTCGACGAACTGCCTCTACTGAAAAGACAGAAAGATGAAATGATTAATTTTTAGGTCAGTGTAAAGGCACTGTCTCTTCTGTATCATTTATATCTGTATACTTCAGGATTTAAGAGCGTACACTTGAATGAGTTTCTCGGAAGCCTGTTTTAGAAATAGCTTACTAATGTGCCTTATGTAATAAAAACATTAAGTGTTACCTTTTTCATAATCTCAGGCTTCTAAGTGCTACATTATTTTCCCCATCTTGTGTGAAGTGTACCTTATGAACTCCTCCATTCTTGTAGGTACACTTTAAATGCAGTGGATCACTTCTATAGTCTTGAGATAAGAAAAGCTATTAAAAAAAAAAAAATCCCACACCCTCAAATATATGTACAATATTTGACAAAAGTCCTGGAGAATTAAGTTATGCTATTTTCCTTGTTTAGCTATTTGATTATAATAAGGCTTTTGATAGTTGCTTCTGGTAAGCAGTGGTTTGGAGAACTGTTGGGAGGAATTCCATTTTAAATGCTGGTAGTGTATACTTTTAAAATGAGGGTTTGTTGAAAAAGGAAGAATCAAACACTGCAATGAATAAATACCTCTCCAGTGTCTCTCTACCTGTTTGGATTTGTGGATTTCAGTGGAACTATCCAATTGGCCCAAAATAGTTTCGCTGTTTTAAGGACTATCGTAAATGACACTATAAAGGGCATTTTCTTAATTCATGAGTGCAATGATGGTCTAAATATTAAAAATAGCTATGAAATGTTTTTAAAATAGCATAATAACAGATTTTGATTTATACAAGAAAAATTGTCAGTTGTCTGTTCTCCCTCCTGATGTTATTGTACTGTCTTCCCTCTCTTCCTCTCAATTCCTTCGTATTTTCCCTTTTTAGCATACCTGCTGTGCATTTCAAATCTCTGTGTACACATTAAGGCTTACTTTTACTTGTACAGCTGAGTACAAATGCTTTTTTTTTAGCTGGAAAATCTTTAAATCATGACATATTGACAAGTCTTGGTTTCTCAAGAAAAATATAGGGGACAGTAGATGCTCTGGAAAAGAAATTACTGTGTGTGGGTTTTAAAACTTCACTACAAGCCTCTAGTCCCATATTCTCTGTATGGATGTACAACAATCAGAGGTTGAAGAACAGCAAGAATCTCTCCTATGTTTCACTTCAGAAACACTTTTGCAGCTCAAGAAGAAGCATTTATCTTTCTACCTGCAAAGTCACAGGAAAACCCTTAAGCTCAGGTTAATCATGTTTTGTTAAATTTTGTGCTCATTAAATAGTATCTTTACCAGTATAAAATATTGAATGGATATGTTTTAGCCCTCAAGGCTTTAAGTGAATGTTTCCAGTTAATTTCAACACAACTGCTTGTTCTGCTACAGTTACATACTGAAATACAAGAAAACAGCAAATTTGAGATGTCCAGTGTGTTTTTTAAAACTGACAGATACAGAAATGTCTTTGTATAATGTGATGCAGAAATTAGGTAGCTGTAGTACTTTGCAGTGAGGAAGGTGTTACGTGTTCTATTATTTTCTTCCCTTACGTTCCAGTACACGTGAAATATGTATGTCTTTGCTTGTTCTCTTATCTTAGAAAGTCAGTGGATATTAGTAATTCTGACATAAAAATAAAGTTTGCTCTAAACAGTAAAAATAAGTTCCTAATTTTGTTGTACAATAAGCAAAGCAAAGTCAACTGTTTTCTGCTGGAATGGTACTATTCTAATTTTGCTACCTCACAACCTCAGTTGCTACCACAACTACTGTTGTGTCTGATTTTAGGATTTTACAGAATGCTACTTACCACCTGTTAGATGTCAGAGAGCATGCAGAATTACACATATATTTGAAATTTTTGTGAGTCAAATATTTATTTAGAATTGTTCTAGAAGATAGTAGTATCACTGGAAAATTCTTTGGAAGGTAGATTCTTTGTTTTTCAAATCTTGAACTTGGTTCTTTTAAAGAAATGTTTCCTGTAGGGGTAAATACATTGTACAATTTCAAGAGTGAGTTTCTGGATAGTATCTTTTCATGGAAAAACTCTTCCATAAGAGGTGATTAGTCGTGTTACTTTTTTTTTTTTTTTTAAATCCTTGTCAGATGCTTCTGCAAATAGTGTTTGACATTTCGTTTAAAATTTAGTTTTGCTGTTGGATATAGAATGTAACTGGTAGTACTTTGGGCTTTTTTAGATTTTCACAATACAAATCCTTGTTTTTCTGCATGTGTTCTCCTCTGGTAAATCTAAGTTTTGTGCTTTTTAAAGACTTCAAGGTACAGATTTTTGTTCTGTTCATACAAGCACATTGTCTTCTCTGTGCATATTGTCTTCACAGTGCATGATTAATGCCTGTAAGTTATTAGTACAACAGAAATGTGTAAAGATACACTAATGTGTGGTAACAGAACATTATGAATGCTCTTAAGCACCGCAGAGGTATCAAAAAGTGGAATTTGGAAACAGGTTTTTTGCTGCTCATTCAATCTGGATTTATTGTGACATTACATTATTCTGAATCTTTTAACCCCACTTAAACAGTGTTTTTACAAAAGGTGGGGCAGGAGCAGTGTGTGGAAAGAACCCTCCAACACCAAGATACTAGTAGGAAAAAAAAATTATGCACGTATGTCCTCGTTGTCTCCAATAATAAACTGCACTTTCCATTCCAGGAAATGCTGTTGTGGCCTTTATTAGCAAGTAGCATCTGTCACATTGAAGTCAGATGTGTAAATCTCATCAGATTTAGTCTTCTACATACTATGTGGGACTTAAAAGGGAATGTCTTAGGTGAGAGAAGGTCCTCTGATTTGCAAAGTGATGCTTTTCTGTAGCAGTTTCTATCAATAAACATATATTTAATTTTAGTTTTGTCTTAAGTCTCTGCATTCTTATATTTCCTTAATAGAAGTGGTTTATAAATGATTTGTGTAGTCAGGTACAAGCTATATTATAGTTTGCATGTACATGTAGAAAGGGATAAGTGTGGGTTCTTGTTCATTTAGTCTACACCTATTTTATTTTTTTTTTTGTTTCTAGAAAATAGTGCATGAAACGTACTCTTCAATATTGGATAATGCTTAATATATATGCAGTTTAGCTTGGAACAAAATTCTAACTTACTTAAAATAACTTAATGCAAAACTGGAGTTACCACCCTCTTCAAATGTTCAGCTACTTGTAAAGTTTCATACTAGTTCTCTGTGCACTTAGTTGATGGCTATATAACTCTCAAAGCAATAGGAGATAAATTTTCCTAACTTCATACTGAACTCCTTACCTTCTAGTTGTGTTTTGTAGCTTTTCAATTTTAGCTAGAATGAGAATTTGTTATTCTATGTATAGCTAGTCCATCCCAGAAACATTATATGGATGGCTTTTGCTATTTATTTGGGATAAACCTGCCATAATCTCCATAATCTTTAATTTTAGCCTGAATCTCTGCACTGAATCACTCTCAGGGGGAAAAAAAAAAAAAAAAAAGTTTATAAACAATTTAATGTAGCTTTTAGAGACTTACTAACTTGTGATATTGATTGGCAGTTACAGCACATGTAAAAGTTCTAGTCCAGATGAGAGGTCTAAGCCTGAGATAATGTGGTAAACTTGGAAGTCTGAAGGTATATAATTGCAGAAAAATTGTGAGCTTATCAAGCCTCTACAGATGCTGTTTTATTCACAATTTAAAATACTGTTTAAGCTAAAAAAATTTTCTGTTGAACAACCATACATTTCATGAGAACTTGTTTCTTTTAAATAATGCAGAGGCAACTGATAATTAAGTTTGTTTTTGGTTTTTTTTAGTAACAATTGAAACCAGAAAAAATTACTATCGTCTTGTACTCCCCTGGGCTCACAAAGGAGTTCAAATAGTGTAGTAGTCTTGCTACCTGTTTTGAGAAACTGATTTTCTAAATCAGCTATTCACCACTTCAGTTTTATGGTTTTGTCAGTGTTGCTCAGATTGTATGCTGAAATACATTAACCAACGTAGTTTTAATGAGATTAAGAAATAATGAGATGTTGTGTAGGATATAGGTTGAAACTGAGAATGTTAAACAAGAATGCAAATACTAGTGAAGAGCAAAGAGAAGGATTTTTAAAAGGATGTTTCAAATATACACGTGTGTAATTATAATAAAAGTTGGGAATTTTGCCCAATGTCAATGGAAGTTATTGAACCCACCGAAATGGCAGCTTGCTTCATGTTGTCTGTTAAACAGTGAAGGTTTCTGTAAAGTTGGTCATCTTGGACATTCATTACTCTCCAAACATTCCCCTCCGCAAAATGTAGGGGGACTGAGTTAGTAATACTGTGCATTTATAGTAAAATGACAGTTGTCTCCAAGCTGACAACAGTTTACTAGAAGGCAGTTCTGAGGTTTGGTACTTATTGCAAAGCACCTGTCTGTCTCTGGATCTTGTCTTCATCTTCTGGGTCTCGCTCCCAATAAGATAGCATGACTATCTCCTCTGTGGTTCCCTTCCACCGACACTTCACCTGTGCTGCTGTTAAGTGAGTGCGCTGGGACGAAATCTGTGCCTGAAGGTAGGGCAATAGGAAGCATTTCTTTCTGCTCGCTCCCATCCTTACTTGTCCTAGTGGGGAGGTGTCCAGAAAACACCTGTGGTATTTCCAAAAATGGCTCTCATGGCATGTCAGCAACAAAAAATATCGGTACTTAGACATATTTATGGATTTTTTGGATTGCTTATGAGGAAAACTTGTATACTTGAGATCTGTCTGTTCATGATCTGTCTGTATTTTTGATTTTTAAAGAACTGCATTAACGTATTTAGGTTTTACTTTATTCAATACTAATTGGTATACAAAAAAAACATTTCTGTTTCTGAGATACTGAGATGAATATTTTGTTAGCTGTGATGGGGGCAAAAACATGTTTACATTGGCTGTAGATAATCAAATGTGAATTCCCTGTTCAAGAGATCAGAGAAATTATCAGCCTGCTGGTACACTCATGTATCAGCTTCAAAAATCTGTAAACTCTGTAACTAAGATGTTCTGCTTTCAAGAGTCTTTGCAGTCTATGAGTGAATTATTCAAGGTGTTTGGGAAAATTATATTTTAATAAGACCGCTAGTTGGACATGTGGTAACAGAAGTATTGTGTTAACGAGTGGAAGGGTGTATGTTATGCATATTAGGTACCTGACATATAGTTTAAAAATTCTTATTTCAGTGAAATAGTCCTGGGATAAACCCAGCATGATTGTAAAATTAACATCTTTTCTCTGGAAAAGGGAGTTTATGTACCAGTCCTTTATCTTGAGAGAAGATGAGTAGAAGAAGCAAACTAACAACAGCTGTTCCACAGTCATCTCTTAAATTGGTTGATTAGTAACAAAGTTTGTCTCTCTGGTCTTTCTCTGCAAGCGTACAATATATCTTGTAATAGCTTAAGTAATTTTCATGGATTATAATAGTTCATCCTAAGATCTGTTACTTTATATTTTGTTGTTAGAAAATCAATGTTCATATCCACCTTTAATAACTTCTAACAATACAAAAAGCTGGATATGACCAGACAGTGCTCTAACAACTTAATGACTGAGGGCACCAAAGACTCCAAATTATTCAAGATAAAGGCATTTTTAATTACTGATAGAAATAATTCTGCCAGATTGTGTGTGGGAAGGGTAGGTGGACAGGTCATGTTTGTTAACTCTCATGCAGGCTACTCCTTGATTTTTTTGAATGTCAAAACAGATTCAAGATGCATTAGAAATGGATGAGTACTCTGGTTTTGAGAGTAAGAACTCTGAGGTGAACACTTGGGCTCAATAGCTTTCACAAGACCTTCATACATGTCACTACTGAAATCATGATGAAGATCTGACTATGTATATCGCAAATGTGTTTGATTTACCATACTAATTTAATTTTCCTCTTTGTCTGTGGTCCTCGAGAATTTTTGAAACTGTTTTTCTAAAGCATCTGTTTTTGTGGTTAGAATACCAGGAAGATGTTAAGCTACATTCTATTTATTATAGGGTAAGACTGAGACAATTGTGCAATTGATTGGCATGAAAAAATTGGGGCAGATACTATTCTTATTTTCTTGTCATTATATTTGTTGGTCAGACTGGTGGTTCTCTGTAGGTTCTGTGGCACAAACATAAAAGGTGGGCACTACCTCACCTGAAAACCCAAACACAAGAGGAGAGATGACAGATACATGTCCTTGGTGTCTGAATTCCTCGTGAGGGAAATAAACCTGCTCCTTTGGTGGAGGAAAAAATAAAAAATTGCAAAGTATCTTTAATAGCAATATTTCAGAATTGCCTTTAATAGCAAAACTAGACGGTGAAGGTCAAGGGAGGTATTTGAGCTGAACATGTTCCCTGTCTCACAGTCCTTAATAGCAGACATGATGCTCATACCTGTATCAGTCCAGACAATAAATGGCAACATCTGGAGGAGGCAGAATCTCTGTTCTTTAGCCATGCTGAGCTTCGGCAGACAACAAGGTGTTCAGGACATGGGTGGAGGGACCTGTGACGGCTTGGAATAGAAATGGGCCTGAGAGGCATCAACTTAAAAAGGTGAATTTGAGCGGAAATAACATCAAGATTTAATGTACAGGAAAATAAAGAGAGCGGACTAAACAGGAAACAGGTATTTTAAAACTGTCCTTTTGAGCTAGCAGTTTAAAATAAATGCTTGATCAGAACCAGGAAGAAAAAAAAACACCTAATTTGTTTTGTTTTTTAAATTCTGGACAAGCTGATATCTAAAATGGACACTAATACTTTTTTACTAATATTTTTTTGGAGTTGGATGGTAGTGTTATTCCCAGCTTATAACCATCGTAATGCAGCTGCGTAGTTTATCTCAAGTTTGTCAGACAGTACTTATATGACATGCATGCAGTGGTTTCTTTCTGGTGTTCTGCCAGAGCTGCATGTGTTCATCAAATGTTGTTTAAGTCGTTGCAGCATGTTTATGCCATATGGAAATGCATGTACTTCCCTTCCTGAACAATGGTCTTTAATCAAGACCACTATTATGGAAAGGCTAGAAAGAGTAGTATACAAAATCAGTAGAACGCCAAAATCAGAATTACGTATACGTTTTTCCTAACACTATCGTGTTGCACTCAGGGTAACAAACTTCCAGAGGGTACCACGTCTCTGGAACTAGTACCTTTAGCACTATATCTCTTACTTCTGTGTATATTATTCAGATTCCAAATAATTTAAAGAGTTTCAGGGGAAAAAATAACAAAACGAGTTATCATGGAGAATTGTATGACTATAGGAATTGTCTGCTATCTTTTATTTGTAAGAAAACTCAATCTTTTCATATCTGTCTAAAGAGAAATGTAAACAAAACCATTTCACATCTATTGTACTCCTTTTTGCTTGTTGCAAAAGCATGAGGTTGTTGTTCCACACATTTTTGGAACAATTTCTCGGTTGTGTTAGAGCTTCATTGCAGTTGATACTAAAATAACATAGATAATGCAAATAAATTTGAGATGGTGTTAATTCACTTGGTAAGAGCTGGGAATTGAAGTGTGCCTAGTAGCATTCTGAAAATATTCATAGGTGATATTCAAGAAGCAGTAATCTATATTCACACATGTAAAACTGATCCAATGTTTGTTGCGTGACACAATTACTCAAGTTGATCTTTTGCATTTATGATGCTTAGTGTGTTTCTATTAACTTATAGTGTTTTTTAATGCTAAATAAAGTGGTTTTTTGTTTCCACAATACCTCTGAATTTTGACAGGTTCATCTTTTGTTGTGGGTTTGTCTGCGTTTGGTTTTTTTCTATTAAAATCAGTAGCAGGGATGGGGGAAAATGTCTCTTTTCAGGTTTTCCGGTGGTGCTGTAGGGCTTGATAAAACTGCACTGGTTAGTCCCAGTGTTCCTGAAGCTGGTTGAGAGAACTGCCCTGGATCTTTTTCCCTTCTTAAAACCAAATATTTTTAGAAGCTGTTTTGTGGGTTTTTTTGTTTTTTTTTTTTTTTTTATTTGTTTGATTGTTGGTGGTTGTTGTTGTTGTGTTTGTTTTGGTTTTTTTTGTGATTGAAATTTTAAGGCTTTAGACCAGCTGAAATCTGTCTAGTTGTGACTCAATCCAGACACATATTCACATGCTCACATAGTCATGCTACTCTTTCAGGAGTCTTAGAGTTTCCTTGCTGAAAAAGCGAAGCTTGAAACTTACCCTGTGACAAATCTGGTTGCCTGTCAGGGAGTTTCTGGATCTTCATAGGTAGGCTTATGATTTCATGATACCACCATTTTTAAGTGAGCAGAGATTCTCTGTGTGATAGCACAGATAATTTAGAGGTTGACAGAATATGCAAGTGTTATCTGCTTCCTGTTAAATTTTGCCACAGCTGACATACTAATTTTCAGTTCATCTTAGAACTTTATGAAAATGTGGATGCAATCAAATGTTCATCAGTTAGCTGTCAGTCTAGGATTTTAGCTAATTACGTTTTACTTCTCTGTTACTTTTACATAAAGAATCACTTTCATTCCATAGTATATGAGTGACTCGACTTGGTAGCTTGTACACATAAGGCTCAGTGACAATGTGCTACTGTACCTGGCCAGTCTTGGTTCTGGCCACTGTGCTGTGTTTTTCAAAAGAAGTGGACTTTTCCTTCTCCCAGTGCAGTACCCTATGCAGGGAGACAGGAGCAAATTTAATCGTCTGGAAGAGTTTTCCTCCTCACTGGATATGTCTGTCCTTGGAACATATGCTTCAAATTTGATTGCATTTCTTTAGCATAAACTGAGGGTTGAATCCACAGTTCCATCCTTAATACTTTTCTAGATACATTAAGTTTCTCCTGGGTGATAGCTTTTTTTTCCCCTGGAGTGGTTTCTGACAATGACAAGAAGTTGCTCAGCCCATAAGTTCAAGCGTGGTACTTGAAGTGTAACTGCTATAGGCCATTCATTTAGAGTTGTACTACCTAAAATGTAGCTCTCTAACCAAACAAGAAGATTACAGAAGAAATTGTAACAAATTACAAAATGGGTGGTTTGTTTACCTTACCGTGGAAAATGACGTAATTCAAGAAATGGCAGCTACTTGAATTGGCGGAAAAAAAAAAAAAAAAAAATCCCTGGATGTCAAGTCACATGCCTTAGGAAAATAGCACACAGATTCCACAACATATGAGCATTTTTTCTTTCAGCTACGGCTTTAAACTTAATCTGGACCTTGATTTTGGAAAGAAATATATTTCCATGTGTAAAGACCCTAATTCATAGGGGTTTCTTCATAACCAAAGCATAAAACTTAATGCTTCAGTAGTCTGGTGGGTGGTATACAACCTCTGTGCCTTATTCTTTTCAATATCTTTGAAGGGAAAATGGTTAATAAGAGAAAGTTGTCTTTATCATGTGCGCCTTTCTTTTTGATAGTGGGGGTGATGAAACTTATTAGTATGTGATGGAAAGCCCAGATATAAGAGGCTATGTTGAGCTCTTCATAGCCTTAATTGAGGATGCTAGCAATATGAATTGAATTTGAGAAATAAATACATATTTTGCTCTAAGAATAAGGGAGCACCTGAGGAAAAAATATATAAGAATCTGAAGTTATTTTTTGAGCATTGACATACATTGTGGGAAATAGTTTTATTGAATGGATAAGTAGTATTAACACAATTAGAGTTCTGAATGGAATTTTTCTCTTAATATATGTGAATCCTCATCCGTTATTACTGCTGTAAATTCTAAAATTTCAGTAGTATCACTCTGAAATGGAATAAAATTTCTTCCTTCTTGTTTAAGAGAAACAATTTATGCTTCCCTGCAGTAATTTTGGCATAGTTACAGGTTACTAGTCTTTTGAATTTAGTAGGATTGCTTGCATAAATTTTAAAATATTTCAACAAATTGTGGAAATAAGGTAAAACTATAGGAGTGTTTTTTTCTGTTTCTTATAATTCAGAAAAAAAAATATATTGAAAACCTAACATTTATATGGTGCGACTCTCTAATGGATGATTGAATCCTTAATGGATGTTGTGTAATTACTGTTTTCAAAATACTGTGCAACACAAGATGGATAACCATATTCTTTTTGTATTTATTCTTAAAGCTTTTGGGTTCTGCTCCAAAATGGTTTATAGTGAACAAGTAACATAAATTGACAGTTGTTAACACCCAAGCTGTAGACATTTGTTAGTTTAGAAACTAATCCTGTCTCTAACACAACTTGGATTATGCAATAGGCTTGTTAGTTGAAATGGTCTGGCATTTTTACAGAAGTTCCACTAGAAGCTTGCATAGGTTGTAACTAGTTTTAAAAAACTGTATTTAACCTCTTTAGCAACTTGTGTGGCCTTTTTTGAAGGAGCATATCTTTTTAAGAAGTGAACATATATTTTTACTTTATGAAACAAGGCAGTGGGAGGTGTTACTTTGGTAAGGCCCCAGTACAGCTGATTTGTTAAAGAGATACTCAGCTATGATATAAATACAATCTTTAAAAAAAAATGGATAGATTCTGATCTTTTGTATTTATCTGCTGGTCATCTTGTGGATGATATATTTTCTGTATTGCAGAGTATTTCTTGTGGAACAGTCTAGCTATAATCTCACAAGTGCAGAAAAAATAAGTGTTGAAAAACGATACTGAGAAGATTTCCTAATTTGAGGTATTGCGAACTTTTAATATGTCAACCATTTCTATAAATGTTTGTTATAAGAGATTGTCTTTTAACTTTATAGCTACCTCATTGTCTCTCTACTGTTCATCAGACTGAAGGTAGACAGAAACCTGAGATCCAGGCAAATGGCACACTTCTTTGTTATAAATGAGGATATGATGGTTTTGGGCAATGCACTGAATACAGCTTTGCCATTGCTCATTTGTCAAATGGAAGATGCTACACCAAGTGAATGCTTGAGGCAGTTGTTTCTAGTATATGAAGTTTTTAGAAAAAATTGTGAGAGGCATTGACACAGTCTGTATTGCTTTGCAGGGGGAAGGGGATAGATATAAAACAAAAATGGTATAGATTTGTTTGTGGGGGATTTTATCTACATCTTGAGTGGTGGTTATCTTTAATAAGCACAGTTACAACCTCCTAGCTTTGATTAGATTTCTGAAGCAAAAACTTGGTGATGGTACTATCACAATGCACATGTTCTGTTCTAAGTTTTCCTCTTTCCTGCAAGAAAGCCTTCCCCCTGGCACAGAGGTGTACTGTAGTATCTGCATAGGTTAAAATTTCATTATGCATTTTGTATAGCAGACTGAAGCAGAGTCTAAGCAAAAAGATCTCTTCAGCAGATGCACCAGGCAAGTTCTTTGTTGATGGAATTGGTACCCTCTAGTAGGGGCCAGGTGTAGGGTGAAAGGGATTCTCTGCGTGATCTTCCCTTCAGCACAATCCTTAAAGTAAGGAGAGGAGAAGAGAGGATTGTCATCTACCTAGTCCTCTACATTTCACTAAAATGTTTTTATGTACATGATGGCCTTTCCTCTCTTTCCACCTTCCTTATAAACCTGATTTTATAATATGGAAAATAAAGGTGCCAATAAGATGTAAAGTTCTAACTAAGACACAGTTGAGCCCATACTGGTTTGGGGTTTTGGTTTTTTTTTTTTTGCAAGAATTAAGAATTTCCCAAGTGCTGACTGCCTTGAATGAACTCCGGGTTTCCCCTAAAGTTGGGCATTTAAGTTGAGAGACCATTTTGTTACAGATTGCAGCTGCTCTCTTTGGTGAAGAAAAGTAAGTATTCATAGCGATGGCCTAAGGAGAGTTGTTTAAGAGATAGGATCTGGTTTCCTTCAGTGTTTGTTTTCAAGGATTATCTTTTGGTCAGAGTAGATGCGCAGCTGTTTCACAGGTCCTAAATTTTCCATTCATTATCAACTTGACACCTATGGAAGATAGGCAAAATCTTGTGTTTCCATCAGTTCTTTCCCATAGGCATGGAAACTAATTTTAGAACACTTGGTAGATAAACATTTGAACTGATTATCCCAGAGCATTTTAAGTCACATGCCAGTATTCTCTTATTTTAGATTGTGCAATATTGTAATTGATAGAGATGACAACAGTTGCAGTCAGTGGCATATTAAGATACTAGATAGTTTTACAGTAGTGCTATTGCTTGTAGGCACTTCAGTTTCGACACTTTTGTCTACAAATAAAATATCTTTTCTGCTGAAAGTTCCACTAGGAATAACATTTAAAAAAAGTTTTTTTTTTTTCTGAAATCAATTTCTCTTAATGCCCTACCTGATGGCTCTTAAGACTGATCTAGCTGCTTCTCATCTTTAGAGAGATTTTGTGAACATATTCTCTCTGAAAAATCTCAGTCTGTGTTTTTGTTAATTGTTTGCTTATTCCAAACTTGAGAAACATGAGGAAGTTCACATAAGTGAGAGCAATGTGCAATGTGCAGTAGTTAAGTCAGCAGTAGAACAGATAGCCAAGAAAAAGAACCTGGAACTTTTAACTTATTTGTCAAACACAATTACATCTGAGTTTGGGTTTCAGAAATACTATTTATTGTACAGTCCGTTAGCTGGATCCTGTTGAAACAATCAAACACAGCTGAAGTAGCAGCTTTTCAATTGAAGCCTCTAAATTTTGATCACTTCATGTATGTGGCAACCTCATCAGTTGAAAATTATGTCTCATTTCAAAACTAATGCAACATGAAAGTTTCGTTTGTTGAAAGGGAAAATGCAAGATATCAAGGGAGGGCTTGGTTCTCATATTTTTGCTAAGCCTTACAATTGGCCATTAGGTCAGCCAACTTATGTCTCAATAGCTTTGGATTTACACAGCCATCATTCTTTACTATGCCTTCACACTGACTCAGCCCAGGCAGATTTCCATCCCCTTTTCCACCCCACTCCCCTGGATTAGTCATATGCAATTTAGCAGTATTAGAGAAGCTATTTCTTGGCTCTATCTGCAGATAGTTTCAATTATCAAAGGGCAAAAGTTCTTTATTCATGTATAGCTTGTAACTTGGGGATTTTGTTCTGAACAGAGGTGAAAGCTAGTCTGTTTCTTTCCTTTAAAAAAAAAAATCACTGTGATAAAATTAATGTCTGGATTTAGTAAAGAAAACTGTAATTACATTTTTGCACTAACTGCTGTTAGCACAAAAATCAGTGTCCACCCCTTCGCCCCCGCCCAAAAAAATCAGCTCAAAGGTGATTCTGTCTTCCATGGTTCGATTATAATTTTCATCTCCTCTGTATTGTTTTCACTTTTGAGTTTTCTGTTGTCTTGCTTCTTGAAGTTTATTTCTTGATATAGCTATAAAATTATCAAACTGAAAAACGAAACAACTAAAATACCAAGTTGATGCATGTTACACCTTAGAATTACATGACTACATTACAAACAAAGAATTTCCCTGGCTTCCCTGCAGTATCACAGCTTAAGCTGCTCATATGGTGTACATCTGTGGTCTTTTGGCAGTGAGCTTGGCTGCTGCATGGGAGTTTTTTGAGTTTAGAGCTAACCTCATATCTGTCTTCCCATTGCTCTACATGTTACAAAACATGTCCTTTTTTACGTGGCTGCCGTGAAGTGAGCTATTAAAATGTTACAGAAGCAAGGATATTGAATTAATAGTTCTGCACAATGGGAAGGTTTGAGTTTAAAACAAAGCAAATAATTCTGAGGTGATTTTTTTAGCTGTATGTTTTGTAGGTACAGATTGACAGATTTCCCATTCACAGGTATAAAGGTTGATTGATCTTTGATTGATTCATGCTGCATTACTTTCAGGGGAGGTAGTAATGAATGTTCAGGTGATTGAGTGAAGTACATAGATCTATATCAACAAATTTGAAATATTTAGATGGTCAAAAGTCTCATTGTTTCTCTACTTAAGAAAGCACATTTAAATGAGGCTGTTCCTGGTAAAGTATGACTGGGGAAATAGAAAATAATAGATGGAAAAAAGTGAGTTTACAAAAAAAAAATCAGAATATGAGTAATATAACGGAAAGATCTGGAACCAGTAGAATTAAGAGCAGAAATGTGTGGTTGCTTGTTTGTTTTTGTTTGTGTTTTTTTGTTTTTGTGGTTTTGTGTGTGTGTGTTTTTGTTTTGTTTTAATTTTCAGTGACTTGTATGAAGCCTATATTCCTGTTAAGTTTATAGTATTTCTGTTACTGAGTAATGATGAAAAAAATCTTACCATTGCTTCAGAACAGGCCAACATGTTCCATTAGTATTTCTCTTCTGAATCTGAAAAGCAAAAATATTTGTGTCACACAAAGACAATCCATTAGTTACTAAGGAAGATATTACATAGATGAGCACACTTAAATTACCATCCTTCTCAAATAATTTGTGTCCAAGTGAGCAAAAAGAGTTGGCTCAACTGGTTTCTGGCTTTCTGAAGTAGGGTTTTAATGTTAAATCTTTGGGAAGTTATGGAAGACTTGAAAATGTGCTACTGTTCTGTCAGCATGCAGTGGGTATCCTGTCCCACTTGTCCATGTGGAAAGCTGAAGCTGCCTATGCTGCAGTCAGTCTGGAATTAAAGTAATAGACGCGTTTGCTAAAATACTAAGGGATTACAGAATGAAAATGTAGTTGTTGCTGGTAAATTTCCTTTATTAAAAAACAAAACCAAACAAAACCAAAAACCAAAACCACACAAAAACCCCAAACAAACAGACAGAACCTGCATCTCGGAATGCCTTAGGAGAGGATAAAGTTTTACATTCCTATAGTTAGTCATTTATAAAGAAAGGAAAGTCGAGTTCACTGAAACTGACCTAAAAGTGAAGAGGATTGTTAAGGAAATATATGATGTAGTATTTTGCTGTAGACTTTTCTGCGGTAACATATCAGAGTTTTCCATATTTTACATGAAAGCTGGTTTTAATTATTTCCCATGGAATATCTGAGGATTTAAGAGTCAGGCCAGTAATAGCTATGGTTCTTATTTTTGTACCATACAACAAGCCTAAAATAAGAATTGTATGTAGTTTATTTCTAAAGGCACTACTGAAGGCAGGAGGTCTCCAGGTATGAGCATTGTAAAAGCATTTGGAAAACAGAGGATACAGCAATGAGGAATGGGAGACTGTTCTAGACGTTGTGGCTCTGAAAAGGATTTTGGGATCTTGGGGGACAAAAAGCCTAAAAAGACCTCCCAGTCTGATCCTGTGGTAAAAATATCCATGTTTTTTGTAGTGGAGCACAATTCTAAAATATTATATGTATGCAAAAATCCACAGTGACCTTTTGTATCAAGTGTGGTAAGTCGCAGGGAGGAGCTGTGGCTGGAAGCTGAATCCAGGTAATTTTACCTACAGCAAGTAATAGGGGAACAAGTAGTTTATCCTTGGTGGAGACCTGACATAGTCCGTTCTTGAATACATGTTTCTGAAAAATACTTTCAATCAAAACAAATTTATAGGCTGGGGATGAGTAATATTTTATTGGTTTGGCAGCTGCAGGGCCATTTATTCCTCCCCTGAAATTTTGTTTTCCCTTGAAATATGAAGGCACACCTACAGATTGTACCACCACTGTGTTTAGTGTGTTCAGAGAATAAAACATCAGTGAATTTCCATGCTATTTTTTAGAGATCTTATATTACTCTTTGTCTTCATCCCACCTTGCTTTGAGAGTTAGGAAAACCCAGCTGGCATTCAAATTATGCATTTCAGTCCCCCATTTTATTGTCCATCTCTTTTCATCCTAAACCATTTATAATATAACAGTTTAGGTTTTTGCCCCTCAAAACCAACATTCTTTAAAAGTCATAGTCTTGTGGATTTTTTTTCCTTTTTTTTTTTTCCTTAATCACCTAAAAACTGCAGCCTTTTGGTGAATTAGATAAGGCAGAATGAAATCAGTACATGAAAACTGTATCAGAAACTAAACATTTTAAAATGTTATGGGAAGTGGTGTGGCTCTTCACTTATATATCTGTTTTAAGGCTTATCATCTGCTTAGTGAAGAAATGTGGTATCACTTAGACTGACATGGAGAACAAATAGGAGTGCATAAGTGCATTCCCCAAATGGTAGAAATGGCAGTAGGTTATCATGAGGAAAGTAGGCAGTTTCTTGATGTTATAATGAAAGTAAGTTGAATGATGTGATCTCTTTAAGGAAAACCGAAACATCTGAACAGCTTTAGAATTCAGCAGGAAAAGATGCTCAATATGGTAGAAATAAAGTTTCTTAAAAGATAATATTTTAATACATTTTTCATTAAACTTCTGAGATTTAAATGGTATATTTTATTAAGAAAAATAAATTCAGTCATTTAATTAACCATTCTGGGCAATCTCATGTTGAAATGGGATTTCAGTGGGAATGCAGTTGTGAAATCTTAGGTTGATTATGGTGAACAGAGACTACTTGCCATGCTTCAAAAATTGGACTGGACTATAGTGACTTTAAATATGGAAAGGCAACTATTGAAGAGGTTGACATCAGTGTAAGCTGTATAGACAAAAAATTTCAAAAGATCAACTGTGATACTCTCTAGGATGCAGGTGGCTCCACTGGAATTAATCTAAGATTTGTGGAAAACTGCAGTAACTAATGTCAGTTGCAGTTTGCTTGGCCTCAAAATATTTTGCATGGGAAAATATGTGCTGCATTTATTTCATAAGCAGAACAAGTGATGTTTTGATAATTCCCATTTATAGGTACCTTTTAAATTTATGGAATATTTTTATTGCTCAGTGACAGTGGGTTTTTTTAGATTATACTATATCCATGCAAGAAAATATATTTTGTTTCATATGGTTTGTGTTTTGATGGTTCAGTAAAAAAAAATAAATGGCCTTTCTAGGTTGATTTACGTACTGAAATAGTAAATACTTTTTTGAAGTCTTTAAAAATTGTGTAAACCACTTTCTTTTTTTTTTTCGGAAGTGAGTTGTATTTGCGTGCAAGCCAGAGATGCAAGTGAGAAAAGGAGGACGCAAAGCAGAATGCTTCTTCTTGAGATACATACATTAGTGAGATAAACTGACATTAGGTCATCAGCTTCCCTCTGGGGAAGACAAAGAAAGAGACTGGGTTAAGCTGGGCAGTACATCTCTTCATTAAGGCAGAACAGCTGTAGTTTGACATTTCGGTGCTCTGAAACTGGGATTGGCTAAAGTTCATTTTGGATTCTTTTGGGTATTGTGTATTCAGAGTCCCGCATCCTCTTTGGCCTGAAATAATAATTGCATGTACAGTATAAAGCTGAGAAAGAACTGCCTTAAACAAATGTACTCTCCATGTAATGTTTAAAACAAACAGGCTGTGTATTGCTGTGGCAACCAGACAATAAACAAGTGAAAAAACGCAGTCTCTCTTAAATTCACAATATGCGAGCAGTTAGTTCATTTAACAAGATTATCTTCTGCAGAATATGATCACTGGTTTGTAGCAGCACTAAATATTTGTATAAGATGTCTGATATTTCTCAATCTGTCTTTTATTCACACATGTTTATATTCCAGTAAACACAAGAAAGATTGTGTGAAGATTTAAGATGACTGCGTAATTAAAGAAAAAAAAAAAAAGGCAAGCATGGGGGTGGCTGATGATCTTAGAAACCTAACAGAAAGTATCTTGTTTAATTGATTTGTTTGTTTGTTTTTTCATCCCTTTGGACTTCACTTCAAGTTCATAAATGAACAAAAGAAGTTAAGCTTGGTCTTTAGTCTATGCTTGCTGAGGCAAAGGCTGAGCTGGCAGGCGGGGATGCGAGCGCCTGGTCCAGGACAGGGTGGTTCCTCCTGGTTACTCACCCACTGGACAATAGCAGTGGAAAAGCTTGCAGCACTGCTCTCTTCACCAAGTTCCTGAGTTATGAAGGACTTATGTTTGACTCTGGTTACCAGCCATCAAACACTGAATGACTGCTGTTTCCGTGCTTTTATTGTATATAATTTGTTTTTTTGGAACGCCTTTTAAAGCTTGCATTGGTAGGTTGAAGTAATTGTAGCGTTCCAATGTGGACAGCTTTGGAAGTAGTCTATGCTAATCATTAGAAAGGATTTCTTTAGTGTTTGTACCTTTCCTAGCAAATCTTTACACATAACAGATGCTGCATTCATCCATCTTTTTGTGTCTCTATCCAGGCCACAGTTAACCTGAATGGATCTAGTTCCTGCTGATCTGGGTATTGAAGAGAAAACCTTGTATGGTCCTTTGGTCATACCTACAGCAGCTCTATTATATAGAAAGAAAACCACAGCAATGCCTGTACAGCCATATACTGTAGACGGTCAGGTGCTGGTGTTTCTCAGTAAAGTGCTAACCAAATACAGAGTGCGCTTTATTGCCTCTGGAGCACCTCATGATAAACATGAAGCTAATTTAGGAGTATATGGGCACTGAGTAATTATAAAGTAATCTTGACTTCCATACCTAGGCTATTTTCTGCCTCCTGACTTGTGTGACAGAAGGTACACCATATTTTAATCTGCAGCAAAGCAGTTATTTTAAATTTTAATGCTGTCTAGGGGTTTGTATTCTTAACATAGTTTTAAAATCTGGATCCAGATTGTAGTTGCTTTAAGGTCTTTGCCTCTAACTGTCTCTGTTGCAGGCTCACAACCTTATTGAATGAAAGTTTCAGTCTGTGTTTGAAAGGATTGTCTTTCAACTTTGTTACTAAGGCTCATATAAACTTGAGTTTTCTTTCTTGGTTAGATTGAAGAAGCATAGGGAGGCTGCTGTGCTTTGAGCCTCAGTGGGGCTGAAATGTAGTGTAAATCCTTCTCAAATCTGACTGCTGTAAAGATGCAATATAAATCAATTGCTAGTTCTGAATGAAAAATTGAAGTATCATGTATTTAGAATAATAGAATCATTTCAGTGCTTTACATCAATTTAAAAACAAAAGACCGTAACAAGAGCACGATTTTTTTTTTGTAAGGAGAAACATCAAAGTGATGGTTATGTATAGCTTGAGATGAGAAACACACATCCTCTGATCTTGCTTCAATTATGCAGGTTAAGACCATGTCTTTCTTTGGGGCTGGTTTCAGTGTAATGCTCGTGAAGGTTTATCTACACTCTAACTGCTCTCATGGTAACTTAGCTCTGTGAAGGTGCTTATTTCTGCGAAGCACTGTATTGTCCAGGGGCAAACTCCTGGTTCTTTGTGCTCCATCAGCTGCAATACTGGAAAGAATATGAATAACCTTTCACTCCATCTTGGAGGAATTTTCTGTCTCCTTCAGGCGCGTGATGGGATAGAGAGAAAGCTTTGATGGATTAGTGGCCCTTGAGTGATCTGATAACCTCTTTGTGAAAAATGGTCTTATTAGCATATGAGCTATTCTCATTCATCCTTTGACATATACCCTTTGACAGGAGGGACAATCCAACTTGACAAGATGGTCTGATACATTTGAGTTGAGGATTTTTTTTTTTTCCTCACATGTACCCAGAACTTCAGGTCAGCAATTGTTTTATAAGTCAGCCACTGTTTTATAAATCAGCCTTCTCCAGGGAGAACAACTTCTGTAGCTGTATGCGAATAGGAAGATAAGCATTGCAGAATAAAATAACAGATGCTTGCTAATTAATTAGGAGTCTGGATTTAAAAAGGCCAATACTTCTGCCACAATCTTGGTAGCAGAAGATGATTTCTGAGAAGAGTGTTCGTGCCCTGTCAGGGAGGAGTGACCTACTGGGGAGTGGTACAAAAAGGAAAAAGTGTCAGCTGCATCATGAAAGTTCCATTGAAAATCCAGTGATTCAGTGGTGCTGCCTGATGCCCTGAGTCACCAAACCGGGTGGTGTAGCATGCGGTGATAGGAGCCAGCTCCATAAAGTGGCTTAAATTAGTTAATTGCCGCTGGAGAGAAAGTCATTAATAACTCTTACTTTTCATTCAACCCTACTGAATGCAAAGAGTAATGCAAGCTGATCAGTAATATTAAAGAAAAATAATGTACCTTATTTACTGATGTTATTTACAAATGTGATTAAAGCTGCTGATGGCTACACTTTTGTGATGCTTCCTGGGAAACTGAAGTGCAAAGTCAATTAATAGATCTAGGACTAGCTTTATGGTGTTGCTAACTGAATTATTATACATAAAAATATATTCTAACTATCATAAAGAGTATAGGGACAATATTAAGTTTGTTTGGGTTGCATAGGATTTTTGATGTGGAAAATTGTTATAGAATTGAATACAGAGAACAAGGAAACCTGTAAAAACCAGTAATAATCATAGGACTTAGCTAAATGTTTTAGTCTACTTCCTGTACCTGTTGATCCAAGTATAAAGTTTTAAATTATATTTCATTTTTTTTTTCTGTGGATTTTGTGTTCGTTACTGTGACAATCAGACCTGGTTTTAGATCATGTCTTAAAGAAAAAGAGTTATTGGTATGAGGAACTTCCAACCTAAACAATAATACACAAGTGCACAGGACTTGAAGGGAGGCATATACGTTTTTACAGCTATTTTTGTGTGTGTGTGTATTTTTGGTTAGTTGGTTTGTTTTGTTTTGTTTGTTTTTTAGACTAGCTCCCATGGTTGGCTAGCTGAGTAAGAATTTTATCTTTCATTTAAGTTTTGAGAATCCCCATCATGAAAGTTATGGAAAAAACTTAAACCCACAAATTTTAAAAGCTCAAAAATATAGGGAAAAAAAAAATAAGTTAACAATTATTTCAGAAAGTTTTAACTTTAAACTGATATTATGATTTGTGGATCATGAAGAATCTGTTTCAGGATTTTTGATGGGTTATTGATTTTGAAGTTTAAAATGAAAAATGCGAACAGTATTTTATTCTTTCAGTTCCACTGCTTACTCTTTCCTTCACATCTTTCTGAATTATGATTTGAAATGTTTAAATGAGAAAAGACAAATCCCAAAGAAAGAAGAAAGATGGGGGGACGAATGAAGACAAGTTAGAGTCCAAACTGATGTGAATGTGAGTAAAGGCAGAAGTGTTCATTACTGCTGCCAAAGAGCGAGGGGTAATGAATGCTGTACTTTGTTAATGTGGCTTCTCAGTGACATCCAAGCATCTCTAATCCAAATTTGCGTTGTTGGAGGGAAACATGAATGCATGTGGATCTTGGGCCATCTTTTCATTGAAGACACTTGTTTGGATAACTTTAAGGTAAATAATAATGATTTCTATAACTCTGGAAGTATAGATGTTGTAGATAACTGATTTCGCAGTCAACTATGAACTGCAAAACCACTGTTCAATTTCAGGCTGACATGAAATAACTCTGGTGTATTTTCACTTTAAATTCAAATGTTAGAAAAGAACAAACAAAAGTTGAGAACAACATTTGGTTTTGAATTAAATTCTATCTCTTATTTTTTTTTTAAAGTGAAATGGCAGTTCTTAAGTAATTTGAGTTTCAAAAAAACTACTTTCAATTTAGAAAATAGTAATCTGTACTGATAAGCAAAATTGAAAAAAATGGGGGATGGAAATAATTTATGGCAAAGGCAGTGCTTAAATTAAGTTGCAGAGTAAGGAAGAAAAACTGAAAATAGGGAGAAAAAAGTAAAAGACACACTTCTAGTTTTTTTGTGTCTCGTAGTTCACAATGAAAGTGGTTCATGGTAAATAAGACATAATGAAGGCCATGTTTGCAGAAAGATACCTATGTTTTCTAATGCTTTGTGAGGTCTAAGAAGCAGTTGAACGATTATGGTTTTCCTGGAGTTTTAACTGTCACAAGATAATCACTTTAATTGGGATTGTATTGGAGTTTGTTCTTTGCTGCTGCTGACAGCTTGTGTATGGGGTATTTTCTGTTTTCTTTTTGCTGAATACAGGGTTGGCAACTTAGAATATGAAAGGAAAAGGTTTTGGAATAGGTGCTATGACGCTGAAATCCAAATATTTCAACAGCCAGACAAAATGCATTTGTAATACTCTGACATTTATTTCTGCTCAGTCATCTTTCCAGTTAACACCCTGATTGTTGAGACACCATGTAACAAAATGCAATAACAACTGGTAATGTGTGATCAGATACCTTGTGATCATAAATTCAGAAAAGATAACCCCAAATAATGAAAAGCTAAAATTTCCATATACTAGATGTGAAGCCATAGGTAGTGGTACTGCTTTTCAAAGCATTGGCCAACACAGGTACTGAAAGGTATTGCAATCTTAAGAGAAAGCAAAAATTAAAATTTCTGGTATTTTTTAAATTTAAATTTTGGCTTCTCTTTGCATAGGATGTGCTGTAATCAAATTTCCAGTGTTCATCTTTCTCAAAAATTTCCTCATATTATTAATTTCTTCAACCTTTTAATAAAATATAGGCAGCTGCATTGCTTTACATTTGATTCTTTAGTCACCAGCTTATTCCTTTTTGGATAGTATGTAAGTGAAAAGGCAAGACACTATTTTTTTATTTGTTGTTGTTTTAAAAGAAAATGTCGTATTATGGTCTAGCAAGAATAAAAAGCCTAAGATGGACTGGAAAGCTACATGGACACAATTATAGATCACTACTATGTGTCCTCTTAAGTATTGTGTAACTGCTATTAAAATTCCGTTTAACTTAAAAGTCTCAAAATAAATACAAAATTTCATTAAGTAATTTGTGTGTGATGATGCACACAAAAGGCCGAAACAGAAAATATTTTTCTAAGTAGAGTGGATGCATTTTATTTTAATCATATTGAAAATAATGTGCATATAAACATATTAAAAAAATACCCATATGTGGTATCATCTTACTTTTTTTTTTTTTAATTTACTTTGAGTCCAGTGTAGAAGCAGACGTCTTGGCGTTTTGTTCATGTTTCCTTTTGATGTAAAACAATAACAAAGGTGAAATGATAAACTTATATCCGCATTATAGCCTATATTTAAAAGGTGCCATAAGCGTAAGATTAAAAGGAGAACCCACAGCACTGTGCATATTTTCTGATATTACACTTTAAGATGTCTGTGAATTGGAGCAGTGCTTGGATAATATTCCTTTATTTTCTGACCACGGTAACCATGACAAATTAGCCCAAAACATTCACTGTCAGTGGAGAACATAAATCTTTCTTTTCTAGCATTTTGCTGTATGCAATTAAAACAAACAGTGTTATTTCCTGTAAGCTCTTGTGAAATAGCCATTATGAATCAAACATTGAGAGTTTCACTCTCAAGCATGAAAGGCTCTGAACAATGTATATTTTGGTACATATTGAACATTTTCTGTAAGCCCCCCATAAATAAATCCAGGAAATGTCTGTCCCTTGAGTACTACCTTCATTAAATCTGGAGCAGCTGTTGTTGTTAAACTTGCACCCAAACATATAATGGAGTCCTTGACATCAAAAACTCTTACATGACTGGCATATTATTGTAAGTCATTGTAAACATGCATTTGTTCTGAAATAGGGCTGATTCTATTACAACTACAAACTGGTTGATGTGTTGATGTTATAGAAAATGGAACTCTAAAGCCGTATGCTCTGGAATATGATTAATGTTAAACAAACTTGAACTGGTCTTTTGGTGTTGGTGTTTGGGTTTTTTGGGTGGTTGGTGTTGTAGGTCTTTTTTGTTTGCTTTGTTTTGTGTTTTTTTTTTTGTTTGGTTTTTTTTTGTTTTTTCTTTTCCTGATGAATTGAGTATTCTGCAAGATGACAGAGTGGCAGAGAAGCTTGTTGTAGTAATGTAAGCATTTCATGGAAGTTATGTGATACCTTCCTTGAAATGGTGAAATGCTAGTAAATGGTAGTTCTCTTACATTCTTAGAAGCCAAGTAGGGCCAAACAGCATTAGTAGGCTTAGTCTTTGAGAATAAAATATCTAGGAAACTCCTGTGTACTCCACAAAATGGTATTAGTGATAAGATGTAAATAGGCTTCAGACTTTGGACAAGATGAACTGCACAGGTCCCTGACACCTATGTTGTTCTACAAAGGTCAAAATTATTTCTCCATTTTGTCTGCTGACACCATGAAATACGTTGCTTCTGAAAAATTTTTAAATGGATGCTCTTTCTTTGTGTATGACTTAAAAGCAGTAATTCAGTTGGCAGAAACAGCAGTTACAAATCTAGCTCAAGGCACAACCTCAAGGTCTCGATCAAGGTTTCCAGCAAGTTACAGATTGTTTATTCAGATGGTTTGTGATTTTTAACTTAATTTATGAAAACTTCTTACGATAAGATCAATAAAGTTGCAGTAGGCTATTATATAGCATAAGGAAGTTTCAAGGAGGAGAAGGAGCAAGTTCATAACAAAGTTAAGTTGTACAAAAACATAGGTTATATTTCATTACTGTAAGGGATGAAATTGGCCCTAGTTTTGTATATCATCACTTTTCACTACTTGACTGACTTTCAAGTCATACTTCATTACTTTCTTCTGAAGACACACATTTCTGGATAAATAGGTTCCTGATTTGATAGGATTGTTATTTGGTTTGTTTTTCTTTAAGCAGTATTAAGGTTTAAGCATTTCATTGGAGGGAAATTTTTAATTTTCTCTTTCTGACTGCATTTTGTATGAAGCCTTCGCATTTTTCGCAGTTCTCATAGATTGATAAAATTACATAAAGTAAGAATAGACTTAAGCTTTCTGTATTGTATTACAGAAATTATAATGGCAGTAAGGAATTCAGTACTAACTCATTCAAGTGTGGTGTAAAACCTTTTTCTCCTGCTGTCTTTTGCAGCTGTGCTGACCAAAGAGACATCAGTCTCCAGCTCCTAGTATAGCACAGTAGCACACAATACTAACTATAATAATATTTACTGATCTGAAGGCAATGATGATCTCAAGGTATCCTCTGATAACAAAGCAGAGGGTGTAGACTGAACTTGTTCAGTGCTAGCAAACCATGTTTAGGAAAACCTCAACTGTCGCTGTCTACCTGCTTCACAGCCTGCTCACGTGTCTTTTGTCAGAAATCCCTGACAACGGTGTGGGTGCATGATAATGCTTGAATCAAAGTTCTGGTACACAGCAAAGGGGGTTTCGGCATTGTTTTTCTTCTTTGCCTGATATAAGGCTACAGGTCTTCCGGATCCTAGGAGGTGTGAACCTGAACCCTTACTCAAAACATCCTGAAGTCAGTAGTTTCTGTTACTAATCCCAGGAGGAGATAAACAACTGAGGAGCCAGTATTGAGGATGCAAAAAATTCTGTCCTTCGTCACCGGATATGCCTAAAAATCAAGTTGTAAGAGTTTGTAACTGTGAGGTTCACCATGCTGATTTTCCGCAGCAGCTGCTATCTTTCATTAAGTAACAGGAATTCTGGGTTCCTCTTGAGCAATGTGTTGCATTTCTGCACCCGCTCTTTTGTGTCTCCTGCGGGGGGAATAAGCAGTGAACTGTGGAGGCTGCTGGCTCTTCAGCAGTGTGAAGAAATGCAAGCTTGCTCTTGGAGCATGAGCTTTCAAGGAACTGGAGAGTTATTCCTTTTGGGAAACACTGGATTCCAACATCTGAGGAACACTCACCTGTGAGCATCATAAAGTGGTGGCCCATAACTGGAAGTGCTGCTGAGTCAGTGTGACCTGTGAGATGAACCAAAACTCTAATCTGGCCCCAGTAGTAGATTTTTACTCTGTAAGAACCTGTCCAGCATCAGATTTCACAAGGTATTGTGCATGTGCAGGCACCCCATCTGTTCAGAACAGCATTAAACACTGGTGAGATCCCATTTTTCAATGATCCAGGCATCATTGGATCCTAGAGACCTTTGCAAAATCACAGTCTTTAAATAGTATGAATGCAATTTAAGGAAAAGAAGAATTGTAGCAGTAGAAGGTCGTCTTTTGAACTAAGAAATGTTTTATTTTTCAGTAGTATTACAACTGTAGAACTCAAATACTGAGGCTAGGAGTGCAGGGTGATGTGCAGAGTGCTCTTAAAATCTGGTTTCAGCAGCTCAGTTTCAGCCAAAATCCCACTCCTGCTGCCTGAACTGGGCCCAAGTTTTCTCTCAAATCTGTCAAGCATTTGCCTTTCCTACCTGCTTGTGGCTTAGTTGTCACAGCTATGTGGAGCTTGTCCTTACAGTGCTTATGATATGGGCTTTTCCAGGGCTGTAAGGAATTGTTTCATCTACTACTATAACAATACAACTTCCTAACTCATGTATCAGAAAGTGACTGCTTTCTGGACAAGTCAACTGTTACAGTTAAGCATTTGATTTGTGTTATAGTTTGTTTTACTTATGACTTATTTAAATATAAAGTTATATTCCTATATTGCTCCTAATTTATCAAGAAGAAAAGTGAGAGGAGTCATCTTGTTTGGATTTTACTTTTCAATAACTATTTTTTAAATTGAGAACCAGTGGAAAGGAAAAGGAAGCATGTATACAAGATGTGTTACTGGTTTATAAAACAAAGAAAGGAAATAATCATGGTATGATAGAGAACTTTTCTCGTTTTTATAAATAAATCCATTCTTAGCTACAATTAATGAACTTAAGTAGAAAAGCATTAACTATTCTGATGTGTTGCACAACAGGATCCTCCCAGTGGGTTTTGAAATACAGTATTTGTTTTCATAGTAGCTATGATTTCTTCTAGTTTTGACGTGAATTATCTTGCAGTTCTTCTGCAAAGTGCTATCTTTTCTCTTGGGAAGTGTGTGACAAGAATGTTTTGTTCTCTATTGGTGAGACCTGCCTCATAATGTGGGGGAAAGATAATAATGTCCCTAAAAACAGTTCTGCAGTTGCACAATTTTAGGTGCAATTCTGTGTTTTTCATGGAACACTACCCTAAAGTATTAGTCTGTGAGGCTTACCTTCATATATAATATCATAGAGTAGTTTGGGTTGGAAGGGACCCACCCCTGCCATGAGCAGGGACATGTTCACCCAGCTCAGGTTGCTCAGAGCCCCGTCCAGCCTGGCCTGGGATGTCTCTAGGGATGTGGCATCCACCACCTCTCTGGGCAACCTGGGCCAGTATTTCACCACTTTCATTGTAAAAGAAAATCAGTGAATTCCTCAAACTTTATTTATTAGATGAAAACATCAGCTTTATTTCCTGTCTTGGAGATACTCATGCTCTGTAATCTTTAACTGTGGAGGCTTTATTCAGTTGGCAGTGTGACTTCTTTCTTGGAAGTGGCTGCGTGAGTCATTCAGACATGACACAGGTGCTCATGACTATGATCTTTTTGGGGTAACTAACTCTCACTTCAGGTTTAGGAAAGAGAAACTATGGGTTCAGGGAGTTGTAACCACTTAATTCTGTACACAGTAGATGACTTTGTGAACACGGCTGTTAATTTTGGAGAGAGCAGATACTCTAAGATCCAGTTCAGGTTTATCTTGATATTGGTTATTCTTCTGTTGTAGATGGTATCATTTGAAATTGGACATGTGTCTAAGTATTAAACACAGTTATAAGCAGGTGCACACTGAGGTCGAAGAACCTTAAAAAATCCCAAAGAGATGGACATTACTGCTGCCACGAAGAGAAGACCATTTTGTGTTACAGAGTTATAACTTAAATATTTCGTATTTAAATAATTTAAAAGGTTCAGAAAAAATCTTCTGAATCATAGAGCACAATTTAGGATCTTTTTGCAAGTTTACAGTTGTTTTGCTATCCCCTAGTAAAATGCTGCCAATAGCTTTATTTCCTGTCTGGAGCAGATTTGCAATTTGTTGTCCCTTCTCTTGGCTCTTTATGAAGCTCTCTAAATATAAGTGCTCAGATCTGTTAGTTAGTTAATCTTGCTGATGAGAGTGTGAAAATTTGGAAAGGCAATGTTCGTTTTGCACTATGTGTGATTTCTGGTAACTGTTTTAACACCTTTTGTCTGTACTTATTTTGCAAGCAATTAATTTGTAGTTCTTGATGCAGGCATTTGGTGTTTTGAACTAGTCCACTTAGTGTCCCTGTAGAACCTAAGCTTGCCAGAAGTTAAGACTGGAGAACTGCTTTTTTTTTTTGTAAATTATGCTTGTAGATTGTGCAGACTAAGTATTTCCAATTTACTTTTAAAGATTAAACAATGGAGCTTCCTTCATATGCTGTGGAAGACTGCTTTGCAGTTGAGGATTTCATCATGCAAACGCTTTTCATGATTATCAGATTTTTTTTCTTTCTTGGAAATTTTGTATCCATGTTCGGTTAGCATGGTATTGCTTTCATTTTGATTTCCAACATATTTGAATCATTGCACTTCAGTAGGTAAAAAACAAAATATAAAAGAATGTCTGCTAAAAAATCTAGCAAGCTCCGAGGCCAGTCTAAGTGGTATTGGCTACTGACTACAGGATGCTAGTCTTGCAAAACATGAAATAAACATGAAATAATAATCCTTACTTTGCAAGTCTTTTTTTTATTTATTTTTTTTTTTTTCCTTAAATGAGTCCTCATACTATTCCAGTTTACTGTGTTGCTGCTCTGGTTCATCTCTCACTTGTGTTTGTTTGGGCTGGTGTAGGCACTTTGCAGTATTTGCTTCACAGTCTGGGCAATTTCACATTACTAGTCATTCCAGTTCAGCGATGTGGATCTTGAAAACACTACTCCCTTAAGCTTACAGCTCAGAATAAATAATCATATCCTATGTGTTTAAAGTAGCTGTCTCAGAATGTGATATGACTTCTTTTCAGATGTTTCTTCATATATATCCATGTGCTTTGTGTGCACAAGATGGGACTTGCTTAAAGGAACAGTTTCATGGGTCTTGTATATGTCTAACAAAATCATTGTGTTATTCTAATGGGAAGCAATGTTAGTGGTTTGTTTGGTAGTTTCAGAAATGGTGGTGGATCTTTTCTTTGCTGTTTTCTCAACTAGGAATAGATTTAGATTTAATTTGGGGCCAGCAAGTTTTTGCAGATCTTTATCTGACCTCGATGAACCAGACTGCTGAGAACCTTGGTGAAGTTATGTTTGGCAATGCAGAGATAACTACTTGTCTGAGGAGAGTTCAGACCATGTAAGTACTTGCTTTATCCTAGTCAAAAAAGAACCTATGTGAACATATTGAACGCTGTTTAACTCAGGATATTCCATTGTTTCACTGAGCAGCATCCCCTTGACAGTGGAATACTAATATAAAATTAAATAAAAATTATAAAATTATGCTTTTTACCACTTTATCTGTGTGCAGACCTCTGGGTTGGGCACTTGTCTGTGTAGGGTGGTCTTTGAGTCAGTTATTCCATCACAACTTCCTAGGCAGGAGACAGTTCACTAAGTCACCAAGACCAGAACCCTGCCTTGAAAAGTGGTTGGGCTCTGAGTAGTACTGTGGTTCTTCAGAGATGCGTTGTCTCTACAGATCTTGTTTTACCCATATACTAGTGAGCTGATTTTTAATGCTGATAACTAATCGTGAACTTGTGACATTTAGAAACATTTTGATGTTTAAGGGAAAAATTACCTCTCCATCTTTGGCTATTTCTTGCATTTGTTGCTGTGTATGTTCTTCTCCAGTTTGTTGCTAACTGAAATACTTATGTTTATCGAATTTTTCCCTATTTACCACCTCACTGTATACATTTTTTAAATTTTTCTTATTGATCATGTTAAACAGCAGTGGTCCAATTACAGTTTCAATTAGGTACTCCACTGCTAGTATTTTACTATTCTGGAATTATAGAATCATTTCGGTTTGAAGAGACCCTCAAGATCATTGAGTCCAACCATTAATCCAACTCTGGCACTAGACCATGTCCCTAACAACCTAATTTATGTGTCTTTTAAAGCTCTCCAGNCAGTGATAAGGTCTCCCCTCAGCCTCCTTTTCTCCAGGCTGAACAGCCCCAGTTCCCTCAGCTGCTCCTCATCAGACTTGTGATCTGGACTGTTCACTATAAGATAAGGTGGGTGTTTAAAAAATGAATGCAAGGGAAAAAAAAACAACAAACCAAACATACACCAAACAAAACCCACCAGTTCATTAGAAAGTTTTAGTTCTTCTACCGTTACTGCTACAGACTCGACAAAATTTGTGTATTCTTCCTTTTGCTCTCGTTTGCTGACATGTGAAAATAAAGAAAACGTGGGAATATAGCAGACTTTAGAAATGCAGTTTTCCTCTACTGAAATGACAGTAAAGATGAAATTGAATTCTTTAGCTCTTTCCCACATTGAGCCATTTCTGCAATTACAATGTAATGTAAATGAGACTTCGCTCTTTTCCCTGGGTCCCTGACAATGTTGTGCTGTGCAAATAACGTGATGTGGATCCATCTGATGTGGCTTTATGGTGCTTCACCTGAACTCATAGTCTAACTGGGAGCTGCAACATCTGCTACGTGTCATCAGAAGGAAAACTGCATCAGCCAGAACTGTGGATGGATCTAACAAAACAGATACCTGTGGGGTGGGAAGATTAGGTGGTCTGCCCTGTGCTTTCGTAGCACTGGCCGTTGAAACTTTAGTAGCTGGTTTAATTGCTTTAACTACTGGCATTTCTCATGGTTTGTCACCATCCTAGTGACGATGTATCAGTCCATGTACAAAATATATTCACCATATCTTTTGCTACGACTATGATCAAGGAACCTATTTCACTGACTCATCTGAAGAACAGAAACAACTTTCCGAAATAAGTAGTGTGCAGAACTTGTGCAGGACTGATTCAGGAATTCAGAATTAAAATGCTGTCATTTTGCTAGGCTGTATATTAACATGTCATAAAACACCATCCTGTGAAGTAGTCAGCTGTGCTCTGTAGAATTCTGATAGTGAGAAAGAAATGCCTTCATTCTTCCAGGATTGTCTTGGCTTCAGAAAACATTAATTCACTAAGTACTCTGTAACGACAACTTTTGAAAATAGTATTATGTGGAAAAAAAGTAAATGTTTCGTTTGTGTTGCTAGCAACCACTTTAGCCTAACATTTATATCTGTTAAACATATTTCTTTCGCGGATGAGAATTTATAAGATTTCAGGGAAAATGTTTTCTGATTGAATCCAATCCAATTGTTGATCTTGGTGAAAAATTCCTTTATGAAAAGACCTGTATTATTATTACATCTATTTTAAGCACTGCCTTGTTTGTAGATAAGGGATTTCTTTTTTTATCTTTATACATACATATACAAATAGTTTGGGTGGATCTGAATTTTCAGAAAACCATTAGTTTTTATTTGGTCTTTATTAGAATTTAATATGAGTTTCTTGAATGCAAAACTTTTGACACCTTTTATCGTTATAATAATCCATGTGAAAAAATTATTTGCTAGAGTTGAGTTTGCAGTGCAAATGAATGGATCTGACATATTGACTTAGTAATTACCTTGAATCAGTCAGTGTAGGAAATGGTATTTGATCAGTCAGACATGACTTGTGATCAGTCAGTGCTCTAAAATGACCTTTACCTATGGAATAAAAATGTCATATTTTAATTATTCTTACAAGGTAGAATGTATAACATGATATTTTTAGCGGTAGTACTTAGTCTTAAATTCTCTTCTATTGTAATGAGTCTGGGTAGTGCAAGACTTGAGAAAGGAAAGCTTAATTTTACACGCAGAACAGAACACGAACAAGATTGTAGTAAATTCTCTTTTGTTTTGACTGTAGAGAAACCTCTGAGAAATAAACTGTCTTTTTTTCTGTGTATTAATTTGTCTCTTGAAGGAGCCCAGGAGCAAAGAAATACACATGGCGGAAGAAGAGTTAAATACCAGCATCCTGAAGTGTAGTGATGCTGTAGAATCATAGAATAACTTTGGTTGCAAAAGATCTTTAAGACCACTGAATCTGACCCTTAACCTAATGCTGTCAAGTCCACCTCTAAACCATGTACCTAAGAACCTTGTCTACGTGTCTTCTAAACACCTCCAGGGATGGTGACTCCACCACTTCCCTGGGCAGCCTGTTCCAATCGCTGACAATCCTTTCCGGGAAGAATTTTTTCTTAATATCCAATCTAAACCTCCCTTGGTGCAACTTGAGGCCATTTCCTCTTGTCCTATCACTTATTATGTGGGAGAAGAGACCAACACCCTCCATGCTACAACCTCCTTTCAGGTAGTTGCAGACAGCGATGTCATCTCCCCTCAGCCTCTTTTTCTCCAGGCTGAACCCCCCAGTTCCCTCAGCTGCTCCTCATCAGACTTGTGCTCCAGGCCACTCACCAGCTCCATTGTTCTTCTTTGGATACATCCCAGCACCTCAATGTCTGTAGATTCTCCTAGAAGGCCAAAACCAGATTGTGATCTGCTCCTTATCCTGGACAATGTGAAATACAATGTTTTTCCAAGCCTTTCCTGTACTTAAATATTAGGCATTGAACTGCAACCAGTGTGGAGTAGTTATGGAGAATGATTTTAAAACAGCATCTTAATTCCTTAACTTCCCAAGTAACCTGCAGGTGCTCTTACATTGTATCCCTCTGTTTAGGTGTGTATATCCAAAGGAAATTGGGGAGAAGTCTGGGAATTTTGTGCTGGGAATCGTAGTTCTGAATCGAGTCATGCAATGATTCCTCATATGTTTTGAGAAATAACGGCTAAAAGAACGTTATATGTACTGCCTGTTGGGGTAAAAGATGTGCTGCTGCTGCCCCTGAACCTGTAAATGGTTCAAGCTTGAGCCGTCTTCTTTATATTGTAATTTCATGCGAGAGTTGCATTTGCTTGGTGGGTCCTTGTTAGGATAGTACTGTCTTGCACTGTGGTCACAAACACTTTACTGTTGTCAGAGGGAGTATCTTTGTGACAAAAGGAGGGGAAAAAAATGCACACTCTACTCCCCCCTGCCCTCCAACGAAGTGAAAATCTCTGTTGACTGTAAAAATTTATATCCTACTATAATCAGAGCATTTTAGGTTCATATGCTCTATAACAAGTTTTTATTGTCAAATTTCTGCATCTCTGATGGTCTTTTGCAAGAAAATACAGGTGAATACTCCTTGTGTTTGTTGTTGTGGGGTTTTTTTTTGGTTTTTGTTTTTTTTTGGGGGGGTTGGTTTATGCTTACACGAAATAAAGATGTCTTGAAGGCAGTTATAACATGTAGACTCCTGCATGAAGGCAAAAAATGTTTTGATTGAGGAGAGCTAGAAGGGCTTAGCTTCTGCAGATCTGCACAGATATTTATGCATATCTGGGGAGTAATTTAATTCTTAAAGGGCGTGGGGAAGTATCGTCCTGGTCATGAAACTGAACCATAAGAAAGGGGTCATAAGTTTTAGACAGATATAACTCAGTAAAGTTTACTTGACACACATTATATTCCTGAATCTGAGCTGGTGCTTCTTTCTTTCTACGTTAAAAAAGGAGTTTGGCTTTTTTTTCTTGTTTCTTTTAGACTCTTGGATTGATAGAAATATGCTATTCATATCTTTATAATTTATAGAAATAGTTATGTTTCTATGTGCTTAACACTGCTTGGAATTTTGGTTTTACTGGACATTTTTCATATTCACTACATATATCTTGTGATGCATTGAGTGTTCCCATGTTTGTGGGTGGGGACAGTGTACGCAGATGTGCACCACGTAGCTCAGATAGGTGAGTTCAGTACTGCAGACGAAAATCTTTAATCCTCTTGAATGCGATAAAATAGCTCAATTTAATGAAGTTTTTATTAAGTAGTCAGATTTTTGGATCTTAAAGGTTTCAGCAAGTGGCTGTCAATGTCCTGAAAGGATGTTGTAAACAAAGGGTAAAAAAAAACCCCTGAAAACAGTCAATGGTTGTTCTAAATGAATCCTGTGTTATTACTCACACTGGAAAATTGTTTGTAGTACTTAGTTGGGAACGTTTTTATATTTTGCCTTGGTCTAGGCATTATCTCATGCTTATTCACATGGTTACACATTTACTTTCCAAGCAAAAAAAATCTGCGCAATTATTGAGCTGTTAGCCATCAGAGTACAGCATTTTCAGGGGGAGTCAGACTTAAATTACTGCAAAATGTTGGCATGTTAGTTCCAAGGGTGTATTCAAGAAGCACTTTATAGTTTCCATTACTTCCCAAACCTAAAGGTAAATGTTTGAAGGGAAGTAGCTCCCAAGACAAGTTGTCTTTGTATCTGACAGTTATTACTCCAGACATTTCAGTTATGTTATACTAAAATTTTTAAAGAAAGTTGCAGTCTGTGTTTCACATGTAGGAATATGATCAGTTGACAGGTAGTTTTAGAATGCTCCCGTTATACAGCGTATACAGCAGCTAACACATAAAGTGGGTTGGTTTGGTTTTTTGTTTTTTGGGGTTTTTTTTTCAGTCTTGGAAGTATTAATCATTCCTGGTTTGTTATCTTGGAACTTTTACTGACAGTCATATCACAAGCACTCCTGTAAGCCTTGCTTTTATTTTGGAGATTTTTGCTAAAAGCACTTTTATCTGGATCTACCTTTAAAAACATTTGTAGTAATTTTTCTGGAGATTATCGAAAGGGTTGCATGGTTGGCGTGTGTGTTTTGTTTTCCTTCAGTGTTACATGTTTGTGCTGTGTATATTTTGTGATTAAGTATTCAGAAAAAGAGCTTCACACTCCTACTTTAAATAGTTTTCCTTAAGTGAGTTGTGTTCTGGAATAGCTTTTGAGTGGAAACCTGAGCATAAATGCTAAATATTTGACAAAAAATGACAGCAGATTAAACTAAAAACTTTTGGCAGGTATCCTTTCATATTTTTGGGACACTCAGGCCTCAAACACAAATAAGTTGCTATGTGATAAATTTGTGTCAATTGATTTATGGTAATGGCCCATGTTCTGTTCTTAGCCTGTAGGAAATGCATTCTGATTAAAGCTGTCTTACTAGGCTTTCCCTCTGAAATCTAAATTAATGTTCTTGTGAACTGTTCATGTATTTAAGCCCTGAGACCTGAATTGAGATGTTATATCTAGAGTCTGCTATTGCCACGCTGTAAATTGCATGAAAAACAAGGAAGAAAACAAGTTTAGGTCTCCAAGTAAAGCTAATTTCCTAATTCATTGAGGGCAGTTTTAAAAATAAGAAAACGTGCAAGTGTTTTACTTTGTTTCCTAAGGAAACAAAGCTTATGTGATCACACTGTATGCCTCTACTGACTAACAGTCTCTTACCTCCCTCTGCCCTATTCCCCCAATAACTTTTGAAACTAGTGGCCAATTTCAAACAGATTTGACAGGAGTAAAGGTCTCAAAGATATCAGGTTCCTACTAGTTTCGTGGAAATAGGTGGCTGGATGGAGAAGAGAGACCCTATTCATATGTCTGCTTTGGAAAAAACTGTGGAATGAGATCAACTGTATTATTAGACACAAGCCAATCCTCATGGGAAAGACAAGTTATGAATGCACTAAATAAAGGAAAAGCTTTGACTGAATTTCTCACCTTCTTAGACATGAGGGTATCCAGCACCACAGTTATAACCATAGGAAACCAGCCTTCAGTAGTTCCATTGCTCACAGGCCTGCTTGCTACTCAGTGAGACAGGAAAGTATTCAATTATTCCTGGAGCCATTGAATTAATGAGAAAAAAGAAAGATTAAAAACATGTCTTTTAAGGATGGCCTGCTTCAGTTGTCTTTGTAAAGTCACTTCAGAGGCAGACTGGTAGCAGAGAGTCGAATGTATATTATCGCCTGCAGTATGGAAGGGAACAATAAAAGAAGTGAAACATAAAAGAAGGTAAAGCACTTGGATGTATACATAAAATGCAAACCTGCTAATTTTTGCACGTTGAAGTAATAATTTCATCCCAAATCCAGGAATTGGCTTGAACTGTTTGTTCTTTACACAATCATGACACTGTTGTCACTGTTTGTGGAACTATAATGTATAATGCCTGTTCCGTATTTATTATTCTAGTAAGTAAATAGTGCACATGGTCTTTCTGGAGTTTTGCCTTTGGCCTTTTTACTCCAGTCACTCAGATATTTTTAGTGAAGTGGAGCACTGGGTCTTATTACCATTGTGGAAAAAATTGGAAGAAACACTTAACATTACAGGTACTGAGCATTACTGCTGCAGTGCATTTTAGTATTCAGGGTATTTTTAATTTGAAGGAATTCTGTTGGAAGTGGTGAAGAAAATTGAGGGGAAAAATAGTAGTGGCTTTCTGAAGCTTAACACCTTGAGAAGTGAGCATTGCTTTAGTGTAAATGTTCTGTAATTTTTGCAGTACATCCCTTTTTTGAAATGTAGCCCAGTTTTTACAAAGATATTATTTGGGTCTTGTAGATATGTGTGAGTTAATGGTCGGGAGGCAGAAATATTCTCATGAGCAACAGTTTTTAGAGTAAGTTTGGAAAAATCTATTACAGAACACTTTAGGGCAGTGAATCATAGCCTGGATAGATCTTGACCAGACCATGTCACAGCTGTCAAAATTCAGTAGCTAAAGACCATTTCAGCACGGGTGGGATTAAGCTCCACAGAAGTAGCTGATTGTATAGATATGTGAAATATGATGTTTCTAAGGAGTGTAAAGGTTAAACAAGGAGGTTTTCCAAAGGCTTTAAAGAAAGACACATAGATATAATGCCATTCATGAAAGAAATAAACTAGTTTCTTGCTCAATAAGTGTCTTCCCGGCACCCATGCAGCTCCTTTTACCTATCTATGTAGCTCACTTTTTTTTTTTTAAAAAGGAGTATTTAAGCCATATCTGATGTACTTACTATTTTTATTTACTGTTTTAATTCCAGAACAATCTGAAGAACAAACTCTCCTGAAGTATAGATAAACCCCATATCCTGGTGATTCTTACACGGCAAATGTGGCAGGGTGAAAGAAAAGAAATTGAAATGTGCAAATAGACTGAATATTGATGATCTGCAAATGTCATATAAATTCTGTGTTTATTTTTTGTGTCTTTGCATAGTCTACTTAACCGTGATATGTATTCAGAATTATGTAGAATATAATGTTTCAGTTGGAAAGGACATACAACAATCAACTAGTCCAACTACCTGATCACTTCAGGGCTGATCAAAAATTAAAGCAAATTAATAAAGGCATTGTCCAAATGCCTGTTAAACACTGACAGGCTTGGGGCATTGATTCCTTTGATTCCTGTATAAGACGGTTTATGTGACATTGTTTCCTGTGATTGCAAAGCATTTGCCTTAGTGAGGTTTCAGGAAAATGATGTTCAAATTTTGGTACAACATCTAAATCTTCAAAGACATCCTCCTCCTCTTTGCCCTGAAAAGCATAGTGGGATTTTATGTTGAGAGCTTCTTACTAAAATGTTCTCAGATATGGAGAGTGAAAGTGCAGTTCTTCCAAGGATCTTACTGACATTCAGGGAAACCCAAGTAAGAATAAGAAATTTAGACTGTTGAGCAGAGCTGGCTTTTCGTTTTACTGTTTTCTCCACCACAACAACCCATTCAAGTCCATTGGACCAGGTGCGCTATGTCTAAGGGTACTAAGAGAGCTGGTCTTCAGGAGACTTGTCCCTCTCAAATTTGAAAACACAGAGATTGGGAGAGGTCCCTAACAACTGGAGAATGGTAAATCTTCCATCAGTCTCCAAAAGATGCTGGGATGGTGCTCTAAGAAACTACAGACAGGTCAGGCTTACTTCAGTTTCTGGGAAAGTCACAGAACAACTCCACTCAGCATATTTCTGTGCACATGAAAAAGCAGGTGGGGACTCGGAGCTGTTACCATGCATTTACCAAATATAAATCATGCCAAACAACAAAGACTGCCTTCTGTGATAAAACAACTGGATTTGTGCCTGAAGGGAGAGCTGAGGATGACATTTGTCTGGACTGTGGCAAGGCTTTCATCGCTGTATCCCACAATATCCTGATGTCTAAGTTGGGTTGTTATGGTAAGGATGGGTAGAGAATGAGATAGAAAACAGGTTGGATGGTGGGGCCTAGATGGCAGTGGTTAGTAGGTTGTAAGGATCTGGAGGCTGGTAATAAGTGGAGAGCTGCAGTGGTCTCTCCAGGGACCTGTCCTGTTTCATGTATTTGTCAATGAAGCAGGTGTTGGGCTGCACATTCGCTGAGTTTCCACTTAGCACCAAACTGAAGTGACCCGTGGATGCACTCAAGGGCAGAGCTGCCACCCAGAGAGCTCAGGCTGGGGAAAAGGGCCAATAGAAGTCATACCGAAGTCAACAGGGACAAATGCAAAGCTCTCTCCACAGCTTGAAGAGCCCCTGCAAGGGGATGGGCTGGGGACAGTGGGGCTGGGGAGCAGCTCTGAGGGTTAGGCCCTGGGTTCTGGCAGGCAGGGAGCTGAGTCCAAGCCCTGGCAGCAATGGAGAGACCAAGCCCATCCTGGGCCGTATCGACAGAAGCACAGTTAGCAGAGTGTATGAAGGGGCTGTGCCTCTTTATTTGGCATTAGTCAGTTTGATACAGCATCCAGTTTTGGGTTCCCAACACAAGACAGACACTGAATAGGTGGTTGAATTGGAGACCTCCAGAGGTTCCTCCCAATCAATGGGTGTATGAAGAACTTTTAGGATAGGAATCTCCTCCCAGTCTGGCCCATGCTGCAGAGTACAGGTTGGTGAGGGGTGGATGGAATAACTTGTAAGTGACAGAGCCTTATTTCAGCGTTATTTCTGCATCTTTCCTCAGGATCCAGGTATTCCTTCAAAAAGGAAACCTGGGAGCTCCTTCTGCAGTGTGCCTTGGTCCTTCTTAATCTAGTAAAATGCAGTGGCTTCTGCTGCAAACCTGACAGAACACTCACTGTACCGGGGACTACTGTGGTTGCCTCTGCACCAGCAAATTAAAATTTCCTGGGAATGTTCCCAGGCACAGGGGCCAACTGGCAGGGAACCATTGATGTCCATGCTGTTAAACTCCCTCAGCCTCCAGAAGAGGATGGCTGCATGCAAAGTGCCTCTTGGCAGTGCTCCCTGGGATGCTCCAGCTCCTGCAATGTGCCTGCCGAGTGTTCGGTGAGGTGGTCGCTGGCGCGGGACAAGGACACTCTGGGGCCATTCTGGTGCTACAGGCGTATATGATAGTAGTGAATTCTAGCACCTGGCCGTGTTCCCGATTTCTGCTTAGTTTAGCGTACAGAAGTAGCCTCCTTGCACTGCTGTTGTAAGGGGGCCGTGGTGCCACAAATGTGTGGGTTTGAGGGTGTGAGAAACAGCTGAGCACTCTCCAAAATATTTGGGAAGTCCTGCCGTACAAAATACTGAAACCAGATGGAATTTCACCAGTTGATGTGCAGCTAACTTGACAGCAATTTATGTGGAAGGTTTCCACAGTGTGTAGTAAAAACCTGAGAAAAATAGCAATCACTTATGTCAGCTGTTTTGCTCTAGAATGGATGTAATGCATTCATCAAGAAAGAAGATACTTTTTTTTTGAGGATGAGGTAATCCTTTTCTTATAAATAACATTTCAGGAGGGAAAGGCAAGAGTGGAGAAAGGCAGGATTTTTATCTTAAACTTGATTTTTATAACTACTGATCGTATTTTTGTACTGACTGATGTAACCAGCAGGATTTCTTGGCTTCCATGGTACTTTGTAATTTTTCTAGCTTCCTAGAGTTTGCTGTTACAAAAGCAACTTCTGCTTTCACATTGTCATCACTGTATTGTGCAAGCCTAGTGTACTCGTTTTATTACCACACCCAGGGATGTCATGGTTACTGTTGAATGATTTCCCTGGAGATAATAGTGGCACAGCTTTAAAAAATCAAGACCACTCACTGATTGACTTAAGAAATAAAAATGGTATAATGCTTTCCAGATTCAAGCTTGTAACAGTACTTTCTTTGTATAGGCAACTAAGTGGCAGCATTATTCATTTGTAGGTCATATTCTTTAACCCTGTACATGAATTTTCATTAACATTCTCTTTTAAATTCATAGATATTTTCATAGTGAAAGCTTACTTTTATCAAAGTATTGATTCTATCTTAGTTCAGAGTCTGTGCAGACATGGAGTAGAAGTAGCTGATGTTTAACTGGCAGTAGCAAGGCTGATTCTGGAAATCACAGCCTGTCTGTCTTGCAAGAGTTCCAGCTCGCAGCTGAGAAAAAGCAGTTGCTGTATCTTACACTGCCTACTGTAATGCAAGCGTGTAAGAAACACCTTATTTCTGAATTAATGTAACATTCATTGTTGTCCTGTACGTTATGACTAACCTCTAACTCTGTGGTAAAGAATTTACTTTCATTACCAGTCGTAGGCAAGGTCATCAGTAGGTGACTTCAGGACAGTTTAGCTGATAACTTTTAATATCTTGTCCTAGCAAAATTTTCTAGGTATAAATCTGTGCAAGTGTTGAAAAATAAATGAGTAAAGCATTAGTTTTGGTCTGTTTCTTGAGATTTATTAAGATGGCTTTTTGAGTATTAAAACCAGATGGTGTCAGACTGTGGGATCTTTATTAATAAAAAACACCCTGATTGCTCCTCCGTTCCCCCCTAGCTCCCAAAGACCCAGTTGAACTGGCACATCAGTATCATGGAAAGACTCAGGCTCTAGTAAGACTGAGCTCTATCACAGAAATCTCCCTCCCAGCATAGGAGGGGTGTTGAGAGATGCTTGGGACAGGACAATGACAAAAGGATCTGTTGTTATATGGGTCTGCAGGGCTTTCCTGCTTCAACGCAGGGGTCACATCTGCTGTTACAGACTGCAGGTCTCGATAAAGACAGAGAGGGACTGCACAGCTGGTCGGTGCTGGTGGGCTGCTGTGGAATTTTTTTCCCCCTCAAATTCTTCATTAATACTTCCCTGGTGAAAGGACATTTGTTTAGACAGTACCTTGCAGGAGGCAGCATCTGTCTGCAAGGACGTAGAAGTTGTTAGCTGTGCTAACCCAGCTGATTGTTAACACAGTTTGAAATAACATGGTTAGAAGCAGAGCGCAAGGATCTTCTTGAGTCCTACTCTGAGGGTGTAGGAAAAGTGGAGGACGAGTGAGGTGAATTAGAGATGATTCTGTTACAGGCTGTAGTTTGACTCGTGCAATTAAAACTCCATCAAGTAGTTCACACGCTAGGAATACTTTAATTTCAAAATCAGACCTAAGTATCTGTACATGTAGCCTCTGTTAAAATTGCTTGTTAAATAATTTTCAAAATAGAGAATGAAAAACCAAAATACTACTCATTAGAATTTAAGCATATAATGTAAATAGAAGAGAAAGAGATAGCCACTATATAGCTGCTGTAGCCTATCAGAACAAGAAGGGGTAAAATCTGTCTCTCTAAGTAAATATTTTTCTCTATCTTGTGGAAGTATTTAATTCCCCAAATATATTTTGGTTAACAAATACTATTAGAAAGAATTGTCAGGATACTTAAGAAATACAGAGAGAAAACATGGCCAGCAATGCAGATACAATGAGAGTTTCCAGCGTGAATCTTTTTTTCTTATAGACTAGTATGTCATAATGAGAAACTGTTACTCAAAATTAGTTCACTGTTAGTATGTAGCTTCAGATGCTGCCTCAGAAGAGAGCGCTTGCAGGCACTGCTGTGTGAAAGGATTTTCCTTTTAGCACATGACCGTTGATACCTATTGACTTAGATATAACTGTAATTTCTGGTGGAATTTAGCAATACAGAGATTATATGGCATATATGTATATCTATATTTAAATGCAAAATTGAAATCCACCATTTCTATAGAGTAATTTTCATTTAGATTTAGAATTTTCCATTAAAAAATGTGTTGGCTCACGTTTTAGTGACTTTTTTACTAAGTGAAGCACCTTCCTGTAAACATGAGTAACCAAGAGAAAAATTACTTGAGAAGCTTTTCAGTTTACTGCCAAAATATTTTCTGTATTATGGTTGAGATCACTTCTTTCTTCATCTGTAGAAGACAAACAGTGTGCAGGGTGAGAGGTGATGGGAAAATGACAGTTTTGTCATAAGCTTCTAATTCTTGTTTTTATTTCTAAATTTAAAATAGTGCTCTAATGGATAAGCGCTGAGTGTGATTTCTGATTAAGTGAACACAACTTCTTAAATGATTCTGTATTTGTCTTCACGTGTCTTTAAAACACAGCAATTAGAAAAAATTCCTAGTAAACAATAAAACAGATATTGAAGGGGGGCAGTGCATCAGTCATAGTCGTTCTGTTGTCCGCTGGGACATCTAGCAGAAATGCTCATTTTCTGTATTAAATTAAGCATTTAGGACTTCACTGTTTTATGTAACATGTTGTTCAATGATCTGAAAGAGGAAGTAGAAAGCACATTAATTACATCTGCAAGTGATACAAAGCTAGCAGCTGGAAAAATGGCAATAAATAGAAATTGATCTAGAGAGCAGCAGTGTACAGGAATTTATGAAATTACAACAAAATTGGAAATGTGATCCAGATCGTAGACATGCTTTATGTAAAATTAGCTTAGTTAATGTTGAGCTTTACTCATACAGTAAACAATGTCTTTTTATCTTGTTATCCCACCCACTTAATTGTTTCTTATGGTACTCTGATCTTTAACCATTTCTGCTGAATCTTCCTAGGATTGTTTCCAGTTTGACTACTGTGGTTTTGGTGATGAAGGATGAATAACTGTACTGTTTGTTTGTTTAGCTGCAAGCAAAAAAGTAAGCAATGTGTGGAAAAACTAATATCTCCTTTTTTATGATTTCCCCACCCCCCGGCCAAGCATTCAATTTTAATAGAATTGTGTCCTAATCAGTGCTACTATTTACATTTCTGTCCAAAATTCAGAATCCTTGAATCTAAAATTGTGGCATTTTGTGCATCAGCTCATATATCAGTTTGCTTTCCAGTTTGGGATTCCAGCAGGACTCCAGAGGAAAACTCTCCTGAAACTTCATTTTACTTATGTTGATTTACAAATGGCTCATGCTTTGCCTTGATGCTTTGAAATGAAACGGCTCTGGCCGCCCTTAAGTCTTATCAGTCTCCCAGCACTGTGCTTTTTACAGGGGCGAATGCCAATCAGTTGTAATTTGCTCAGATAACGGTGTTACTATTGTTAGTTCTAACATTTCTGTTTGTTAAATAGGCAATGTAATATCTCAGTGTAACAAACAATTTCATGTTTGAAGAAACAGCTGAGGAAGGCGTTTTGGTGCAGTTTGCATTACATTTTATATGAAGGAAGCAAAGCAAAACTGCATATTCAGTATCACGTTACTTTTAGCTTAATTAGGGCTGTATGTAAATGTCTGGTGTCTGTCTGCACTGAGGTGCTGGAGGTAGCTGCAGTAATGTAGCCAGGATAATCAGCTCCTACAGCTATCCTAAGTTTAGATTAGATGACTGAGGGGAGGAAGTGGGGAAGATACAGAAGAATACTTGTTTTATATAACCTTTAAGATATTTTTTTTGTGGTCGATATGTAAGCACCTGCCTAATAAATTTAAGCCTCCTGGTGATGGGCTTGCTTTACCTGCCTTTTGTGGACTTAATAAAATGGTCCACAGATCACAACGTGTAAGACATGGAAGCAGCACAGTGAAGTTTAATGTAAGAAAATATGTAGCAGTCAATTGCTTTATACAAAAGACTGAATTAAAGACTAAATTAAAGACTGACTCTGTGCTGGCCTTTGAAATGGACACCTAAAAAGATGGCAAACCAAATTCACTGAGCCTCTCTGTAGCAGGGCTGGCAGATCTGTCCATCATCTCACCTCTGCCGGCTCACACGTTGGCAGGGGCTCATCAGGCTGCTGTGCGTGTCTTGCTCTGCTCTTTGCAGCGTGACCTCTCCCCCTCTCCGTTTTAAGAATTCATCAAAAAAGGTGACATGTCTGGAAGCCTGATTTGATTTATTTCAATGCATCAGCTTTTATAAGAATAAGGACATCGTTTTTTCCTTATAGATTTTCAGAAATCCTTTCATGGCAGAGGTCCATGAAGCTGGGGATGTATTTTGCAGTTTCAAAACTCCACATTGTACTAGTACTACCGGTTTATGTAAAATGTTAAAGTAAGAGGCTGAGCTGGTGTTTGTTTGTAATTACAGTTGCTTTCCAAACGTCTGCTGTGTGTTTGGCATTATTTTGACTGCGAGTGGAACCAGACTTTCAGCTGAAAACTATTGCTATCACTTTAACGTGTGTTGGGAGTATTCATATTTTACACTTTTGTGCTGAGTAAACTGTAATTTAGTCGATGTGTATTGGTGCTGTTTAAACATATTTGCCTATACCACATCTCAGCTAGTTATATTAAAAACATATCAAACATATAAAAACGTAACATTCTTGCTATTTCCTCCACAATATAAGTTGAAGATTGTGTTGTTTTTTTATCTGTGCTACTGTGCTTCTTTATCTCTGCGACTAGTCTTAAAGTGTGTCATGAATTCTTTATCCATTTAGTGCGGTGATGGCTTGCAAGTGATGAAAAACAGTTTCCTTTATGCGATTGTCCGTCTTTGTTAATGCTGTCAAACAGCAAGTGTGATATCCAGGGAATACACGTCACTCTGTGGGTTACTGATAATGTAATCTAATTTCCAAAAATAAAATAAATGCATCTTTTCCTCCATAGCCACCAGGTGTATGTAAGCTAAAGGAAAACAACACATTAGAGACAGTACATGTGAATTTGGAGGTATGATCAGTGGCTAATTTGAAACAAAACTCTGGGTTTAACACATTTTCTGATCAATTAACCTTGCCGAAAAGCTCATGATGGCACCATGTGTTGTTGCAGAGACCTCCACAGATAAAATATCTAAGTTGGAGGAGTGTTGTTTGTTTCAAACAATGCCTTGAAAATCCATATGAGCAATTTCTACAAGGCCTGTTTTGTCAAACCTTTATGTATAGTAGTTGTAAAATCACCTTTTTAAAAGGTGTTAACAAATGCTACACATTTTTTTGCAGATATCTTTTATTTAGTTGTTTACCTTGTCCTTCCAAGTAAACTAAACTAAAGTGAGGAGAAAAAATTAATGAAACGGCATTTCTGATTTTAATAGGTCAAGTGCCACAAGACAGACTGAACTCTTCCCTGGCATGTACGGCTAACATTTATATTATTTTTAAGATGTTATTGCCATGTATGAAAGTTGAAAAGATAAGCAATAGTTCTATTCATAGGGAAATGCCACAACACTTATTTTAATCCTTTTAATAATTACAGGATATGAGAGAAGACCCCTTCTCTTTCCATGTACCTTTCACCAGCTCAATGTTTCTGCAGGCATTGCCAGTCGAAGTCAAGTCATTTTGATGCCTGTAACCTGAAAGATCTGATTCTGCTGTAGTTTAAGCTGGCCAAAGTCTGGGTTGTGTCATCCAGCCCTCTCTGCTTTTCTCTGGTTCTGTCCCCCCAACTATTTTTTTGTTAAGCTGGGCAAATGGTGTTGCTGCTGGAGGTGGAGAGGTGTCAGAAAAGCCCTATGGCTTCTGTAGGCTCTGTCGGCTGTGGCAGTGTAACTTAAGGTAGTTCAGATTCCCCATCATTTACCCACTCCAGAGCCTCAAAATCAGGTCCTACACTTCACGTTTGCTTCTCCTAAGATAAAGTGTGCAACCCTGTTTGAGCAACCTTAGGTTCTTCCTTCTTCAGTTGCCTGAAACTCTGACATCGAACATTTTTTTTATATCCTTATATCTTCACCCAACTTTGCATATTTATAGCTTAGCTGATACTGTTGTGTGTGTATGGCTGAACTATTCCTCCTTTAACATAATAGAAACAACAGTTTTCTGTTTCTGCCAGACCAGGCAGAACAAATCTTTTCAGACCTCTTGTATATCTTGTATAACTTCCCCATTGGTGAAGAAATGCAACTATTCATTATAGATCCTATCCTTTAGTCTCATTGAATTATTGAGGCTACCTATTTGATTGAACAACTCCTTTTATTTTTAAGAACTTGCTGTCTGAGCCCTGAAGGGGGAAACTAGTTGTGGATTAGTTTTCATCCATCACGAGCATGCAACTATTATAAAGAGGCATTTGTAGTGCTACTTTAAATCAAAGGTAACTAATGTTCGTTTGTTTTATCAGTAATGGTTATGTGGTTATATTGCTGCTGTAGGTACCAGACTAGGCAGCAAGTTACATCAACTAGTTAATGGGGCAGATGGCAAGAAAATGTTAGCAGTGCCATTAGGTTTTCTGTTCCTGTGGTCCTGCATTACATCAAAAATGCTTTTTATATAAAATGTGAGGTCACGCCTTTGTACAACTGACTCCTCTGATCCGTACAAGAGCAGCTGTTGCTGTATCGTGTTAGACTTACTGCATGACATCTCTCTTCCTGCCCATTAGAAAGTATGTCAGTGCTTATGTCCTGTGCCTTTTGAATGGCAGGTGACCATTAAGACGTATTGGTTGAATAAATAACTGGTGTGCAAATTATTTCATGTATTACACAATTCTTCTTGTGACGTACTTTTTATATCAGTTTGAACTGGAAGGCTGTAAGGTATTTCTTATGCTTATTAAGTATGTATTCACATTTGTTGAAGTGATGTTTTGTGATATTTCTAGTAGAGATGAAGTAACTTGTCCTTTCCCTGTGTCCTAGTTTAGGCTTGGATCTCTGAAGCTACAGAAAGTTTCGAGTCCAGCGGAGGTGGTTAAGGAGCTGATCGGCTACTGCCTGGACTGCCTGGGAAGGCTGCAGGCAAAAAATGAGCATCTGCAAAAAGAAAACGAAAGGCTTTTCAGCAACTGGAGTGATGTGGAGAAGCGGTAAGTTTAAAAGTGCATTCACAGGTGACTCTTGAGGAGATCACAATTACTTATGCTGTCAGCACAGGCTTTGCTGATGGGCACTTCTGGAGTCGCACACAGAAAGGAGCAGACAAATTTTTCTTCTGTGACCAGGTTTTGCCTCCAGTTATCTATAGCCCATGTAGTTGTAGATCTCCTTCCTGTGTCAAAGATGCAACTGGTATTACAAACTTTGCAATTAAAGCTGGTTTTAGCTTTATGAAGTTGGAAAAAATATTACCTGTTTTCTGTGGAATCTTCTCCAGTTTCTACAGGAAGCCTTTTCCTTTCCATTTGCCAGGGGAAGTGGTGGAGTCACCATCCCTGGAGGGGTTTAACAAACATGTAAATGAGGTTCTTAGGGACATGGTTTAGTGGGTGACTTGGCAGTGGTAGGTTAGCGGTTAGACTCGATGATCTTAAAGGTCTTTTCCAACCAAAACAATTCTGTGATTATTTTCTATAATTCTTAGGACTAGCAACTTAAATTATATACATTTTTGAGTGATAAATAAGTTGCAATTGCTTTAATCTCTTTGTTATGTTGAAACAACCAGAATTGGAAAATAAGTGTGTTGTTACAGGAAAAAGTACCATTATTTTGCAAGATATTTTTATGATTGCCATTGAATTTATTATCCAAATTGTCTGTCACTGCACTCTGTAGGGAATTTATCTATGCTTATTTCAGTTAGCATAAAACACCTAGAGCATATAAGTCACAGATTTATCTTGTTTATTTACCTTGAATTTACCTTGAAAAAGAGAGCTAACTTTTGGGAAGAGTTCGTTTTAGTTTCCCTCTCATTAAAATGAGTAAAAGTTTCTCCTGACAATCTCCTTGACAAGCTTATGGCCTTCCTAAGTAGTGTTTTACTGCTGAGCAGTTTATTGAACAATAGTGTATTGTATAACCAGTATGCTGTACTGCATTACACGCTGATGTGTAATAGGCATTAGTGCTTGTATCAATTTCCATGGTGGTGTGGCACTTTTAAAGAGGAACCCCAAAGAAAGAAGTCACAGTTGCCTTGACAGCCTTTGCTCTCAGAAGCAGTGTATTTGAACTTGGAAAGCTGCTGGTTTTCTTTTGTATGTTTATATTTTTGAATAGCTGAAACCTGATTTTTCAAAATAAATGCTTAAATTTGTGTGGTCACCGAATTTTGGCCATATGTGCTAAATGAAGAATAAAAATAATTTTCATCCAAACAGTGTTGGCTTTTCATGTTTTTGTTGTTGTTTCTGTTTTGTTTTAATTCTTTTTGCCCCAGCCCAGTCTGCCTTGCTGTGTCTCTTTGCTATTTTGGCTCCACATGCTGGGCCTAGTTTGTTGTGAGTTTCTTGGAGCTGAAAAAAGCTTTGTCTGTCTTTGTTCAGTGGACAGATTTGGGACTTCACGTCCTGTATCACTCACGCTGAGTAGTGAAACGTTAAATATACAGCACATGATATGGAGAATTGTGCTCCCTCTTTGCATGAAGCTGAGGCACATCAGGTCCAGAGTTTCAGTCCCTGTAGTTCCCCTTGCTTAAAATCTATCTTTTCAGGACCTCATTAGAATTAAAAAATAGCACACAGACTTCCAAGAGCTGATTTTGTTCGGTTTAAGCATAGGACAATGGATGGAATAATTCAATCATGCCCTTTCTGTTTCCCTACTTAAATTTTCTTGACCATCGTGAAGGTTTTGTGAGCTCAGGTCAGCAGCTTTGTCCTGTAGCTCTCCAGGGTCTCTTGAGGTTGTAAGCTCATTCCACTTTCCATTCAGTCTGTAAAATGACAAATTTCCTTCAGCAGGCTAAATCGGCCTCATGAGCCATCCCTTGGCTTGAATCCCAGTTCTCCTGCTGCTGGTGACCTCGATGTCCATGAGTGTCCTCTCAGCTGTGAGCAGCCAGCATGGTGGCAGCCCTGTGCTGGGGACAGGGGCATCTCCTGCCACTTCCCTCTGCAGTTCATCTGCACGTAAAGGCAAAAGGCAGGAGCAGGGCGAAAATCCCGTTTAAGAGAAATCCCCTGCATCATCACATTTTTAAATTACTTAGGTACTCTAGTCCAAACTGTGTGGCCTGTGAGGTGTTGAGAGTGTTTCTGGTAGAACCTATAACTCCTTTGATTTCCATCATCTTGCTTATTGTGATGACTTAAGTGTAGGATTTTACCTGGCTGAACATTTCCTTGCTTTTAGGAAATGACCCACGTGTAGCTGACATCAGCATGAGAGTTATTGGCTAGCTTTACTGTTCAGCACTTGATCTAAAAACATAAAATAAAAATTACTAAGGCACTCTCTGGCAAGATCCAAATAGAGAGGCTATAGAAATTTTCAAAGAGATTATTCTGAAAATGCTGCAAGTGGCTGCCTGGCTAAGAGTGTGTGTGTGTGTGTGTGTGCACACTTCAGGGATGGATGAGTTAAAATATCAAAGCAGGAATAGCTATGGTTTTCATTTAAGATGGTAAGTGTAAAGTAATAATCTGTAGCAAAAATTTCCTTGGCCAATAAAACACAAGTTAAATTTCTGATTTGGGTGTGGCATGTATTTTGTATCAAACATCTAAAATCGGTGTAGACAAGCCAAAATCAAAATAACAGCTAATTTATGTTGTGGTCAACTGTAGTGACAGGATATTTAAACCACAAACAGCTTATAAAAATGCAGGCTAGGTAGTTTGGTGCTTTAAACTATTTCTTCAGCATTAGCTCATCAAGATTCAATACCATTGCCAATGTTGGGGGAAGCGTGAATCTGAAATATAATAGATCCTTGCTGTAAGGCCAGTAATTATTTCAGAGCACTGAGGACAAGGATAAACAGCAGAGAAGTTGAAATTTTCTCTCTAGTACAGGAACACAGAAAGCCATGCCATTCAGTTACATAGTTCACATTAACCTCTGCGGAGCGTGTGTGATTGCTCTACATTTAGGCAGCACTTAAGAACTGGACAGTTACCTTATTTTCTCAGTTACTAATCATAACCATTCCTAATAGTAGCTGCTTTCTGTAGGCTGTGCAAGCTATAGACAGCCCTCAGCTTGGGCATGTCTGGCACATTAAAAGCGTTGCACTTAAATAACAGAGAGATCTAAGGGTATAGAAACTGGAAAGCACATGCAAATAAGACACACATCACTCCAGCCATTAACTTCCGTTTATTTTCATTGTACTTGGAAGTTGTATTTGAGAAGAGTTTGCTTCTTTATTTGGCCTGGGGCGATGGTATTTTACTGAGACAAATCACAAGCATGTGATGGATTGCAGTGAAAGGTTGTGTTTGTGACTGACGAGGTATTGGAATGAAATTGAACCAGCTTTCCTTAGTGGTCACGTAATTCAGGTGATGCATGGCTGAGTGAGTCCTAAAGGCTCTGCAGAGCTATAGCCAGAGCCACTCCCCTCACACATACATTCTGCATAATTAATGCATCCCTGCTCCCAAGCAGCCGAGGACTCTGGCTTTTTACTCTTCCATTTTTAGCTTGCAAATATAGCATTAGTGTACTACTGTTTTACACTGATTGAACATTATGCGAGATTAATGTCATTTCAGGAGAATGTATTTATATGTGAATTACTTCAAACAACAGGACAAACACCAAAAAAGGTGTTCATGTAAATGAAAACAATAATATACGATTAACTGATGGCATACTACTAATTGATTTTGCCTACAGGGAACAGTTAATATTCTAATCTATGCATATAGTCAGTATGTATATTTCAAGATGCTAATGTTTTGCTCCAGGGGCTGAAGAAATTGGCTAGTTTTGCAATAGGCTCCTGTACTGTGCTTCTTAAGGTCCAGGCAGCATCAGCTTATACTCCATTGGGAGGTTACAGTTACGTGGATTTTCATCAGTGAATGTCTTATATGACACCTCTTTGGCCAAATCGGTGAAATGTCTCACTGTAACTAAACCAGCCTCAGCTAACCAGTCCATTGGCAAAATAAAAACACTGTAGTAAACACTTTCTTTAGTTAGTATTGTCTTCTGTGTGGGAAAGGGGACTTTTCTGTAGGATTTGATACAGACAGATTTACCATATTTTGTACAAAAACCTTGTTTTCTATTTTTATGTATGCAGGCAAATTTAGTTTCAAGCATATAAATGGCAATTTACCCAACAGCTATTTTTTTTTTAAATCCATGTTTGAAGGGCTGAATTCTATTTGATAAGTGGACAGCAATTCCTGTCCTTACCCTTCTCCTTCTGTGAGCTGGTCAAAGCACTTCTGGATCCTGTATTAGGGTTGATGATTCTTTGTGAATTGTCTATTTGTTGCCCATTAAACAGTTAACTTTCTTTTTGTAGGTGGAAAGTCTCCTGGTAGTTGATTAGTACGTATGATCTTTCATTTAGGAATTATTGAAGCGATCTATATGGAAATGTTCTGCTATTTGCATTTAAATTAGATGAATTATTTATCAACTATCAAGCATATCCCTAAAGCATTGCACAGTAGACTTAATACTTCATGAGATTATTTTCTATTGTCCTTCTTACATCATACATGGTTTTGAACTATGAACAAAATAATCAGTATTTATATAGGAAGTCTGTTGAAATGTCTTGCCTTATAAATTACTGTTTTAAAAATCTATTATGTATTTGGGTTTAGTAACAAGGGAAGCCGCCTAAACTTTATTGCCATCCTTGGATAGTTTGGTCAAAACAATATTATTTATAGGTTATGACTACTTGCTATAATACTGTAGATGCCATAATAAATAATATTATCAAGATGTTGCATTGCTTGTTATGAACACAACTTTTAAAATGTTTGTGGCTCAACCCATGAACTAAAAAGTTATGAAATTCAATAAGTAAATGTAGGATCTCATTTGCTACAAGTCACTTCTTTTATTGTGCCTGTTTTTGCTTATATGCCGTTTTGCTGTGCTTGAGACAGTATACATCGCTATTCTTCTTTATTTCTATTCTGCTTCATGGTATTGACACTGGCCCACCTACAAGTGCACATTAAACCTTTAAAAAATGGTATAATATTTTAGTCTAGAGATAATAATTAAGAGCTTTTAAAACATTTTTTTATATGTTGTAAATGTTTAGCCCTCAACTAAGTAAATATGATTGGTTCAGGGGAAAACAAAAAATCTCCCTGATGTTGGCTGGAAGTGTACCAAGACCTCAGCCTTCCTTCCTTCCTTCCTTCCTTCCTTCCTTCCTTCCTTCCTTCCTTCCTTCCTTCCTTCCTTCCTCCCTTCCTTCCTTCCCTCCTTCCCTCCTTCCCTCCTTCCCTCCTTCCCTCCTTCCCTCCTTCCCTCCTTCCCTCCTTCCCTCCTTCCCTCCTTCCCTCCTTCCCTCCTTCCTCCCCATCTCTTTCCCCTCTCTTTTTCCCTTCCCTTCCTCTCTTCCTTTTCCTTCCTCCAATACATACCAGGTCAGACTGTATGGTCCAGATTTGGGACCTGTCAAGCTTAATCATATCTGTTTGTAATCTCATTATGTGTATCCTGCTATGCGCACTGTGGTGAATTCACCATTGAAACTAAACAACACTTACCTATTTAAATTTTAGTCGTCTCAGGTGCATATGTGCAAGAACTTACCAAAAAGAAAAACGGAAAGAGAAAATTTTCCCCTTAGAAACTTTTTGGTAGTAAAGTTCATTGCAATTTTCTGGGGGAAAAAAAAAAAGGAAAAATAGTTTCTTCTGGCTTGTTTTGGATCCACAATGCTGGTTCATGGTTTGGTATGGGTATTCCTGTAATAGGAAGGCTGGCCGTGCTACAGAATTTTTTCACAGGAAACAGAGCATTTTAAAAATAAGTGGTGTAACAGTAATTGTACATTGTAGGCTGGAAAAATGTGTGGAAGCGAAAGAAGAACTGGAGGCAGATCTTTATAACCGGTTTATTTTAGTGCTGAATGAAAAGAAGGCAAAGATAAGAAGCTTGCAGAAGTTGTTGAATGAAGCTAAAGAATCTGCAGCGGATGCCAAATGTACAAGGTATTTCCTAGTTCTCCTGAGTTACTTGGTGTCATACTTGATGCATATTTTAGTTCAGTTTAGATTCATTTCTTTGGCTCTAACAGTGAATGATAACTCTTCCTGGATAAGTACTTGGTTATCCAAAACAACACTGTTAATCATAAAAGCAGAGGATTCTTTGTCATGTCACTGCAAATAGCAGCATATTGTTTTGGATGCTGTAGCCAAGAACTAAATATTCAATGAATCTGTCCTCTTCTTTTTGTCTGTTGCAGTTGATTTTTCAATCAGAATATGTCTCTGCCGTTTCCATAGGTGGTACTTTCATACACTCTCCCTGAATTATTGATTCCTTTTGTCCTTTGGGAAACAAAGTATCGAAATCTAAGTGTTTTTATGTACTTTTTATTTCAAAAATATCCAGAGAAAAAGAATCTTTGTACTGCTACAACACTATGCTATTTTTATCCTGCTTTTTTGTATCTTAACTTACCTTTTATTTTCTGTCCTTGTATATGAATATGCTGAACTGTTCAGCATGGGGACTTCATGTTGACCTGTATCAGCTTGTGTTGCCTCTAAGTGCAGAAATAGTTATAAATTCTTTGCAGGAATAATAGATTGCAAAGGTGTGCTTGTCTTTTTTTTTTTTTAATTTATTTTTCTTTCCCTAGGGATAGTATAGCTATCACGGAGATGACTACAGGGATGGAAAATGACTATGATGGCAGCACTGATGAGGAAATTGAAAATTTAACACGGGCCTCATTACCATCAGGTAAGACAGAATGTATTGTCTTTGGGGATTATCACGGACAGGCAAATCCCTTTTTTGTGAATAAACCTTAATGAAGACAAAATACTACCTGACAAATTGCTCTGTGACAAGCCAACCTGCAAGCCTCAAAAAATATCTTTCTTGAAGAAGAGTATAATATTGGCATTTTCAAATTAGAGAGAGAAAGTTTAAAAGCATGTTGCACAAGTGAAGGCACTGTCATTTCTTCCAAAATGACAAATTACATACTTTGCACAACTAATGACAGTCTAACAGTATCTGAACCATCAACAATTCCATTTTAAACTCTAGGAATCATGATGTGTATGCAATGATTGCTAAAATGTAAAATGTAGTTCCTGACAGTTTCAATAGTGTTTAAAAAGGGGAAAGAGAAGAGCTCTAATGGCTATAAAAAGATCTGTGTCCATAAATGGAAGAAAAATGTATTTATAGCAGAATTAACTTTAATTTCTCAGTGAATTTTTGGCCTCATGAGTGTGCTTGTGAAACTTAATTTGACTTAGTTTTCCAGGGCTAGAGACTTGTAAAGTGTATGGGATACAGCAATTACCCACGCTATGATACAAGATATTTAACTGTGAAGTAGCTAAAAGTTATAGAAATTTTGGCAAAGTAGTAGGAATATGCGAGACAAATGCTATCCACGGTTTAAAACTGCATTGACACTTGCTATATAGCTTTTATACGCTTCCCTTCATGTGGGCAAAGTTTGCTATGGGTTCTCTCACTGGAGCTTTCTATTTCCACCATAGGTAAAGGTAATCAAGACAACTTATTACAACGGTTTACTGTGCATGCTGGGAACCAGAAGTCTCCAAGACCTCAATACTAGTGGTGTTCAGCTTTGCAGCTCATATGAGTCAGTTTGTTGAGGACTTTCTAATATAATAGAATGTAGGTACAGCTTCAGACAAGTCCAGAAAGTTGCAATTATGGAAAGAAACTATTTTGTGTTGTACTATGTTCTTCAGTTCAGAAATCTTTGCCTTCAAGTGGTATTTTGTCAGTTCAGATAATATAGGGGATAAATAGTTTACATTTAGCAAAAAGGCAAGGGAAGTGGAAGGCGTTGATTATTTTCATAGAATCACTGGGACTTAATTAGCTCAGAGAGATTTTTGAGACAGACGTATCTATTTAAAAATTGAAATAAACCCTACTGCTGTACTCGGGCATTCTTGAGGATCTTGGTTGATCAATGATATAGGAAAAAAATAGCGGCTGTATTTTTGAGTTGTAAACAAAAATGTGCTTTCTGTTGCCTTTGAGGGATACAATGCTCAGGATTTTTATCATGACTACAGAGTTCTTTCAACTGAAAAATTTGCAAATAATATGAAGACTATAAACTTAATCCTTTGGATAACACACTCAAGTTTTTCAAGGTAATGGCATTCTTGAACCTGCACAATGAGTATCGCTTAGGTCAATTGATACTGCTCCTGTGTACACAGCTTTCTCATTCAATGGACAATAGAAAAACACAGATAGGAGTGAATATCTTATTGTGGTCTAGGATTTTCACATGCAACAAGAGGTCTGAAGCAGACTGTGTCTCTACGAAGAACACGGATTCAGGGGTGAGTAGCTTGAGACGATAATGAAGCTCATAGCTACAAGTGTGAAGGACTGTAAGGCATAAAAGATAATACACATTTGGTATTTTTCTGTTTATCTGTAGTTTTCCTATCTCTTAGTCCGACATTTATTTTTCTTTTGGATTAGTAATGTCATTGTGTGGGATGCAGGAGTCAATAAGAACTGAGGGATTTTTGAGAATGTTTTAGTATATATAGATGAAAGCCACAGTCAAGAGAGAAGATCATAATTTAGAAACTGCTTTGAAAGAAAGTGAAGGCAGTTGTCTATACAGACACATATATCCATATTAAGCATCCATTTGTATGTGTGCATGTCCAAAATTTAAAAAGTGAGAACCTGATGCTTGTTGTCGTAAATGAAAAGTAGGAACTGCAGGAGGTGGCTGAAGAAAGCCATGTGATATACAGGCAGAGAATCTTATGCCAGGATGTAGAAGGTCAGCAACCAGTCTTCAAGTCACTTGAGAACATACAGAGCTGTTGTTGTACAATGATAAAAAAAGTCAGTGGTAATTGAAAAAGCAGCCTTGTTCACTAAGTGCTTTTGGTTTGTGTTTAGGGGGCAAAACTAAGTGTAGTTGTGTCGTAATGTACTTCTGTTCTAACATCTAAGGGGGTTGTGAAACAGCAGCTGTGAAATTTAGAAATTTTAAAGTTAACTGATCAGAATGTGTTGAACTGCAGAGTTTAAAAGCTGTCTGGAAATGTTTCTTAGCTACCAATATTTGTGGTGTTTTTTTTCCTAGAATTTTTGGGGCACTAAGGGCATACCAGAGGATTTGGAAAAAGCTGCCAGTATTTGCCAAAAGAAAAAGTAAATGAAATGGCTCATTCTGTTAAGAGGGTATCGGCCTGGTGTTGATCTGATGCAAATATTGGAACAGGACTCAATGAAGAAAAATATTAAGAAAAAGAATAAGAATGGTTAATTCCAGTATCTGTAAAGGTGCAAAAACTGGAAGTTGAAAACTAGGTACTCATGTGATGAGATTAGCAGCTGGCTGATGAATTAGTGGAGTAATACACTGACTTCCATATCATGCTGCACCACATTTTAATGAAGTGGGAACATGGAAATTAACATAACACAGGATAAACAGATTCTCAAATGAGGTAATATGGCTATCTCAAAAATATAAATGGAAAGTTATCAATCTTTGTATCTGAAGAGTGTGAAATTGAAGATAATGTGTATAAACCAATTTGCATTTTGTGATTTGCCAACTATAAACAAATGTCTGCATTCTAGCACAGTGTAATGCTATGATTTCCAGTCCTTTGACAGCTCCACTTCACTTGAGAACACCAAGAGTGTTTCAAGCTTTGCTTAGCCTGGTTTCTTCTGCCACATAAAGGTGGGTACCTCCAGGGGTTGCCATTGTCTTCCCCACATGGACCCATCTAGCAAAGCCAAGAGCTACTCGAACAACTTCTGTGCTCTGCTCCCTGTTGTACCTGTGCTGGCACGGTGGCACCATCCTGCCCGGCCTTGCAGGAAACAGCTTGGTCTTAGCCCAAATTAGGTCACTTGCTCCCCATCTGACCTCTTATCAGTTTATAACTTCGCAGTGCTACCCGCGTTACCTGATAGGGAACCACCGGCCTAGTGTAAGGCTATTTTGGAAAATAAAGAACATATAGGAAATTATCTGAAGCAGTGATTACAAAAGAAAAAGAAAAAAAAAGAAAGAAGAGAGGAGGAGAGGAGATAGGAGAGGAGCGGGGTGAGGGGAGAGGAGAAGAAAGAGTATTAAAATAAATAAGCAATGTTAGGGTAAAAGGGACTTTCGAGTCAATATTTGATTTGGTACTTTGATGCAGTGCTGTATCAAGTTCGGACATCAAGATTTGAAGAAAAATGTTAGCAAGTTGGGGACAACAAAGTTGTGATAACAATGGAGGGACTAGCAAACGATTTAAATGAAATGCTGCAAAGGATCTTAAGTGATCATTGTTTTTGTGGTCTAAAAGAAACTACGTTGCAACATGATGTGATGGTAGGCAGATGGTCTTTCTGTCCAGCAGATAAAAGTGTTTAATGAGCTTGAATAACTCGAACTTAGCATTAGACAGAGACAATAGTGGGACATTATTCCTGACAGGATAATTAACTGTTGGAACAGTTTAAAGTGGGTTATGATGTGTTCTGTCCATCACTGCCAGCATTGAAATCATAGTGGCATGTCTTTAACAAAAAGACAGGATCTCGTTCAGATAAGCATGAACTTAAAAGAGTTACACAACCTATCGTATGTTTGACATTGCAAACGGCTGTTAGTCTGACAGCTTTTCCTCAACAACAGCAGAAGAATCACAGAATAAAAACATTTCTTATGTCTTCTGTTAAAATAGGTTTACTTGTGCATGAATTCTTGTAAAGCTATCAGGTACATTTTCAACATTTGCAGAGCCGGTGGTTACATTTATTTCTTCAGCTTCAGATAAATTTTGTCTAGAGGTCTTTTCCCTACAGTAACCGTTAAAATGTAACCTAAAAGTTGACCTAAAAATTTAGGGGTTTGGTGCTTAGAATACCATTTGTAGATATGATTTATGGTTTGCTTTTTGAAAGCAGTTGCTGCTTCATAGCTTAAAGCCAAAATCAACTGTAACATGGCAGGTTTTGTCTCTAATCTAAATGCTGAAGTAGCTAATGCTTTGTGTTGTAAAAGAACAAATTAAAATTGAATTAGTAGGAATTTTAGTGTAAAGCACTCAGGCAAACAGCTGAAAAGTACAACTTTTAGAAGCAGTACAACTTTTATAAATAATACTGTAAGTCTTTCTATACAACAGCTTTGTTATATAGCCCCTATGAGCATGGGGGAAATTTATTTGACATATTGGTTATGGTTGTGAATGTGAGATTGGAAGAGGCACACAACTCTCTTTTTCACTGCAGTTTAATAAATTATTTACCAGCAGCTATCTGTGATGCGCCAGATCCTTACAAATGCACGTGAGCTCTTGTTTGAGAGGTGCTGCTCTGGAGGGAGGACAGGAAGGAAATTCTCCTACTGTTAAGTAGTTCTTTGTGACTGGGCAGGTATAAATGTTTCTTGGGAGCAGGGAGAGGTTGTTTTGGTTTGTTTTGTTATTTGTTTTACTCCAGAGTTGGTAAGATTCTAGCTGAGCCTCCAAAACCAGATATAGTTTTCTGCTTTCACTACTGATATGTCAATGAAGTTCCAGCAACCTTGCAGGTGCCTCATAATTGAGACTGCTGATGTGCTGTCCCGTTGTTTGGATCCTCCCTCACGCATTCCATCTAGTCTTGCACTTCAACTCTTTAATCAAATATCTGATGTTTTCTTTAGCTTGATTGGTGTCTAGCATTTTTAGGGTCATCATTTTTGGTTGGGAACATTAGGTTTTGTGGCAGTAGAAGGAATGATAGACATGCAGAGGTGAGAAGCACCTGGAGAAGGCTTGGAAAGATTACAGAGAGGTGTTGATTGGAATAAGACTGTAGTGTTTTTGGTTGGTTGGTTTTGTTGTTGTTGTTCCCCACCCCTCAAAAAGGCGCTGCAAATTGCCAGTCTGTATTTCTCTTAATCCACGAAAGTAACTTGGTGACTCAGCATGATACCACCCCACTAATGCAAGAAGTTTCTGTAATTTTAGAATGCAGAAACCCTTATTCTGATTAAAGACAATGCAGAACACAACCCAGCTGTTACTGATCCCTCTTTCTGCTACTCCATGCTAAATGTTATGGTTACTATTTACTCTGCCTATTGAGTCCTTTCTCCTAAAGGGCCTAAAATGACAGTAAAGTTATCAGACTAAGAAAACATCACTTTATGTCATGATTCACAATCATGTCTCTGTCATACAAATGAAACCCTTTTATTTACTGAAAAATACTTCTGTGGTCCATATGTCAGGAATCTCTTAAAACAGCAGTAAGGATTGGGTGAATATTTGCCCCTTCTGCATCCTTCCCAGGAGCCTGAAAGGCAGCTGAAGGGTAACAGTTTCCCTCTTCACAGTGTTTGGAAGATGAATAGAAAAGAGAAGATTATTCGTCTTCCCAGGTATATGATGAAACTGCAAGGAAAGATGTTGTATACTGAAATCTATAATAGATGTGAAGAGTAATAGAGGAGGTGGGGGATAAGCAATGGAGGAAATTATTTTACAATTTGGCATTGTTATTTTCAGTTTTAATGCTATTATATGTGGCTGCCTGTAGACAAAAGAAGGCTACTGGGCACCAATTTGTAGCCAGCTTGCTTTCTCTTTCTTTTATTTTCTCTCACCCATGACTTCTTTAGTTATATTTCACATGGAAATCAGTAGAAGTTACTACTCCTTGAGGTAAGGAAGGATCTCATTATCTGTCCTATTAAATGGGATTTTATGTTCTATGTTCTTGCCACATGTATGGAAATATTCCATATGAAGGGAATCCTCAGACTTTAAACACTCATACTTTTCTGTATGTTGATGGTGAAGACAGATGCAAAATTGGTTCTAATAAATTCGTTATTATGCCCAAAATAAATAAGAACAAGCACCTTGCCATTTTCCACTGTTTTGCTATGCAGATGTTCTCCTCCCTTTCATTCGAGTTCCTGCCTTGGGGATTACACATTGTGCCTTCAGGAGGCTATGGCCCTTTAAATTTAATTAGTTCTCTTGTGTAGTCCAAATGGATTGCTTGATGCTGTTGATTAACAGGCTCTGATCAAAGTTACTAAAAAAGGAAATTCCTATTATAACAGAACCCGACTGTGCTGTGAAGTTAAAGTTCAATCTGTGAAGGCTTCTCTTTTAAAGCCTATTTTAAGGTGTTTTAGAACTTGGCCATTTTAATTGACTTCAGGCTTAAATTATTATTTTATTTTTTTGTCGAGCTATAACTGGAAATGGTTCATCCCAAGGTATAATCTCATTTCTCTTTCCCCTATAGCTGTAGATACCTTTTTTCTGAAACTTGATACTGATGCTTTTTTTTTCCTTCCCTTAGACTGATAGTTTTATGTCTGTGAAACATCTGCATTTGCCAAACTGCTTTCCCTCTGTGTTATACCAGGTGCCATGGTCAAAATGCATTTACAGCACAACTATCAATATATGTTTCATGTTCCTTGAGAAATCCTGTTACAAATATTGCACTAAGAGGTATTCATAGGATATTACTTTAAAATATTACTATGAAAATTATTAAAACTGCTTATAAGTCTGCATACACCTTCTTATTGTATGTACTTCAGTATATAAAGTGATGCAACTGGACGTCATTGCCTCTAAATGAGTCATCATTTATTCTCTGAAGTGATATAATAACAGTGATATAATAATAATAGATTTATGCTTTGGCAATAGTGTTGCGGATTACTAAATTGTGTAATTGATCAAAAAAGTAGAGTTCCTACTGATCAGACTACAGGGTAGGTGTAACTGCATAAACTAATATGAAATAAAAAAATATTTGTTGGTGTATTATCTACCTATTACTAAATGTTACATATGAAGGAAATTGATTTTCTTGACAAGCTGTAAATTTTTTTTGAGTGTAGTTAAAGCTCTGCTTAAATCATCAAATTAACTGTCTATCAGATTTAAGTTAAATTGTAAGACTCAAATTTTAGAATTGTTTCCAGTCCAAGCTGGAAATTCCAAGCTTAATGCAGTCCCATGAATACATTTTTTCCCCCACTTAAAAACAAAGCTAGTTTGAACAGTTCAGCAAAGTACATTTTGAACAGAGGTGGAATTATTTAATATTTTTCTTTGAGTTTAATATATCCATGCAAAGAGGAAAAAATAACAAAGTTCCAGCAAAAAAAAAAAAAAAATCAAAATCAAATCCATTAATGAAGCAGTAACTTTATAAATTTTATCTTATTCCATGAATAAACAGGTGTTCCCACTAAGGAAGTAAACTATCTATAAGTTTGTACCCAGATTGCTGGAGTTCCAGTGTTCCCTCTACTTCTCTTCAAACTGGAGAGCCTGAAGGTCTTAAGCAGCATTAGGCAGAGATAACAAATCCTCATTGTGTTTATGTAGAGTACCAACACGTTCCTATGAGACACATAAGGGAAATATAGAACCTCCTTCTGTTCTTGCTCGTATTTCACACCAATTTGATGTGTACCCAACAGGTTGGAATTAGAACAGAGCTGGACATAAATTCTGTGACTAAAGGCAGTTTTGCACTGAGCATGCACATTCTGATACTTGTTTCCTCTGCAAAATCCTGTAATTTGTCCATCTGCAAAATGGCACGGGTTCATTGGGACCCTTTGGTTGGTTGGTTGGTTTTTTTCTTCGTGAACTACCGAAGACCTGTTTGAACACCCATTGGTTGAGAATGTAATTCATCAGTTGTGAAACTACAGCAGTTGTGGTGCTGGAGCAGTGTCACAAACAGCCCTGCTCTGTTTCAGCCTCCTTCAACAAATAGTTAAAGAACAACTGCTTATCAGGTAAATAGGAAACTTCTGCCAGTCATCAATAACCTGCCTGGGGAAATCCGCATTCTAACACTCCTGATTGTTCTTGAGCTTTTAACTCACAGATTCTGTGTGTATTTCTTTAGTATCCAGGGATCTGTTGGGATCTGTTGTGATTAAAATAAGTAGCAATAATTATTTTTATCATAACCAAAATATGCTTCAACACATGTATTATGGACCATAGAAATTAACAAATGCAACGTACAGTGACAACACTGCTTTATTTTCATCTATGCAAACCTGCCAATGAAACCACTCTGTCACACAGTTTCATTACGAACTTCATGCTACATACCTGCTTTAAACAATTCTTTGAGTTGCAGGTCATAAATTCGTTCACCAGAAGGTACACTTAGAGGTTTACTTTTCCTGGGGGTTATTTTGGATAGGTAAAAGTGAGCCAGACTCTTTTTTTTGTTGTTGTTAAAGGGTGTTTTACTTTATCATGAGTGTTATGGTTTAACTGCTTTTAGTGCAGATAATGATCAGGTCTAATAATGGGAATTCTTTGCTTTCAGTTCACAGCATTTATTATGCTAGTATTTTTGTGCATGTCAATAAAGCTATGTGGTTGCTTTTGGTGTCAGGATGGCTTTTATATAGACAGCTGATTCGGAGAGGAAGAAAAGGCATCAATAATATTTAAGTATGCTTCGCGGTATACTGAAAACAAATAAAACAACTCACATGCAAATAACACAGTGCATTTGTATTCCTTTCCCTCTTGGAAATCTGGATGTACTTTAGAAGAGTTGATCTTGGGTTCAGCAGTATCAGCTCCTGGAGAATTATCCTTTCATCAAAGAGGTTCTTAAGAAAAATGGTTCCTGCAGGGGTACTGATAGCAAGTTTCTATAATCCTGAACATTGGGATAAAAGCCCTTATCCTCAGCTATTGAATAGGCTGCATATCAGTGGCAACCAACAAAGCCCGGATACTGCAGATTCTTGCAGACCAGAATCTTGTGTTCAGTGAGCAGCACATTCAAGCTAAATTCACTGGCATGACTTGAAACCTGTGGCTGTTTCACATTTTATAACAGCTCTTCTCACTGAAAATATGGTCAAAATATAGTAAAAATGAATATTTTGTAGGTTCCCTTCTTAAACTTCCTGTTTCGTGTGTGTTTTATCATGGCTGATAGTGACTCAAAAGTTTCCACTGCTGTTTACCCACACTGTTTTTTTGGTTTTTTGGTTTTTTTGAATGTTGCTTTCTCTCTGACAAAATGCTGGAAGGGCATTTACTCTGGCCACCTGGGTAACATTCACTGTAATAATTATCTTAATTACTTCCCAACTGTATTACAATGTCTCATTCGAGCAAACAGCCTATCTTAATTAAAAGCTGGGTTGCTGAAGATTGCACTATAACCTATGGTTGTTTCCTTGATTTATTACTTTTCCAGGTTAAAGCATGTACCCTTGTTTTTCTCAACTAAACTTCACACTGTGAGTCTGGTAGGTCCTTGCTACATTTAAGAGTTGGTTTCTCTCTTTGGGTTTGCTTCCTTGGTCCTTTTTTATTTCTTCAGACCCAGTGAACACTTGATTGAAGACCTAGTTCACATCTAAAGAAATGTCAAAATCTTCATACTATATAAAATAAGAATAGAAAAGTATTTTATTTTGTTCTAATTATTTTAAAATACTTTTATTAAGTAGAAGAAAATCCCTTTGCTCCATGAGGTAAAAGTTGTTTTTTGGTTTTTGTTTTTTGTACTTCTTACTTCCTTCTCTCCTATCCTGCGTATGTTACTATATTTTTTGTTATTTATGTCCATCTGCTATTTGTTCTTTTGTCCTTTAGCTTTTATTCTTCAAATAGCACACAGATCAATGTAAAAAAAAATGGAGGCTGAGGTGATAAAATTGCATTAGAAAAAAGCTGCTTTAGATAATAGCAATCCTAAATGTTAGCTCTGATACACAAATTCCACATAAATCGTTTGGCATGATGGCAGATTTCTTAGACAGCAGTTTTCTGTTGATCCTTGTGCTGGAAAGCGGAGAAGATCCTTTTCATTTTTAAGATGAAAGTTTCTTCTCCAGGATCCTTTTCCTCAACCTGCATGACACTACATACATTGCATACACAGGTTTCATGTTGAATGTTACGCATTCTTAAAACTTAGAAGGGAAAAAATGGCTTTAAAATAATTCAGAGACAATAGGCAGATTACATCTTTAATTATTACTTCAGTTTTTATGTCATGTTTCGCTATATTCTGCCTGTTTCTAAAGATTAACCTGTGTTCAAAGAGATCAAACGTTGAGTTACACACTCTGAAAGACAGCTTACTCACACGTGACCTGATGGAGGAGAGACATTTTCAAAGCTGGAGCTGTCAGCAGCATCTTACTAGTTTTTTTACTTACTGCATGAATTACAGAGAACAAAAGATAAAATGCCAAATCAAAAGCATCATAAACTCTATCTTCTGCTGTTTTAATGGGATGGAGATTAGAACTTAACACACCTGAAAAAGAGAATGTATTTCCTCATGCTTGCAAATGCCTCATTTTATTTACATAGTTGTTTATACATTTGATTTATTTTACTCTGGTATGACACATATAATGTGACAACTGCTAACCCTTTGTAAAGAGCAAAATGGCAATTAATGAGGTTCACAGCTTTATATATATATATATATATATACACACACACATATATATATATATATAGGAAGACAGGTGTAAAACCCGCTCTCTAGTACTTTGTGGTATATGTTCTAAAATGAGATCATTTTTACTGTAGTTAAGGTCTCTATCTGAAAAGCTATATGCTCAGATAAAATGATGATATTGGTCTGTGCATCCTGAATATGACTCCTGTGTCTTAGAAGCTAAAGACATAACTTTTCTTTAAAAATGGTAGATTTAAATAAAAACATGATCAGAAATGGCATACTGTTTCTGCACTTTTCATCTCCAGTTCACAATTTTTAACCTAGTGACAGCTTTTTCTGATATTCCTGTGAGACAGTAGTTAGTAGGTGTGAGCTTGATCATCTGGGACTAATCATCATGCTGAAATCAGTGGGTCATCTTTTGTATTTTTCAAAAATTTAAACCTAATAGTTCACCTTTCTCAAGAAGGTATCCCTGTTAGTCAAGCTGCTAACCTTTTCTTCCCTTGTAGCTTATAAAATTGTCATTAATGCATCATTTATAACTCATTACCAATTCTGTCAGCATGTGAAAAGACACAGTGCAGCTCCTTTCATACAAACAAAATCTGGATACTCAGTGAGCTGTTCAGTACCCATTGTTCTAGAAATTTGTGCTACATTTAGATATCTAAAAATAAATTTAAATGGGTGCCCTTTTTTAACTGTCTTTTTTGAAGGAATGTGGATTAAAATACAGATTTTAGCCTTTCATGTAGGTATCACTTGTGTCTGAAATTAGCATAATGAAAATGAAAAAAGGTACATTAGGGTATGCTTGTACGTACCAGTGGTTTGGAATATACTAAGAATATAATAGAAAAATGAAAATTACCAGTTATTGCATAGTAATATCTTAGCCAAATAACTGCCTCAATTGTTTGAAAAACACCACCAAACAAATTAGTCTGCAGTATTGATGTCCATGGGAGAAAACCAGTTTACTATGCCTCCCACTTTACTGGCAGGCATTCCTTTGTTTCGTTTGAGAAGAGGGTTTATTTTTTATTTAGTAAAAAATCATTAGTAAAAAATATTAAACTTTCTTCGCACAAAAGTAAATAAGCACTTCACTGGCAACTCTGCTAATAGCTAATAATTTCAAGAATGACCAATGTAACTTCTGTGGTTTCTTTAATTAATCAGTCAATTGCCTGGAAAATTACTGAATGCAACCAATTTAAGCAAGACCAAAAATCTCAAATCCTTTATGCTCAAACTTCTGTAGAACAGGCTGTTGTGTCCAGTTTTGGCCATCTTCAGAAAACAGTATGGCCTGAGTGGGGAGAACAGTAAATATGGCTTGGGGAAGAAGAACTGGATAGGAAAAATGTGGAATGCAGGCAAATAAGAAGAGACTAAATTTAATATAAAGCTGAATTTAACACCAGTGGTTTATGGTGGTGTAAATTTTCTTACTCATATCTAAGATTACTAACGAAAACTGCTGGTGCTGCACAAATCTCTGTTACATATGCTTTTGACAGTCAAGTACTGGTTTTCATTCACCACTACCACCTTTTCGCGAATCAAAGGAACATTTTGTGTAATTTTTATACTTGTACCACATTCGTTTTCCTCATCATCCTCTTACAATGAACATTCTTTAGCATATAGCCTTGTCATTAGTTAACCCATTCATGGCATTAAATAATTTTTTGTCTCTGTAAGGAACGTATTTATTTCAAGTGGAGAAATAAACTCAACTTGTAGGAGAACACCTTCCAGCAGTGCTTGGGCTGCTAAGCCCAGCTCTGCTCCAGCAGCTGAGACCTTGGATCTTTCAGGTCTGTTTACCTGCCCAAACTTTTGTTTCTGTTTATACAGTGCTGTCCCTAGATTTCCGTCTGCTGATCCCACAAACTGCAGCTGTCTCCAGTTCAATAAGGCAAAAGCAGTGCTTGTTTGGAATCAGCCATTCCGTGAGCTGCTGTCTTAGTCAGAAAAAAATAGCTCTTTAATCTATAGACATGAGTTGAATTCTCACAAGGATACTCATTACTTAGGTTCCTGGGAGAGAAGGGTCAGGTCATGAGTATCTGATTGCCAGCAATTTCCTTAAGACCTTTCCTGGGAAATGTATGAGTCAGGCAATCGGAAGGCTTTGGAGTAGGAATTGAGAAACACTGTGTGAAACAAAGGGGTTAACCTGTTTGTAACCTCCAGGAGTTCTGGCATAAGGGTAATGCTGGTGTTACAGACACTCTCGGTTGCTTAAGGTTATTTACATTCTGTTCTGCCATTTCCATGTTTTGTGAATGCAGCATTTGCCGAAGACATTAAAGTAATTTATAAGAAAATATGCAAAAATGTAAATGCAAAATAAACCTGTTGTCTGTTCACTACTCAAAAGTAGCTGACTTCGTTGCACGTCACCAAATATTAACTTCTTTAGTTACACATAAAACTTGGTCTGGTTTAGGTACAGTATCATTAACTATATGGTTCACTCGTAGCTCATCACTCCTGAAAGCATCAAAATATTTTATATGCAATCTTCCAATTCAAACAAGACTTTCAGGATTTCGATGGAGGTGAAAGCTTCAATACTCTATTTTCCTTAAGAGTTGGAGGGAGAAAGAACATTATAAAAACACTTGGTCACTGCCCTGAGGTTGCCCCGTGGCCCAGGAGACACAGAAGGAATATGTCTCACAGCAAAAGGGAGAAGATTTGGGACACGTCTCTGAGAAGCAAGACACTGACTTCTTGCATCACTGATCGCTGTATGCTAAGGGCGGTGTAAACAGAGCAGATAGCAAAAAATATGGCTTTGTATTTGCAATGGTGTATGTAGCAGTATGTGTCAGAGAATCTAACTGCTAGACTATGTATACTGAGAAGGAGCATTCAAAGTGGGGAACCCCACAGGCAACCTTGGAAAAATCTCACAGAAAGGCTGTTCGTCTGAACCAGTTGCATTTCGTGAACCACTGAATGTGTTTTGTTAATTAAGATACCTTTTTCTCAGCTTCCAATGATTCCTGTTTTCTAAATGTGAAAGGTTTGCAGCATTTTTTGTTGGGTTTTGCAAAAACACGATATTGATATGGGAAAGAAAAAAAAAGAATGTACAATATGAACAGGATACTTAGTAGTAAATACTTTTCTTGGCCAATATATCTTTTTTTTAAATCCCTCAAAATCCAGGGGAAAAAAAAAATATGTTTAGATCTTCAATGCCTTTGATTTTTACCTGGCTGCTTTTCTTGGTGTGTAATTGCAACACAGCATATAACAGTTCATTTTATTTTTAGTCCCAGTGCTAAACAAAGCTTAGTAATAAGGTCTTTCATTTGACAAAAATCACCTGCCTCTCCATTTGCTGTGAAATGTCACTTATATTAATTGCTTGGCATCAGCTTTCATCTGTATCCAAAGATGAATCTTCGTCTGTAGCTTGTTCAAATGCTGCTCCTTGGTTCAAATTAGCATTAAGAGCATTCAGTTCATTACTTGTTCCTTGGCGAAGGTCTGTCACTTACGCAGTTTGCTTTAACAGAGATGGATTGTAGGCTGCCTGAAGTTCCCTGATTTCCTCACTTGAAAACAGCAAATCTGAGTCACAGTTCCCAGCTCTCGCTTGTTTTAAACTGTGTACCAAGGTGTGCTTAATAAACCTCCCTACAAAACACCGCTGCTTGTTTGTGCGGCTGCTCCATGAGAAATGGGCATTTACGCAGGAGATTAAAAACATGTCAATACTTGTCCTCCAGTTGAAGCTGCTTGTAAATTATGTCTGATTTTATTTCGGTTCTGTTCAGCAAAAAGGTCAACTCAAATCTTGTTACCTACCTTGATTTTAAAAAGAAAATTCTCGCTGGCGTAGCTTAGCCCTATTCCTTAAAAGAAATTTGTACTGCTAGCGGGTGAGTTACTGTGAGGATACAGGACCCAACTTAACCGTCGACTTTAGGACTCTGGTTGAATGCTCAAGTAACTGGGTGGTAATTTATTACTGACTTACGTCGATTAAGACTCTTGTCTTGCATGTGTTTAGAGTAGCGCATAAGATCTAAGCGGTGGATTTTCAGGAATATTACTGAAGTGGCCAGCTGGCTTACTGCAAAGCAATGCAAGTACACGGCCGTGGGAGATCTCACAAGCGGAGGTGGAAGAGTGCCGAAGAGTATCCTCCATGCAAGAAAGTCAGATTTGTGGCTAAATAGAGAAGAAAGGAGAAAAAAGTATGAGTAGTCTATTTTTGAGAAAGTGGCACAGCAATGGAAGTGACATTACCACTGATCTAAATGAGTCCCATTGGCTGTTGATTTAATGGCAGGGGAAGGGTGATGGTATGTTAGGAAAATATCTGCTTAGCTTTTTGGTAGTTATGGCTGTTGAAATACCATAACTTTGGACAAATGTAGCTACAGCTGCTTGTATATCAGACTGTTTGCTGGGTAGGACTGAGCCTGTGTAGAAAGTTGAGCTGACGCTTAGGGACAGAGCAGCTCCAGTTCTGACGCTGAATAACAGAGAATATAAGAAACCTGGGAATTTTTGCATAGATGTAAAATGCAGATGGTCCTTTAGATTAAATGAATTTTCGATCCCTACACTGTTCTGTCATTTATTTTCATGTGATGTCCCCCATTTTTATTTTACTTTGTTGTTGTTTATGTCCCTCCATGTTTAAAATCATATAATTAACCAGTGAAATTTAAGAATATGTACTGCAAACTATTTGTAAGCTCTGAGAATATTCACAAATCACTAAACAAGCACAAGTTGCCATCAAGATACAGAATAAAATTAAATACACATCCTTTCTGGGTGCCCAGGAGGGATAAGCTCCTGTTGTGCACTTAGCTTTTGCAGATGGAGCTTGAGCATGATTTATCTCTTCATCAAAGTGGGGAACAGAGAGCTGTTTTCTTTCTGGAATTTCTAGTTTATATTTCCAAGAAACAGTTGAGGCTTATAGTTTTCAGGGAGATGTAAAAAGTGCTTCTGGCCACCAAGGACTCAATAAAGATTTTTTGGCACTTGTGACATGAATACATCTGTCTTTTCCCTCTGATCGGAGGTGGAGGTGGGTCATAAATGATGGAAATGTAATCTTTGATTTCCCACCTGCCTGCATATGAAGTGATTTTTTTTTTTTTNAAAGATGTTGCTCAACTAACCATTATGCTGAGCAGCTGACCTCAATTATTTCAGGCTGGTGACATTCACTACATCAAGAGTAAAATCAGATCTCTGTCACGAGTCCTGTCATGTCAGGAGTCTCTTGCCTGTGAAACAGGAGAGAGATTAGAGGATTCTCACTTGAGAATTTTTAAGGGTTGTAAGTGTTTTCAAGCTATCCTTAACATATTTGGGCCATGAGACTGATGTCAGTCATTTTCACAAAGAATCAGCAAGGTTAAAACTGGCCTTTCATTTATGCACTTGTCTGAGTGAACTATATTACTTTCTAGGCTATTGAACTGCTTACTTACGGTTTATTCTTTACTTGATGATAACACTTGGTTCAGGAAATGCCTAGTGAAAAATAAAACACCTTCTTTCTAGGCTGTGTAAATGTCTGAGAACTTCCTGATTTGCTTTGTAGCATAATTAAATTTTGATAATCTGGGAAAATAATAGTCAGGAAATCATACATTATGTTGGGAAGAAGCATCACTCCCACTGCATCCTGAGAGGACAGTCTTATCCACCTCGTACTGGACCTTGGAGGAGGCAGGCATTAAGCTTTGAAGAGCTGAGGAGAGGAGCTGATTTATTGCTTCCCTGCTTGTCCCCCAAGACAGAACAACTGAGGACAGGAGAAATACAGTCATCCTGTTGTAGGTAGTATATCATCCCTCAGTGTATGCCTTGCTTGTGGGGTTGGACTGATGTTAGGGGATTGATGTTACTTTTATGTGCAGAGAAAGGCCAACTCTGAGAATTTTCGTCTGTTCTTTGAAGTGGCTTAGACACAGAAGATCTCTAGTGAGCATTCAGATAAGCAGGCACTTTCAGGAGATGTTTATGTTTTATGGCTAAAATACATTACTTCAAGCAGTTTTCTAAAGCTACATTTCTAGTAGGGTTGTGTCTCTGGCCTGCTGAGAACTTTTTCTGCACGAACAACACAAGTTGCCTAAAAGTAACTCACTGGTAAATTCCCCTGGATGCTGTTGGCAAATCTCTGTTCAGCTGGGGGGACAGGGCTGGGCGCAGGGAGACCCCATTGTCTGCAGGAGATGTACTTCAGCCTTAGGGCAAGGCGAGAACCCACAGTTCCTGTCTTCTGATGGGAGAAAAATGTAATAAATTTTTTTTTGGCCCTTTTGTGTACTTGAAGGGAGGAACAGTTCCTGTTTCACTCTGTGTCATTCCATATTTCTGCAGCAAGGAGTAGTAGGAGTGAGGGACAGAAAAAATTGCATTTTCATTTTATTTTTATAAAATGGGACGTCAGACAGCAAGAAGTGGCACTGGTTTTGGGTGAGTGTAAGATATTCCTCACTTCATCCTCTTCACCCTGGCTTGCTAAAATACTAAAAATGATTCAGGAGAGACATGAAAACACATTTGTTAACAGTAGCCACTGGTTCAGTCAGTCTGAGCCCTTATCTTGGTGGCAGTGTATTAGCCCTGACCTGTGCCATGTATCTGTATCCTGTGTCTGGGGTAGGAAACTAGAAGGCAAAACAAAAACCAAACCCTTCCTTCCAAGCCGTCTGGTGTCTCAGAGCTGAACTGCCCGTGTCTCCCGATTATTCAGGCTGGATCTATGCTGCTGCTGTTGCCATTCAGAAATACAGTGATGATTTAATTCACAACCGGATCTCGGAATAAATCATGCCCTTGTTGCGAATGGATCTGAGGAACTTTAAAATCCCTGTCTGGGAGAAAGCAGCGTTTTGAACTGCTGAGCTTGCACGGTGATTTATGGTAGGAAAGATTCTGAAAGCAGTTTCTGGTAAAGAGAGAGTGGCTTTATTTTCCTTAGATATCCTTGGATAACAAGGTAAACACAGTTCTTGTTATTAGTAAAAAGAGTTTTAGAGAAAATAACAGGTGTTTTTGTAGTAAAGAGTAGTGGGAGTAAATCACGAAGGTACATAGGATTTCCCTTTTTATACCACCAAAACAAGAGGCTCTGAAATGGCTGCCTGGATATGCGGCCATGCAGGGTAACAGCGATGCAGGGACCAGCTGGGAGCCCACGGTGGCATCCAGGAATGTCCTCCTCAAAGTGGTCTGGCCACGTAACTCTGTTTGACTTTTCCAAGGTTGGGAAAGATTTATTGTATCGTATGGAATTTCATATTCCGGAATAGGTGTGGTGTGTTAACGAGTTAAAACCGAATTTCTTACAGAATAGTCATGGTGGTGCTTTTTTCCTTGATGATTCACAGCTCTTGGGGAAATAAAAGAGGAATCAGCTGTAAGCCGTTTTGAATATTAAACTAATAAAACCCCAACAACAAACAGTACAAAATTATGGTGTACAGCTTTTACTACAGAAAAAACAGGTAAGAAGGATTCCAGGTGTTTCTCAGGTAATAACATTATTCAGTTGCCTATTCAGGAAATACAATTTAAAATGTCTGTGTTCATGCACAGCATGCAATTAGTCTTCTGCTTTGTTTTGTGCATTTCACCAGCAAGCTATCCCAGAATAATACTCTGAATTCTCAATTGGTGTAATTCATTATAGTTCCATTAACTTTCAGAGAAGCTACTCTGGTTTATTCTGGCTCTGTTTTTGGCCAAAGCGTTCAATTATGAATATGTAATAAAAGTGTTAGTCATCTTAACAGCCGTTATTCACATCAGTATTTTGTGCCCAGTCCTGGATGTTTTAATGTGTTTTTTGTTGATCAACAAAGAGGGTGTTGTGCACAGCAGGGTATACATGGGCAAAGATTAGATGTATTTTTCTCTGCTTTTGTACTTCATTCTGAATTTTTTACTCTTCTGCGTAGCAATCTCCTCCATGAGTAGTGTAATCAGAGCTGGTCTTCCTGGGAGGCGTGCTGCCAAAATAACAGTCAGTACCAGCAACCGTGGCACTGAGGACGGTACTGTGAAGACTTCTCTGATTAAATTTGAGCAGAGAAGGAAGGAAAACATTTTTGTAAATGTCTGATTTGGAACTTTGTGTGATTTTAATTTCTTTCTTTTTTTTTTTTCTTTTTTTTTTTAAGTCAGCTATGCCACTGTAATAATGATTAATCCATTCCGATAAAAGAAAATTACAGGTTCTCAAACGCCTTTTTAGACAAGCATTATGATGGTTAAAAACAATATTAGTTAAAGGCAAAAATTCCAACATTAAATAATAGCAACATTATTATTTCTAAGGATGGAGCTGACAAATATAGTACTATTTAGGATAGCTGGAGTACTTGTAGGATATAGCCTGTAATGTGAGAAAATGTGATACCGCAACTCTCTGTTGTACATTTTTTTTTTCTTGGCAAGTGTCAAAAATCAAATAATACAATATTTTCTGCTTATAGAACCTTGTTGTGGCTTTCTGTCATCCCACACATCAGCCACTTAACCTAGAGACCTTAATCTGATTTTACTGTTAGTGAACTTAATTCTGTAAGTCTTTGTAGCCTGGAACACTTTTTTTTTTTTGGTTCTTCAGAAAATGTCGTTATAAAATCATGTGTGCTTTCTAACAACTTCAGCAAATTTTTCTGGAAATAACCCACTAATATTCTTTCTTTGAAGACATAATATTTTTATAGTATTTCATCACTAGAATTTAGTATGTGGTTTGTATCACAGTGATCATTCCTTCATATTGTCCCTGCAGCAAGATGCCAGAGGAAAAACTCTTTCCAGTCTGTTAAATTGTCTGCTGGTTCTAGTATAGTGATTTTTTTTTTCTTAATTTCAAGCAGGGTATATGTCATTTATTCCTGTATCTTTAAAAATGTGGGAGCAGTTTTTGGAACCATTCATTAAGAAAAAGCTTTTGATCTTCCATTGCCATTTGCTGAATTCATTTTTGGATGCCTTTGCAATTCTCTCGTAAGATCAGTGTTGCCATGCTGCCTTTTCCCCACCTATTCTGTTTCACAGATTATCAAAGTTACTTTTTCTTGCAGATAGAATGAATAGATGAAATAATTAATCTCCATTAATTTCTTTGCACTTATATTGAATGATCTGCACACATATTTGTGTTTTCTCCCTGTGTAAAGGCCTTTTTTTTGGCCCTTATCCTTCACTGATCTTCTGGAGTGCTATTCTGATAAACTTGCTGTCTGTAGTAGCTCAGGCTTGAGCTGTGTTCTGGTGGAGAAAGGAGTGTCCGAGTACACCCAATGTATTTAAATCCCATTTTCTCTAAGCTTTCTTTAGTTGCAAGGAGACTATGCTACTTTTTATAATGAAACCACATTACTATTACAGTGATGGTTGTTTTGGAGGAATGTCAGGAAGTGTTTAAATCTCGACAGGGCTGTGATAATTTAAATGAATTTTTGGTGGTAAAGGTGCAGGAGAATTTCCCAGTGTAATGAAATTACAAAATACATTAAATTTAGAAAAACATTTTCTTCCGCATAGGTATTTTGTGCTTGCATAAAATATTAAGAAACCATAAATTATCCCTATATAGACTACAGAAATCCTTTTAAATTATTATTATTTTTTAGAATCACTGCATGTTGATGGAGGGGTACAGGAATTGCGTGAAGCTTTGGCCATCCAGGCTGTGTTCTATCCTTGAGTAATTTCTCAGGCTGCTGCACACTGCAACAGGCTAGTCTGAATATCAGAAAGGCATAGTTACTAAGAAGTTATCAGAAGAAAATAGTATATTTCCTAGCCTTGAACACGTCGGGGTTTTTTATCAGGTGCATTTGTTGATTTAGGTAATCAAAAGCCTGACATTCCCATTTTAATAAAGACTCGTGTAGTGCCTCTTGGCCCTGGTGACTTGTAGGGACGTTGGCTGGGAAAGGAGACATGGAACATTAGCACAGCTCAGGGTGTGATCCTGTTTTTTCTTACTGAGGAGTGGAGTTTTTGCCATATGGAAAGGCTATCCCAGTGTTAGCGCATCCCAGGGGAATGGAGCCAGTTCTCTATAACAAGTCTGGCGGTGACTCCTACCATCACACCACACCATTACTTCATCTTGCATCCTGGCCGTGTATCTCTATTGTCCCATTAACTTGGGGCCCAACTATTTGCCACAGTCTTTTTCCACTCGTTTTCACCATTACTCTTTAAGATTTCCCTGAATATCTTCAGGCTTGTCAATAACAATGTGTTTCGTAGATGATTTTGTGATGTAGGTTAAGGCTTCTGAAGTTGACCTCCTTTCTAACTACACCTTCAGCTGCGGTCTGTTGGTGGTGACCTTTGCATATGTGCACAACCCAGCCAGATCAGGAGAGCCCTGCAGATGTCCCAGGACCTGATGAGGAAAAACAGCCCAGGTCAGAATGCAGACCCAGGTCTCAAGTCCTGTCATAAGTTTTATGATCCATTTGCAGTGAATAATAAATGGTGAATAAAAGTTTGAATTGTGCGATGTGTGTGGCTTACAGACTGCGTTGTGTTTAAAAGCATCTAAATGGAAGTTATTATAGATTAAACTAATCTCTTGATTCTGATTGAGACATGCTCTTTGATATTTGACATACATATTTGACATACTCTTCTTCATCGTGTATTAGTGTCATGTACATGATCAGATTTCATGTTCATTGCTCAGTAAATGTTATAATAAATATTAATGTGTTGCTGCTCTCAAAGTACTTATGGAGAACTTCAAATTTCTTTAAATATATTCTCAGAACCTCTTAGGGTAACCAAAATTACCTGTAGCGTTTTCCGCAGCAAAATTATCCTGTGATGTTGATTGAAATTGTGCCGGTGCATCTGCCATAAAAACGTTAATGTCATGTCTGACTGAGACACATGCACTTTCTATGTTCATCATTTCTGAATCCATTATAAAGACCTTAATGGTAGCTGTATATAAAGAGATGCCACAGTGACATCTTAAATGCTGTCTTTAAATTCACAGCATGAAAAGCCTTTTAGAAACACTGTATGAAAAAATCAGGTAGCTAGCAGCAATTTGTGGACAATATTCGTGGTATGCCTTTTATTTAGTGGAGGTTTCATATTAATTTCAATAGAAATAAATGGGTCCAGAAAGCTAATGGTGTAAATAGAACTTTGTTTCTAGTGAATGGCCTTTGAGACCTCAGGTCAGCTTGCTTGTTTCACGGCTAATACAAGAAAATACATGCCAGAGTTTGGAGATGTATCAGCTGGTTATACAAAATCTTAAAATATACAATAAAAATACAATATCTAAAGCATATAAAATTTGGAAAAAGGGTATATACATACAAAAAGCCCAATATGAATATCCTAAAAGTCCCTTCTGTAGCAAGGTTGTTTGAAAAGGGCACAAGCTTGTCATGAAACAATCTTTCAGAAGGAAGAGGTTTGGACTTTATTACAATTCTGTCAAGAACCTTGTATAGTCATTTTCTGGGCAATGACCTCCTTTTACCGGTCACTACAATTGACTGTTTGAGTCTGTTTGTCTCAAATTTTGCTGAAGGCAGAAAGCGTATAGAGGAATAGATGAAAAACAGGGCAGTAATAAATCTTATGGGCTTCCCTCGAAATTTTTTGGTAATCATCACTGAAGCCCAGACGATACTGGAGCAAAGCATCGGCTTTTCCAAGGATATCGCCTGGTGTCACATGTACCTTCCCAACTTTTCGCCTCAATATTCAAGACATTGAATACTTTGATAAGTGGTTTACCCTTTGAAAGGCTTACTTTAAATAAAAATAAAAGACAAAAACCCCACAGTTTTGATCCCTAAGTGTCTAAATTTATTTTCTTGTTTACAGAGTTTATAATATTGACATGACCTTTGATCCTGTAAGTAGTACTGTGTGATTGTATTAATTAGGCTTTGTTCTTTTTACTGGAAGGAAACAAAGCATGGGTATTCATCAAGGTCAGTGGTAGGATCAGAGTAGATCCTGTGTCTCCCTGAATGCAGAGCAGGACCCTGCGTGTTGAATAACTTTGATCCTTAGAAAATTGTTTGTAGGGATACCTGAAGATTAGTGGAGTTGGGAAAAAAAGGATTAAACTTAACTTCAGCTTGTAGTTTCCAGAAGATTTTATCCATGCATGGGTACCCAAGTCTTACTCAAGTATCAACAAGTAACAAATATTCCCTAGGAGCATTATGAAATGAAGTCATTTCACACTGTCTACAAAGCAGCCGCTAGTAGTGGCGACTTTTAGTTACTGCAACTATAGATAGAATTAAAATTGGGGAACTAGAGGTAAAAATCATGTTAGTAACTTTCTGAGTAAGGGACCATCCTTGGCTGCTTCCAATGCTGTTGTTAGTGATGTAAAACCAGTGTATAAACTGCAGGAGATGCTCCGTTTCCTTTTTACTCATTTAATGCTTTCTCAACATTAACCCCTTTGACAATTAAATTTTGAATGATTAGGCTCTATCCAATCATTAATTATGTATGTTCAGATTTTTCATATTCACAGTTTTAATATAGTTGTTTTGTGTTCCAAGGTTAAAATTCTGTATCTTTATGAAAGGACATAGTGCCTGTGTCACTAAGTGTTAGAGTAAATTATTTTAAAGTTTGAAGTCTTTCTTTTTGTCTCTCTGAGAAAACAAGACCACATTTTTATGTTGCTATTTAAATAAGTAGCAAAATAGCTTCTGATCTGAATATACTGTTTGTTTAAACATTGTTGTACTTCCTTACTATTGTAACATATAGTGAAATACAGACAGGCAAAGGTCCTGTTTAAATATATTTTTATTTTAGATTTTTCCACCTGAAATGTTTACTCAACATAATGTAGAAATATCTATACCACAAAAAAAAAAGGAATTTATAATATAATTGAAAGAAATCTTAAGGCAACTTAGAAGATACCACACAATAAAGTTATTGGTAGAGGTTAGTAATTTATCCACTGTGAAATGCCATCATTATGAAAACATACATTTTCCAGAGTTATTGCAGCCTGTGGCTTCCCTTGAGTTGTATTGATTTCCTGAAAAAATTGTTTAATGGGGAAAGAAATCATTCTCGTGGCACAGGAGTCTGAGCTCCAGCCATTTCAAAGCTCTGTGTTGCAGATTCATGGTGCTGGGCAGGTTATGGCCCGAGTGCAGCTCACACTTGTTTTTTAAGGCTGCCCTCAGTACACAGAGGCAGATCTCTCTGGCCTCATGATCCCTGCAGGGTTCTTAGTGAATAAAATATGTGTGTCAAGATGATGATCTTCTAAACCCGCTGGCTTTTATGTATGTTTCCAGAAGACAGACTAGATAAGCTAAAGACTATTCAAGCGCAAGGGCAACCCAGCGCTTTATCCAAGGAAATAAAAAATAAGTAGAAAAAGTCAAAAGGCTTTTATTGTTCACAGATCTTTTCAGTCACTCTTATGTATTTCACCATCCAAGAGGTCGTGATTTTGAGTGACGAACTTGGCATAGGGGTAGCCATGGTTCTTACAAATGTATGCCCAAGGGGTTTCAGACTTAGTATTAATTCAGAAGCTCATTTCAAAGTACTCATAAGTAGCTATAGTACTTTATCTTCGCATTCTAAACAGCATTACAGGTGAACATTTTACATAAAGGTTCACAAAATAATCTCTTACTGATTTGAAATCAGTAAGTACTGAAATCGGTAAGTAGTATGATTGCCATTATTGAAACTCTTCTTTAGATCTGGCTTTCAAATGTTAGGCTACACATCCACACAGCCAGGGGTTAGGCATAATAATAAGTATTGCCTGACATATAGGGTAACCTTATGGGTGATATGTGGAAGCACACCGCTGTCTGTGCCAGGGCCTGGATCAGCTGGATGGGTTTAGCAACATAAGCTGTAGACACCAGAAGAGTTCACTAAAGCAAAAATTATGCCAGCTGGAATTCCAGACACGAGATATATGTTTCACATGCCTGGTGAAAAATGACTTTGGGCTCCACTAACTCACATCAAATTGACAGATCACAGCCCAGAAATTTTTTCCAAAGCTTTTCTTAGCTTCATGTTTTTAGTTCTTCCATCTGTCTGTTTTGTTGTTTTGTTTACTTGACCTGCATGCTGTTTAATGTCTCCTGGGGACGCTATTCAGAAGCCTCTTACCTCCACCCTGGGTGGTACAGATGATCTAAATAGGACATCAAGGGAGTCCAGAGAATGACTCCAGCAAACAGTCCCACCCGAGACAGTGAGCTCATCTAAACCTTTTGAGATGACAACTTGTTAAATACTCTTGCCTGAACTCGGATGTGCTGGTGTGCTAGACGATGGCACGTCCAGCCAAGGCACACAAAAATTAGCCTCATTGGGAAGCATTAATACAGAGTTTCAAAAATATTTGAGGTCCAGAGATGGAAAAGGGTTTCTAAAACTGTGTAAATAAATAGTCCAATAAATCTGGACATTCAGTGGGTCGTTGGAAAGCTGGAGCGTGCTGTTGCTGAGCAGCCTAACTCATCACAAAACAGCCTTTGGCTTGTCAAAAATCACCGCAGCATCTGAGTGCCCAACATTGCCGTTACTTCTGTAAAGCGCCCATAAAAAATAAAACAGGAAAAGCAACTTTAATTGTTAGTAAGTTTCAGATATCAAAATTGCAATAACTTAGCTTTCACGGCTTCAAAATGGAGCCTCTACCTGACCCATGTAAGCAAAGATTTATAAAGCTTTCTTTGTTGTATTGTAAGGCAGGTACTAGTTTGTAGGGGTGGGAGACGTGACACATATATAGTATACAGCTGTATAGTGTGAGGATTTTCGAGATTTTTGATGGGTACTGAGAAATCATAACCTTTGACAATATTTATAACTAGTGACTTTCTTGGAATTATGGCATTACTAAAGTATTCTTAGCAGCACGCATTATTATGGATTATTGAAAATTAATGTCTCATCTGATGAAGTACTTATGGTTCGTTGAAATATCCCATATCAAGGTATTTTTAAAAGACCAGTTATTGTTAGAGATCGCGGTTTTGATGATTAAAATTAATAAGCAACTTCAGAGTCGCTGCAGATATTTGTAAAAATGCATTTTTTTTTTCACCTCTGATATTTGGATTTATGCAAAGAGACTTTTTCATGCTTCCTGACCAATCTTATTATTTGCTTGTCAAATTTACCCTGAGTTTTTTTGCCATCTAGTTGCAATACAATATGAACTGGTAGCAGATGAACACAAGTTGTCTCCAATAAATAAGCACTGAGAAGGAAAACATATGTCAACCAGATCTTTATTCCCTGAAGGTTTGAAATAAGCTTTTTTAATTAGATAAAAGAAATATATTTTAAAAGCTCTTGAAAAAGTGTGACATCAGGAAAAAAAGTAGGCTTTGCAAATAGAAAAATCTACATGTAAAGACTTAGGACACTTTGTCAGTGGTAATAGGGTCTTAGCAGGGTGAAATGTAAACTTCCTTACTGAACTGGATACAAATGATAAATTTTGTATAGCTGGATCTAAACTTTTTGCTGGAGTTGTTTTAAAATGTGTCTTCATAAACACTTCCCATGGAGATATTTTTAATAAAAATAAACGTTAATAACTAACTGACAGAGAATTTATAGAACTGCGGTCTCAACCGTCTTTAGGCCCCAGGGGATAATGGTACAGTAAACCCGAATTTATACAAAGAATGAAATATAAAGTAGAAAAGGACAAAGGGAGTGGAAAATGGTTCTCACTGTTTTCCTAAAATTAAAATAGTGACATGTTCCTGTTACTTTCACTGAAGCATTATGTGGGGACCGTAAATACCTATGTTTAATTTTGGATCTGAGTGATCTAAATAGATGTATTTCTTTAAAAAAAAAAGCCTGATTATGACCAGAATGTGTATATACATGATAACTTTAGCATAGGTAGAAGTGGTGTTTCCTAAATTGCCTGTCAAGAATAACTTAATCCTACTTTGCAGGAGTTGCCTACATCAGTGACACACATTTATTTCCATACCCATTCATTTAGGAAACTCTCTGCTGAGAATGTCAAAGAGATGCTAATTATTATCAGCTATGGTGATCCCTTAGGAATTAGGCTGAGATTGAGAAACCACATAATTACTGAAGTTACACTATAGTCAAGGATTAAAGTGGTGAGTTTGCTCTCCTTTTTTTTTTTTCCCTTTCCTGTCTTGGGGAGCAGCTGTCGCAGGCAGTTCTGGTGCTCTTTAGGTGATCATTTTGTGAACAACTTTGTCCTTTTTCAGTCTAGTGTATCTGCTACTAATGCTGTGCAAGGCCAGAAGCAGCAAAGGCAGTAACTGTATGTGCAGCCTGGTTGCTTCCGAAAGAAATAGTCCTGGAGAAAATGGCAAGATCCTTGAGCAAGGGACTGATTTTCAATTAAATCATCTGCTTCATTAAAGAGAGACAGCAGAATTTGGAAGTTCAGTTGAGTAACTCTTCGGAGCAACACATGCCGTCTGGAGTTAAGAAGAATTCAATCAGAATAATCTGTTCCTTTAACAGCACAACTCCAGGAGGAATTTAGGAGACCTCTGATAGCCTTAATATCTGAAAATCTGAAGACATTTTCATAAGTCCTTATTAGTCTGACAAAAAAAGGATTTGGGTAAATTTTCCTTGAGAACAGAAATTAAGATTGACAGGTTTTTATGCTGCTGTTGACAAAAACTCCAGGATAGATCATTTTAAATAAAGGGCAGTTCTTTTCCTCAATATAAATGCCTGTGTCCTTTATAAGTTTTTCTTGTTTCATTCCAGTCCAAAAATAAAGCTCCTTATTGTGAGCAAAACAAGTTTACGCTGCTAAATACATTCTATTTGGTGATACATGTCAGAGATGTGAATGTTCCTTGAATCTATTTGACATTGATGATTATTTTTTAAATTTTCATGTTATATGCTGATAACTAAACATTAATTTGGACATTGAGAGTATGTTTTCTATCTGTGTGAAGTTATGTCATTGTAGGCAAACAGGTTGCTCATATTTGGAGTGCTTCTACTAATTTTTCGCTTTCTTTGCTTCCTGTATATTTTTTATGGCAAAGCTAAGCTTTTATTACTGGTATTAGTGCTTTATTGAGAATAGAGGTTGTACTGAGAGGAGCTAGATTCTGTTTTCTCGGTGAGTGCAGCACTGTCATTAATAATTAGACAAGTCAAAGCTGCAGAATTTTCATTACAGGTGATGATATACAGAGAAGGAAGGTGGGTAGCGTCTTTTTTTCAGACTGAAAGCTGAATGTGATAAATGGGAAGGTATTTCTTTTTAAATGATTGACTTCTCTATATCAAAATAAAGTAATGCAAAATTTAAATTATAGCTTGGCTGCCTATCTTTAACCAGGCTACTGAAATTAATTTTAAAATACTCGTAGTTTTTGGACATCATTATGCTACGTTAGTGCACTGAACAATGCCAGGATCTGACCTTGGTGCAGGCAGCTGAGCGAAGTTCTCTGCCTCTTTAATTGCAAGTACGTTCCCTGCAAGGGTTTTGCTCTACACCAGCTCACCCAGGTGAGGTTCTGGGACTGCTCCCAGCAGAGAGCCTGGGAGAGTCAGTGCTGTTCTGTGTGGATGCCAGATGTTGCACACCAAATGTCTTGAGAATGGGTCCTGGCATTTTTCTGTATTAAAAGCATCTCCTGTTTCTAGGCCCCCAGCCTTATCGGACTGTATTGACTTAATTTCATCCTTACTCTTCAAAACTAGTGAAAGCTATTTTAAGTTTTCAGTTTAAATTATTTTCTAGGATATCCTTTCTTATTTGAAAACTTCCTCTACCCTGCCCACCAAATAATATCGCTCTTCAAAACAAACAACAAAAATACATGAAGAGTTTTTATTTAAAGTCTTTAATCTTCTTAGCACAAATATTATTTTAGTACTTGAAGTATATTTCCCTTTCTTGCTCTCTTATGAGTCTTGTTTCTTGCAGTTATTCACCTGTGGAAGATCTGTTATATATAGGAAACATTTCCTTTTCTTGATCAACATTTGTTTTAGGTGGTTTAATTGACTGGATTTCATCAAACAATACTCTTGTCTGTATTTAAACTGCTACTATTCTTCTCAAAGGTATAACAATAATGCATATTGTATTACATAATGTCAAACTAAGAAATTTAATTTCATGAGAATTGAAGGAACTTTCCTAAGATGGTGATGAGATTTAGGCAGAAGAGATTTTGAGAATGAAAACTAGGTTTGTATCCAAGTTTGTCTCTCATTTTTCCAAATGATTTTGTGTTGACCAATGAATAATATTTTGCTGAAGCTTTTTTTTTCTTTTAGTCAAGTGCTATAAAATAGTACATTAATGGGAATTATTTTTGGGCAGCAATAGTAGGCATGTGTTTAAAGTCTTATGGTAGCGTGATACTTAGACCTTCAAGTGTACACCCTCTTTTCATTAGCAGTTCTAACCTAAGATGTAGTTTGGTTTAGTAGAAACAAACAAATCAAGAAAAACCCATGCCTGTGGTGATCAACCATTATCTATGAGCCAGTCTACTACTATTCTACTACTATTCAGTTGAAAGATTGCATTCTAAGCTGTCTGAATGAAAAGTCTTCTTGGTGTTATTAAAAGAAACATTATTACAATAGAAATTGCAGAAGTTTACTTGAGTCATTTAGGTCAATATTTTTAATTCTGCTTGGTTTTAATAGGTCACAAGACCAAAATTTGTTTTCAGGGGAAAGAATTACATTGAGATGTTTAGTAGAAAACTGAGACCCTTTCCCAGCCTGAAGTTGGCACAAATGTAGGGTGCTGCAATGACAAACATTTCTCATCCATTTTCCTCACTCGTGGATCAATGGGACTGTTGTAGAAGACAAAAAATATTTGTGTCTAAACAGTAAAGAGTGCTGAACATGAGGGCCATGAGCACTGTTGCATATTGCACAAGTAAAAGCACAGAGACTTTTGTTTATCGTCAGCATCATGTAGGTTTTGTTTATGTAGCTAACCTCTGGATCTACTTATTGGCAAAAGCAGAGAGTGTGGGAGGAGAACATCAACAAGGAAGGATAAGAGGTATTATAGTAAAATTATTCAAGCTTGTTTGGTTCTTGACAGTAAACTATTATTTATGTATTAATTAAGAAGGCGCTGACTTTAGGAAGAGATGTTGGAATATATAAAACAGTGTTAGCATAAATGTTAGATTTGCTACCCTGAACATGCTGCCAGTAAACAGTAACTGACAACCACGGACACAATTTTCAACATTTAGCAACAGAAAAGTATGCATAGCTAGTTAAACTTTAGTGTGGACAATTAGGCTGTAATTTAACCCTTTTCAGCATTTATTGTAGTCATTGTATCTTGTCTGTACTGGAGTTTGAAACCGGTTGATTAGCTTGTGCCTTGGAAATATGTCAGCTAATGCCCGTTCTCACCATACAAATATCTGTAAGTCTGTGATGTAGTATAGTGCATGCTGGTAACTGGTATTTAAGCATGTGCTTTGTTTTAAGCAGTGTTTGCCCTGGCTCTAGAGAGCCTGTATTGACATGTTTAACTTACCAGTGTTCTTGGTCTGAAACACGTTTTTTTGAGAAACAGTGAAAATGTTACTTGTGGGTTGCATATTTTCTTTCTATTTCATTTTCAGTAGACATGGATAATAACTGTGAAAGGAATGAAGAAATAGTACCCATTATTTACTTTTTGCAGAAACCTTTGGTATTGAATCTCAAATTATGGTGTCTTTCATCCATGTGAAGATTAAACCTTCCTAAAAGACACAGAAAGTACTAATCAGGGAAGTTACTATAATAGCATCAGCCTCAGTCACCACATTATTATTTAATATGTTTCAGTGAAATGTGTGCAGTTCTGGATATCATTATATTGAAAATTCAAAGTAATTAAAGATTTTATGTTTAAAGCAGGCGCTCCAAAAACAAGCATGCTACAGGATGTTGATAGCTGGAATAAAAATGTCTATATATGGCCTGAGTGCCTTATAATAGCAAGAGAAGGGAGGGGCTTAGCTTAAGGAAGGATCCTTTTGTCTTGACATGTGACCTTTAAGTAAACAACTGTCAAAGCCGAGAGGGAATTTTTTAAAAAAAATGTAATTAATGCATCTTTTCTGAATTTACATGAAAATATTAATGTGAACCAGAAGTGAAATCATTATTTATGCAGTAATGATGGAAATTAAGTAGATGAACCTGGACAGAGCCTGCTTTACTTACCAGCAGAGGAGTCAGCGGAAACCTAAACTGGTTTTCCAGTTTCAGGTTGAGAGGTTTCCGGAATTCTTCCTGTTTCCCTTTCAGACTGCAGCTACTCTTCTGTCACTTTGAGAAGTTTAGTCTGAACCAAGGCCACCTGTTCGTGGGCAGGGCAGTACACCAGTGTTACTGCTTTTTATGCATGGATTTGCTCCAGATGGATGGTTTTTTGCTTCACTGAGCTGACATCAGGCTGTCGGTCAGTCTTTCTGCCCGTTGTTTCCAGGGAGGCTCCAGTAAAACCCATAAGGATTTAATGCCTGCAGGTCCTTGGTAGGAGAATGATTAGAACATTAGAAAATACAGTGCTTGATCACAGTGGTAAACGTCTCTCAAGGGTTTATCCTAGTGAATATTGAAAATTATTTAATTCTGTTTTGTTGTGAGTGTGTATTACTGCCCATACTGCAACCAAGAGTCTGAATGAAGTCGTGCACTAAGCAGGACATTCACGCTCCTTTTCCAGTGCCATGTGCACATCTTCCTCATTTGTTCTATAGGTGACAAAGACTGATTTCAGACAGCTGAAACAAGGTTCTGTAGGCTCCCTCTCTAGTTATTCTGGGGCCTAGAAGGAGGAATGAGGAGATCATGTGTGTGTTTCTGGTATATAACTGCCCATCTTTCTCTACACTGACTACAAAGAGATGCCAAGCAAAGCTTGCCTTCCTAGTTTAAGTTTGGTGGGTTTGAATTTCCCTTTATGTCATCTGTTTCAACACCAACTGCTGCCAAATCTGAGGCCATCTTAGCAGTATGGAGATTTTAATAAAAACAATTAAAAAATTTTAAGAATTGTCTTGTCATATTTCATATTCAAGTTCTTTTCAACCTTAGTCTTTTTCCTTTTCACAGCAGCAGAACAAAAGGACTCCCTTCTGGGTAGCCCAGATGTCATGGATACTGCTCCAAGAAGAAAGCGAAGACAAAGGACAGCAAAGCCTGCTGGGACCGGAGCTAAGGTGGCTGCTTACGAGACAGATCAGCCAGCCAAGGAAAAGTAAGCAGTTTTCAAATGTATTGAAATGTTTTTGTTTCTACACATGTGGGAGTGCTTGTGGTTTGGGTTTTTTGTGTTTTCTTGTGCAGTTTCGTATTTCAGGCCAAGTACTGTTGTGTTGCATTCTGTATAGTCATTTACAGTAATTTTACCCAACTTTGAATAGATGTGATTGATTAAATTGTCCAGCCCAGTGACTTATTGATTTTAATACACCTCTAAAGAGACAATTGTACAACTGTTCTCTTTAACTGACTAGGATAACTTCAAGGAAATAGACTGAAGCCTACTAAAATGATGTTCTGCAGGTTACAGTATAACTGTGAAGGCAAAGGAAGATGCATTTATAGCAAGTGTCAAAATAAGATGGACAGCTTCAACTGTGTCATATAAACTAGCAGCATTTTAAGTGCCTTTTTTTCACAATGAGAGTGTTCGAACACAGGAACAAGTTGCCCAGAGAGGGTGAGGAGTCTCCATATGTGGAAACAGTCAAAACCCAACTGGGAATGGTCCTGGACAACCTGCCCTGGTTAAGGAGGGAGCTTGGACTTGGCAATCTCCAGGGAGCCCATCCAACCTCACCATCTTGTGATTCTGTCTCTGTAATTTCAGTGGAAATTAATTCACAATAGTGTTTTTAATAGACTAGAACAGATTTCTTTTGAAAATAAGATCGGTGGGGAGAAATAACAATTTGTTCTTGAACACAAAGGGGTCAGAATTTATAACAATAAAAGTATTTTTCTTCTTATGTCACTCTTGATTCTTGGAAGTATTGTCACGTGATGTGGGAAGTGCTTAGTTATGTATAGAATTACCTCAGAGCTGCAATTTGATTGGTGGTATTTTCTTCAAAAACTGATTTAAAAAAAAAAAAATCCATGGTAAATTAGATTTGAAAAGAGTAATTTTCCCTCTGTGTGTGTAATGGCCAATTGATCGTAAACTGTTTAAATGGAGATGGATACAAGTAGACAACAAGGATATTTCCCGCGTTTAGCAAAGATTTCTGTTTAAATCAGCAAGAGGTTGTGGCTTGATGCCAGCTAGGAAGGTTTAAACTTACAATCTTGTTTTATTAGTTTAAAAAATTATATTTTTTTAGAATGGTCTAGAAAAATGTCAAATTCTTCTATTCTTTCAGAGTCTACTATATCAAAATGAACTATACTCTTTTCCCGTTCTATGTAGTCAGTTTGAGTTTGAGAATCTGGGTGTGTTTTTCTGAAATAAAATTTCATTCTTTTTAGTATTGATTGTGGAAGGAAAAACCTATGGAAGCAAAAGGTTGCAAAGGCCTTTGGCTGACTAATCCTCAGTGTATGAATATCTGAGTACTGTGTGTAGGGTAAGGACCAAGAGAATAATAGAATCAGAGGATGTCCTGAGTTGGAAGGGACTCACAAGGATCATGGAGTCCAACTCCTGTCCCTGCACAGGACAACCCCACAATTCACACCGTATGTCTGAGGGTGTTGTCCAGTCTCTTCTGAACACTGTCAGGCTTGGGGCCGTGACACCTCCCTGGGGAGCCTGTTCCAGTGCTCCAGCACCTCTGGGTGAAGAACCTTTTCCTCATGTCCAACCTGAACCTCCCCTGGCACATCTTCCTGCCATTCCCTCGGGTTCTGTCATTGGTCGCCAGAGAGAAGAGTTCAGTGCCTGCCTCTCCTACTCACCTTGTGAGGAAGCTGTAGACCACAATGAGGTCTCCTCTCAGTCTCCTCTTCTCCAGGCTGAACAAACCAAGTGACTTGAGCCGCTCCTCATACGGCTTCCCCTCCAAACCCTTCACCAACTTCGTAGCCTCTTCTGGACACTCTCCAGTAGCTTTATATCTTTTTTATCCTGTGGTGCCCAGACCTGCACACAGTGCTCCAGGTGAGGCCGCACCAGTGCAGAGCAGAGTGGGACAATCCCCTCCCAGCCCAGCTGTCAATGCTGTGCTGGATGCACCAGGACACGGGTCCCTCTTGGCTGCCAGGGACACTGTTGGCTCGTGTTCAACTTGCCATTGATGAGAACCCCCAGATCCCTCTCTGTGGAGCTGCTTNATGAGAGACGGTACCAAAGACTTTACTGAAATCCAAAAAGATCACATTGCCAGTCCTCCCTTGGTCAGCCAAATGGGTAACCTTGTCACAGAGTGAAATTAATTTGGTTAAACAGGAACCTCATGAACCTGTGCTGGCTGGGACCCATGACTGCATTGTTATTCAGGTGTTTTTCAATAACTCCCAGAACAACCTTCTCCATGATTTTGCTCCTCACAGCAGTGAGCCTGACAGGCCTGTAGTTGCCAGGGTCGCCCCTGTTGCCCTTCTTGTAGATTGGGACAACATTTGCCAGCTTCCAGTCAACTGGGACCTCTCCACATTCCCAGAAGCATTGAAAAATCACGGAGAGAAGTCTTGCTATGGCATCAGCCAGCTCTTTAAGCACCTTTGGATGAATCCCAGTCAGACCCCATCGACTTGTAGGGATCTAGCTGGAGTAGCAGATCCTGTACAAGTTCTGGAATGATTGAGAGTTTATCATTCTCACAGCCATGGTTCTCTAGCCCAAGGCTATGGGGGCCCCCAAGTCCATCTTTGGTGTTGAAGACCAAGACAAAGAAAGCATTAAATGTCTTGGTTTTGTGTATGTAGAGGATACTGATCTTTTTGTTTTAATTCCCTTAAGTGAGGCAAATTTTTGAAAAAACAGAGCAACATTATGTTTTTCATACTGTGCAAAAAAAAATATAGTTACAGAATCAAGTCAAAGCTGAATCTAAAAAGTGGCTCTTCTGTAGCATAATTAGTCGTATTTTAAGGCTTACTATATGGAATATCCTTTCTATCAGTCTCTATCCCAATTTTTCTTTTTACAGTAAGTATCTATGAATTGTATTGTAAACAGCAGGTTTGCAGTACAGGTCACAGCACTGCTTGGTGTGTTTTATGCCTTCCAGGACTGTGAAGGTGTTTCCCTGTTCCTCTATGATCCTGTGGTGACTTCAGAAATCAAATGTGATATTTCTCAATACTGGAATGTGTTTTTTAATCCTCTCTTTAGTTAAAAATGCAGTGACAGTGCTAATTCTTTGGTTAGATAAGAAGATACTAGATTTCCTAATTTACCTGGAACATTAGAAAAGTTGAACTGTAGTTACTTCCATTTTGCTGATTATTTTTCTCAGTATCCCTGCTTAGTTCTTGGGCTTTGAATTTCATGTTAAGTCTTTTGCCAGCTGCTAATCAGCCTTTCAGTCAATTTGCTTGGCTAATAATTTTCACTTCTCTTCAGCCTGTCAGAAGTGGGGAGTTGGAGAATTAGTATCATAATCTAGTGCGCAAATATATGTGTTTCTTTTTATGAAGCCTCTTCAGTAAGTTGCTGAACGAGGGCTAGATCCTACACAGTGGGAAAGCCTTTATCTTAAGCTGGTGGTGCACTGGGGTCCTGCCCAAAATGTGTTCCAGTTTTTTGTCACTTGGCAAAACTTAGTAACCCAAGCAAACCGCCCCAGCCTGCTGGGGCGACGAGGAGGCGGGGAGGAAGTTAACCTCTAAATTCCTTCATCTTTGGAAAAGGTCCATCACAAATATGGAAGATGTAAAGCCCTTAGAAGCATGTTATGCTTTTCTGTTTGGCAGGAGGATCAGATGACAGATTGTGATCACATTTGCAAATGCACGAGTGTATCCTTATTTCTGAGCTCTCCTGCACAGACCTGCAGAAAGATTTGATTCTTTACCCGTAATGTAAATACTTTTAGGTGGTATCACATAAAATCATATCCCATAGTTCTTGCTTTAACAAACTAAAGCTAATTTAGAATTATTTGCAAGTTTTGCTGACATCTTCAGTTCTTGTTTCATGTTTGTCAAGCAATGAAAGAACAGTTGCAAACCAAACATCAAGAGCATAATGCTGTCTTTATATTGTTGCATCGTAAGTTGATTGATACAAGATCCTAAATCTGGAAGAAAAAAATACTCTTTTCCTGACAGAGAGCACCCAAGTTTTTCTTTTCTTTTTGGCTTTCAGGTTGTTTTTTGAAAATACAGTGCTTTCAACGCAGTCATTGTTATCACATAATAGGAATTATATCTTCAGTTTTATGTATTTCTCCTAAGATTTTAAAGTATGGTAAAAAAGTACCATTTATGCTTAAAGTTAAGAGCATCTAAAGTAAATACTGAGTCATGAAAAATGAGAGGATTCTATTTCCGTAGATATTTTAGATTTATGGATGTTGAGGTTAGCTATGTAGCATTTCTCTGGTCCTTCGGAATGAAAATATATTCTTAGATATGACCAAGCATACTGGGAAGAATGCAAATAAAAATCTGTTTAACATAAAAATTAGAGCAAAAAGAGTACTGCCTTTCTCATGCTTTGTGTATGGGTGCAGTGGCAGGAAAAGAAGTTGAATTGTATTTGTCTGTATCGACATGTAGTATTACTGTGACAGTTTATTCAAGGCCTAAATTAACATTTTAAATTAAACTTGGAAATGTGCTTTGGATAATATTAAGCTTAGTGAAAGCAGTATGGACATGAGATCAGCAAGGTAGAAGTTTTGCTAAATGAACTGTTTAACTATTTGCTGGGATAAATATGTCTTTAGGATAAAGTAGAAATTCAGAATAATTAGTTGGGCAGTGAACTGCCAAGATTCAGGTTTATCCAGCTCTCTAGCAGGTTGTTTTTAAAATCCGAGTTATTAAATGAAAGGAAATGCATCTTTAGGCAGGCAGATATTGCTTATAGTTGATAACAGTCAAACTATGGCTCACAATTTACTCATTTTTAAAACGTGACAAAAGATGGTTCTTACAGTTCGAAACATGATTGAGTGCGAAGTAAAATAAAGTTATTCTGATTCCAGTAAATTGTGTGGTAGTGGCGAAGCTTTAACTGTAGCTTAATATCTGGCAATTTCCTAAGGTGCAAAGCAGAGATAATATGTAAAGTCAAGTTAAGATGCAAATTCTACTTTTCACAATTTGCATTTCATACTTGGAGGAGAAAAATTAATAAGAGTAATCCCAATCCACAGTTAGAAATTATGCTTATTGATGCGTTACCCACATCTCTCATGGGATTGCATATGAATAACACTATTAGTTATTTAGAATATGCATTCAATATAGAGGCTTAAGCGTATGGCCTGTCAGCCTGAATCCTATAAATAATTGCATGTTTCTATAGTAATTTCACTTTGATACTATTGGAACCTATTTGACAGAAAATAGTACCTACCTGACATAAATATAATTTTATAAATAAAGCATAGTCATTGAATACAGAACACTCTGTATAACTTGTTAAATCTATCATGACAGAGTACAGTGGAACTCAACCAGTGCTGGATTCTCTAAAGCTAAAACAAAAGTAAATCCGGAAAAAGCTTCCTTTTCTAGTACAGTTTACAAGTATTACTTTGTTTTCACAAGTAAAAAATCTTTCTGCTTTGTTTATCAAAATTGTATTAATTTAAAGAGGTAAGAAAAGCAAACCTTTTTTTTTCCTGTCTGTCTGTTATTTCTTAGTAATAAAGGATCTATTTTTGTAGTACTCATTCACATATGGGTTTCCTAGGAGGATAGCTTTATTGGCTAAGACTTAAATTTATTTAAATTATTCTATGTGTTTCAAAATGTAATCCATTCTGGCTGCTGTATGATGTTTATAATTTCTTTGCTATTGAATGCATACATACTGTTAAGGATATGTACAACTGCAGAAGTGGTTTGGGGAAAAGCATCTTAAATACAAGAAAAACCTTATTATGGATGCAAATGTGCTGGATTCTCCTGAGAGTAAGAGTAGAGACAACCAAAAATGGTATTGCAGAAAAAATGCTTCATAATTCTGAGAAGCAAGTGTTAAGAAATACTTTTAATTCGATTGACTGAGAAAGAACAGGTATTATTTGCTTGCCTTTTCTGTAATGAAATAAGTGTTTACACCAAGCACCATGACTCTGAGTTATTAGTCATTCTGCATGTCAAAAATTTTGGTTTCATATGTATAAGTCTAGTTTTGTGTATTTGATGTAGATGTCGTCTTCTTTTTTTAAAAATCAGAATTTGACTTCTGCTGGCTTGTTGCTTCCTGCTTGATTGATAATACTGAGTGATCATCAGAATCAGGCCTACATTTAAATTGAAGGAAAGAGATGCTTCCCCTACACTTCAGTATGTTCGATTTTCCTGAAATATAGAGATGCAGTAATAGCGCCACTGAATTTGATAGGATCTGTGCCACCACTTATTTCAATCTTTCTTTTTTACATATGAATGCTGCTTTTTCAGAGTGCTCAAAGGATTCAACATGTATCCAGGAGTCCCTATAAACATCCATATGAAGTAACCTAATATGTTCAGACTACTGAATGGGTATTTGGGAGGGCCAGGAGTTACCAGGGGGTGTTTTGTGCCACCTGTGTTGCCATCACCTGCTCCATCAGAAGAAACTGAAGAGAAAATATCATTTTCACTTTAAATATGATTGTTACAGTCCTCATGCTCAGTGTTTGTCTTAAGGGTCTGATGAACATTAATCACTCTTGTAATTATGGGCTGAATCAGCTGCACAGTTTTGCTTGTTCATGATAAATGTGTTGGGGTTTGGGTTTTCTGTTTATTTTTTTCATAATCTGATCTCTTTCTGTACCTTCAAAAAGGCGTATCATTTATTTGAAAAGAAACATCTTAGTGTTATATTCCAATACTATAATAAGATGGACTTGTCTTTCTTTTGACAACCTTCCACCCCTTTAAAAGCACTCAGAGCCTGTGGTGTGCCGGGAATCCTCTGGGGATCATCTCTCTGTGTTTGTTGAATTTATTGCTTGTGGTTCACATTTTTAACGTCCTAATGCAAAGTTTATTTAAAATACATTTTGCTACCACCAGTGATTCAGGTAGCAAAAACATAGATTTGTCCTGGAATTTGGCATTCCCAGAGGGTTACACATAGACATCGGTATTACCATCTCACACAACAAGTAATTATTTCTCGTAAAGGTTTAACCAAGTGAAATTTGGATTCCACTGAAAATGATACCATAACCTTTGATGGTCCAGAGTGGAGTATAAAGTTTACACCACTGTTATGCCCTTTTAAAAAATATATATATATTTGAGAGTTCATGTTGACATATCACTTTTTTATTCATTAAGCATATTTATTTATAATAATACAATTGGAGAGAACTCACAGAGCCTTGCATGGTTTGACAAAGTACTGTGGTTACTGGTATATCAGTGAGTCAGTGTTGTGTCTGTGTACAGGGGTGATAAGAAGCTCATTTCTGCTGCAATAAATTTATGGAATGCAATGTTTAGAAAGTTTTTGATAATTAACTCATTGGTGCTGAAATGTAAGCAGGCTAAGAAACCTCTTAGAAGTGGACAGGCAGGTTAATTTGAGACATTAATGTGAGAATCAAACAAAAAAAAATAAATAGCTGACTTAAGTCCATTTGGTATTTCATTCTTTTTCAGCATTTTCTTACACTTTAGATACTACAGTTCTTTCCCTTTTTACCATGACACTGTCGTCAGCAATTGGTTACTGGTTATACCAGACGGACTGTTTTGACTCACCTGTGCCAATATTAAAAATAGTACTGTAACTTTGTGTGGCCTGATGGGAGCTTTGGTAAGTGATACTCCTCCTCTGAACAGTCACCTGTAAATATTTGAGGTTGGGTAGAGGAGAAAGAAGGAGAAGAAAGAAAAGCTGTGTTTAATACCTCCGTTATGTGACTTGTGGCTGTACAAAAATGGGGTGTAATCAAAGGAAAAAAGGATAGAAGCCTTTGATTACAATGGGTAGCAGTATTTACAAAAAAAAAACACAAACAAAAAAAAAACCACCAACACAAAAAAAACCACAAAACAAAAAAAAACAGCCGAAAATCTAAAGAAATTACATACTCAACCGGAATGAATAAGGCAGAAATAAATGCAACATAGTACAGTTGCTTTTCTCTTGGTGGCACCCTGGCTTTCCATGCAGCAAGTGTCTTTGTTTTAACTGCACAGTAGATAATTAGGCTTCCACCATCCATGCGGGAAGGGATGATTTGTTTCCATGGGAAGTGCAAAGAATTGGTATCCGCAATCACCATTTCTCCCAGCTCTCCAGGGAAAGATGGGAAAATACGAAGGCTGAAAGCCTGGGGCAGGGAAAAATGAACATTATCTGCTGACCTCCGAGGTTGCGAGTTCTCCTGAGCAAAGTCACTCTGCTCTCTAGTTTGTAGCACATCTCACCAATTTTTGTCACTAGTAATAGCCTTATAATTGACTGCTGATGGAGAAGTTATTACTCAGTACGACTGACAGGACTCTACCCTGTGTGTTCTCAGGGCACGTTCTTTAGAACAGGATTTTATTGCCATGACAAATCTGCTGAGATATATGTCTCAAATGATGAATCTATAATGTATTTTAGTGAAACTGGTAGCTGTGAGATTGTAAGAGGATTAAAAAATGGAAACAATATTTCCTTTCTGATAAATTTTGGTGTTTTTTTCCCTTGCCTTTGTAATGAAGCTTTTATATTAAAATGCTGTTTGCACTAAATTTTATATTTTAAGCCTCTCTTAAGTAGGTTCTGGGTTGGTATAGTTTAATTTATTACACTACAAGTTGGTTTTATTAAATACTGTGATCCTGGCTGAGGTATTTCAATGTGGGAGGCAAAAGAATTACTCCTTAGGAATAAATTACAGTAAAAAGGAGAAAAGATTGCATGTGGTTGAGCTAACCAGCAGTGTTGAAACATTTCCTGGCTTTTGATGTAGACCAAGATACAATATTTTCAGTCTTTTAGGGGGGAAGCTAGGAAGTAAGAAAAGGAGATTGCATTAAAAACAACAAAGACAGCAATATTTAAAATTCCTTGTACATCTTTGTGATTAGTGTACAGCAGCGAATGTGCACTCTCTTTATGAACACCTCTGTAAAGGGCACTGGATGACGGTGCCAATTAAACATCCATTTCCTAAAACAGGTCTTCAGGCAGAATTATCTTCCCATTACCTTTAATAGGAAGAAGCAGATAATGCACATGCCTAGGATTTTGATTATACATGTTGGCAGGAGATTAACAGTAGACTGATGGAAAGGCTAAGTAATCATGCTTGCCAGCTCAGTCCTGATATCAAAGATAGACAGTACGGAAGAGAATGAGATGAAAGCTTGGCTATAATAATGAGATAAAGCTGCCTTTTTTATTGTTCATTAGACTGATCACAAAGTATGTCTTCTTTACTGGATTAAATTAGAGTATTTCATATAGCACAACTGCCTATCAAGACCAGTAATCCTTTAACACATTATGGATCCCAGGAGTCATTCTGGAGAAAATCCCTTACACAAAAATACACAAAAACTGAGAATCTGGGAAGCAATTTCACAAACACTTGCAAATGCTTCTGCTCCATTGAGGTGATTGCTTAGCTTCTGCTCAGTTCAATGCATGCTTCAAAAGTCAGATCCACTGCATGAAGCTATTAATCTTTTTATTTTTATTTGTATTCGTCCTTTTTCTATACTTAACTTTCTACTGATGAATAATCCTTTCTGGATCCTTTTCATCTCCCCCCAAAAATGTCCCACCTTAGCGAAGCAGAAAAAGCTACCACTGAGAATTATCAACACTTTTCAATTTCTTTATGCTAAAATACGTGGTTAATCCTCTGTATAAAATCCACAGAACTAAATCCATGGAATTTACTTTTCCAATAGCGACTTTGCTACTCAAACAGTGAAGACCCTGTCTAGATTGACTTTTTTTTTTAATCTGCTTAATTTCACTCATTACTGTGAAGACCTACATCCAGCCAGTAAGAAATATCAGAGTTAGGTGACCTGCTAGACTTCCTGTATATGATGTATAATACAGAGTACCTTCAGTTACATCTTCTGTGACATTCTCTCCATCTCCTCTTATGTCTTTTATGGCAGGTTCCTTAGATTTACTGTTTCATACTTGCCGAGGATGCTATTGAAACAGAATAAGATAGAAATATCAGGTTGTTTTCTCTTCCAGAATGCTTGAAATCTGCTGCAAAAACATAGGAAAACTGAGAGGAAAAGGACTCCAAGTAAACAGACTTGTGCGAGTTTTGTTTTAATCCTGTACCTTCTGCCTCACAAAACAGGCTGGTCTTTTAAAATGACTTGGAGAAGGAGCAAGAAAAGGTCTAGAGAGGAGTATAGAAAGGGGTGGGAGATGTCACTGGGCACACCGCTGAGCAGACAGGTCGTAGAATCATAGAATAGTTTTGGTTGGAAGAGACCCTCAGGATCATCGAGTCAAACCATAACCTAACTCTAGCACTAAACCATGTCCCTAAGAATATTGTCTAAATGCCTTTTAAACCCCTCCAGGGATGGTGACTCCACCACTGCCCTGGGCAGCCTGTTCCAGATGAGAGGTAATGTGGTGAGAGGCACTGATTTGTGCGTTTATTTTCCTATTTGTCACATATGTATGTTTGCCCAAAGCAGTACATTAAGCACCCAAAGGCCATGACAATGGATTTTCAGTAATATTTAGAATGTCCCCAAATCTGGTCTGTATGGGTAAATATTCATAAATTTACACACTGTGACTAATGCATACGGTATGAGCAAATGCACTTTCATGGTTGGTTGAGAGGACTCATCTGTTTCTGTCAACTTGTATCAGAATTCAGCATGACATTAATCAGTATCCTTTTTTATGTGTTCTCCCATCTGTGGAAGGGTATATAGCACATTCTTATGCGTCAGTCTAAAAACTTGTAGAATAAGAGCTGGACAAATTTTGCATTATGTCTCTCTTTAAAATAATTTACCCATTCAATCTCCTTGAACATAAATAAAAAAACGAGCTTATTAGAAGCTGCAGGAGGCACAGAATTAGATTAATGCAATCCTTGTTTACAGAGGAAACTGCTGGAAGATTTCCTTGCTTGCTTAATAACACTTAAAAAATACCTTACTTTATTCAGCTGTCAAACCGTTCATAACAATTTTCATGTAGCTATTGCATCATTTAAGCTTGTACATATGAACAGTAGTTTGAAAATTAATGACGTGCTTGTATTTTCTTCAGATTGTTAACTGTGTGGCAACTATTATAAGAGGACTTGGCACAAAACTGAAGGAAAATGCCCAGTATTCAAAAATGCCGAGCAAATGAGTCAATGTTCTAACGCACGTTAAACACCAGAACTAAGATAAAATAAAAGGCTCTTTTCAAAATTATCTTAATTATACAAATTACATGAAGTACTAAGGTGAATTCAAATCTGATGATAGTCTATCCACTGACATCAATATTTCATCCTGTACATTTAGCATGACCACAGTAATAAAGACTAAAACTGCGTAAAAGTGCCAAATGTGCATGTAAACACTACTGTTTGAAGAGGGTAAGTTTCATTCTAGAAGTGAATGTACTTCATTAAAAGCTGGTAATTGTTCAAGAGTATAGAAATAAATATTTGGTATACCACTTCTACCACTTGTGTAGATATCAGAAAGAGAATTTGACATAAGAGGCCCATCTGTTAAATTAAAAAATGGCACCTCTAGCCTTGTGTTTCTCTAAAAAGAGAGAGTAAAGAAGATCTTTAAGTTGAGAAAACAATTTGTGAGAAGGTTGTTGAAAAAGGTGGTAATTGTAGAAAATGGTTGAAAGAAATTTGGTTTCAGTTTTGGAACTTCTGTTTTACAGAGTGTGTTTCACTGAATTTAGCAAAAGTTTGGAAAAAAGATGGAATTTTTTTTTTCCATGTTAAGAAGTTAATAACATATCATTTAAAATTATCAGGTTCTGACTTATTATTTGGCCACCGGAAGAAAACTCTTATCAACACTTAATTCACATTACAGTCTGCCCCACTCCACTCTCCAGATTCCTAACCAACACTTTAGAATATCTTCACCAGGGCTATTTTTGCTCAGAGAGGAATATGGTACATTACTCATCACTTCAGCGTTCCAGTGCAACTCGTTAAACCTTGAAGTTGCACAAGCGTAAAACTGAAGTGATGATAAATCATGTCATTTAGTTTCTAGTGGTGACGTGAACCATCCAGGCTATTACTGCTTTCGTCTCGTCCGAGTTGCTCCTTGGGTAACTATTAAACTACCTGAATGAAATTTGACTTCTGTTAAAGTATCCTGAAAAGTTATGTATTTTTGTGAAGAAATTCCTCAAGCCTTTAGGCTAGAAGACACCACTAAATAGCAGAACCTTTTTACAAACAGTACACCTTCTGGGTTTGCTGTTGATCAGAAATACAGAATAATTTTTCTGCTCAGGTTCCATGTCACTGCCAAGCTGTACTGAAACATCAGGTTAAGAAAGAATCCCTCAGTATGTAAATATTCCTCTTTAGTTACATACTTGTGTAGCTACAGCACTGTCTGAAGATGTTCAATGAAAAAATAATCAGGTTATACTCAGCTGTGTTGACAAAATCCAAAGTGATAGAATCTGAACTGAAGCTATTTCAGTTAAAACAGGTTTGAAAACACAAACAGAAGGTCTCAAAATAAAAATAAAATATCATCAGGACGTGATGAGTTCTTTAAAGGCTACACAATACTTCGTGAGGTCCAGATTCGAAGAAACTTTGGTTGGGTGGTAGCTGAGAGCATGCTAGTGGGGAGGTAATGGACATGGTCATTTTGCAATAAGAGGGTGAGGAAATTAGGAATTTTTATGTATATAGCGGGAGACTTTTTAGAAAAATTATGTCAAGGCACTGAAATCAATGGAGTTGGGATTGTAAGTGCTGGAGGGCTTGTAGTGACACGGGATTTACTGTTAGAAGGATATAGTGTTACTCAACTGATTCTTTATTCACTCTTTTGTACAAGACCTCTCAGTCTTCTGTCTTCCTACCTTCTCCTACCCAGCCTAACTCTTGACAGCCGAATAATGATGGCCTTGTGCGTGCCTGATATGCATCTACACCTTTTCTGCTCTAAATAATACCAAATCAACCATCACATCTTAGAACAGAAGTATGAATGCTCGTTAGACTGTTTATTCAGTATGAGTTGTTGCAGGATGTTGCCAGAGACCACAATCCTGAGTTCACAGTATCTCTAATGAAATTATTTGCAAAGTTGAGATTTTTCTGATGCTGTTATAACCTTTTCTTAGGCTAGATTTACAAAAAAGTCAGTTTCACGTTACCCTAAGACAGTGCTAGCCAGACACTCCCCTTTCACGGTTTCTTCCATAGCACCCCCAGTTCCGCACTGACTCTTGTGTCCTGGCATGTTCTCGTTTTGCCAAGCTAAATAGATGCAATGTATTTCTTCTTCAGTTCTAACCTTTCTGTTGCTGTGGTCCCTTTGCAAAACCAGCTCATATGTAGACATTGAATATTGAATATGATTATATGTGTCATTGGCCTGTATATCTTCTGATGATTTTACAGCTCAGAATTTTTACAGCTAAGAAGATAGAGACAACTGCAAAAAGGACTGCCTTTTTAGAGCACTGAAAGTGTTTTTCAAATGCCTTGAAAATTAGCCCAACTTTCAAATCAGTGGCAAATCCCCTTTAAGAAGAGACTTGAGCCACAGTTGAGTGCTTGAGAAGAATTTTCCAAACACCGTTTGAGCTTCATGATATATCATCTGAAAGACATAATTATATTTCATAGAGAAATATGTCAGTGAAGGAAAGTGCTAATTTCATGGACATTTGTATTAGTAAAGTTCAGTATAAATTTTTATAGATGGTAAACAGGTTTGAATATTGTTGGCCAGGTAAATTTGCATATTCTAGCAAGCCTTTCAAACTACTTGAATCTTCCTGGATCTAAACTGGCTCTTCATATTTTTGTTTCTTATCTTCGATGTTCTACTAGACATTCCTGTCTTGAATAATATTTAAGCATAGTATTTAATTTTAAAGCATTCATCTGGTATGTATTTAAATGCTGTTCCCTTAGCATTAAAAAGCTGAGTCTCAGTTAGGACTTCCAAATCATTAGCATTAAAATTTCTGTCACACCTAAAATTGCTGTCCTTAGCAGGGTATAGACATTCCGAATGTAATTGAGTTCTCTCTTTTAAATATATTCCTTGGCTGAGTCATGTTGACAAATGCTTTTCATCTTGAAAACTTTCCAGTTGTTAGACTTAGTCAATTTGACATGGAATTCAGAAAATGAATTGAAGTGGAGCCTAACACTGTCTGCATAAAGGTGCACCTGTGTGTAGGTTAACTTACCATCACCTGACATCTCCAAATATTATTCTTCCATTGTATGTTCATACAAAAGTATGTTGTTTCCTGTAACACAGTCTCTATTATCTGCTAGACCAAAATGTGACTGCCTTAATATATCTAAAGAAATAAGGAAGAGAAGTCAAATTGTTTTTCTGAGCAGTTTCACCTAAACATTTAGATGTACAAGATGGAAACACAAATAGAAGATCCACAGCTACAGGTTTTTTCTTAGGGCAGCCCATAACCTTGTCCGTAGCATCTTGGAATAGTTTTTGGAATCCAGTCTACTCCATTTATGATGTCTAATTCAGGCAATTACCTTACCTCACCTCAGGTCCTGTCGGACAGATGTATCCACCTAAATTTCTTATAGGGTTAATGGACGAAAGTAGGTACCTCAGAAGATCTGTGAAGAATAATCTGATTCATCTAGCTTAGATTCAGCACATTAGCTGCTGCTTAGTCCCTCAGGGGACTCTAGGGAATCAATACGAAATCTTAGGTTTTTCCATCTGAATATTTGGAAGCTGCTGGATTTGGACCGTCTCCTGAAAAACAGATGTAGTTCAGTCTCTCAGGCTGTGTAGAGTCCAGCATCTCGAGTTTCACTGGGCGAGTATTGTCACTCAGACTTTGAAGGAAATGAGGGCACTATATTGTGTGATGTCAAGCTTAACATGAATTTAATTTGACTTAATCTAAATTGCTGATCTTCTCTAGAAGATTCTGTTGATAGTCTTGGAGCTTGCCTGCTAATTCTAGGTTATATCAGATCTCATTGTGAGGGTACTGCAGGACACACGTGTAGTTAATGGTAAATTCCCAAGGAATTTCAGGATGTCTAGGGACATGCTTAATAATTTCAGATGCTTCTGAAGCTGGGCATTCCTAGAAACTATGTGGAACAAAGAGGTATTCTAGTTGTTGAGTGGGCTCGTCGTAGACCAAGCTTATCCAGAGATTTCAAAAATTTTATACATTAATTTATAGGTTATTGATTCAAATGTAGTGATTCATGTTTGATGACAAGATCTATCGTCTTGGAAGCCAGATACTCTCCATACGTACACTCTGAAGCACAGAAGAAATTAAATAAGATCAGCAGAGTGATAGGACGTAATCAGGGTCCTCAGTCTTTAATAGGTTTTTACAGACATTATTAACACATCAATTCTTCAGTGGTGTTATAATGGATCTAATGCCAGAGAAGAATTTGCAAGTCTTAGAGAAGAAGGTGGGCTGTTAGGTTTTGCAGGGTTTTTCAAAAGACTGCTTTACACTATGCAAAATTAACTTTTATTTAGCCAGGGAATAAATCTGTGCTGCGGGACAGGATATTTTATAACTGACAAATTGAAGTTTAATTATAAATGCATGAACTAGACATGTCCCTAGACTTCTGTCTTTTTCTCCTCAGAAACATGAAAATTTAAATTTATACTGTCTCGTTCTCCTTCCTTATTTTATATTATTTTCAGTACACTACGACTTTTATTTTTTCACTCTTCCTCATCTTTCAGCAAAATGAATTATCCTTCCAGTAACCAAGCTGTCAGAGAAATTATAATAAAATTTATATTAACTTGAAAAGGAACTAAAGGAGCAATTCACATTAAAGGATACAGTAGTAATTCCATACTCAATCTGTATATGAAGCTTACATGAGAGCTCATAGATAATACCATCTCTGAAGCTGTTTTCATTATAACATTTCTTGATTTCAGAAGAATTTTGCTCTAGATGTAAATGTACACAAATTAAATTAAATAGTACAGGGCTTCAGCACCAGGCAGGTATTCGAGAAAAAATACAGTAAGTTGAAAATATATACCTGTTTAATTGGATAGATAAGACAAGCTTGTAGATAAATAATGACTGACAGACCATAAAGCGGTCTGGTGTTTAATTATAAATGAACTGGCATCACAGAAATGGCAGAGATGTGTGACAAGAGCTTAAGCAGCAGGCTTCAGTTTTATTAAAAAGCACTTCTGAAGAAAACATAATTAGGCATAAGCAGTGCCTGGGTATAGATAGGGGACAGAAAAAAAATCTTGGTCTTTTAGAGACTGCATTAAGCAAACTGCTGGGATGCTGGAGCTGTAGAGCCTGACAATCTCCTTCTTTCCCAAAGCTCAAGTTGTGTCTTGTTGCTGGCTGGACCTGACCATTTCTCTATGCCCACCAGCTTCTGTGGTACCTTCCACGTTAGAGAGATGGCTGTCGATATTCTACCACACTAGGCTTTGCCTATTGTGAGGTTTCCAAAGTCACAAGTTATGGCAAAATTTGAACAGTATCCATCTTGTGCAATTTCTTTTTTTCTGATGCTGTGAAGAGAATAGAAAACCTAGTCCAGCCTCCTCCCAGGAAAATTCCTTCTTGCTCCTGCCTATTTCAGGCAGATGGTTATCCTATATAAACTATGGACTGTCTTGCGGAGTTCTTTGGTATCCCTTTACTGTGGGAAGGTTGCTGAGTTTTCTGTGGTTGAAGGAGACAAACAGATGAGGTCTCAGCTGCGCCATGGCTTATCTATCTTCCTGCTTTTGAGATCAACTCATGATCAGATGATTTAAGAAGGTAGTGGCAACTGTAGGGAAATAATCCAGTCTGCCTTTGTCTTTTACCTCGGCCAGTCAAATCCTCCATCCATCTAGCTGGGAAGTGTTTTCTGTGCATGACCAATAACTGGGATGTACAATATATGGCTGTCCTGTGCTAGAGATGCTGGATTAGAGTGTACAATTTTAATGGCATCCCTTTACTCTCATACCTAGACTCCAAAGCTAAATGCATTTCACTCCTTATATACTTTCCACACGTTATACGCTTCCCAAAACTGGTTGTAGTGAGGCAGACATTTTCCTTGCTTATCACTGTACATATCTGATGAAGAATGGAGTACCTCTTCTTCTGCTGTCGATGGGTGATCGCTTGTAGACATGAGACCTTTTGGAGCCTTTATGAACCTGTGGAACAAGATACCTCCTAGTCCTCCCAAGGACTTGCAACACTGCATTAATTGCATCACAAGTCAGTGCCTGGTATGATCACTCATCTCATCTGGTCAGGCATTTCTCTCACCACGGTACATTGGTGCCTACACCTGTTTGAGTAGCTACCTGTGATTACTGTAGGCTCAAGCCTAGTCCAGAAAAAATAAGTGTATTCTGCACATTTCAGGCATAACGAGTTCCTTGTAGTCATTGACCAGCAACTGATCATTAGCCAAATTAGTATGGTTTTTACTAATAAAGGGTTCAGTCTTAAATAAAATGTAATTTGCCTGTATTCAAAAATGGGGGGAAAATGCTTCATGAAATAAAAAAGCAGGTAATTGCTTGAAAAAATATGTTTGTTAGAATTGTTTTGAACTCTGAGTTAAATTTATTTTTAAACTGTGAACCCCGTCACTGGAATATTTATGCATTTTCTTTTTGGCTCATGACTTATTAATTAATAGCACACACTTTGAAATAGACACTTTTTCTTGCTTTTCTATTTCTTATCTCTTGTTCCTCATACCTCTAGCCAGCTGAGTACACCCACTGCTTTTCCCTGAAGCTACCGAAGGCATTTAAAATTCAAATTACTGACAGACGTGGATTGCTGTTCAAACAAGGCATCTAAATGTTCTCAAACACCTTGATGAGTTATGCATTCAGAGGGCGTTAGATCAGTGAAATCTATCATGTGCTTTTATTTATAGTCTCTTTCTTATCAATGGAGTTGTCTTTTACATAATCTCCAAAGCCCAGTCTGACAATTGCTATAGTGCTTCAGGTATTTTATATACTTACCTCTGAAATACAAAGAACAGTGTAATAAGTATTGCATGCATGACATGTGGTCCTTAGACTTATTAATCTACACAGAAGGTTAACTGTTTGCAGTTTACAATTCTCTCTGTACATTCAGAAAACAAATATTTTCTCTTTGAATGCACTGGAGATATCTTAGACTAATTTTATTGTACTATGTATTCTAGTACACTATACAACTATTCATTATATTAAATGATACAAAACTATTATACAGATGATATGGTGGCTTTGTAGCCCTAACTAGAAAGAAACTGAAGATTCTTACACATGCATTTGCTGTTCTAGTAATAAAAATATTACATGCAGATGATTGTTTGAAAAAAAAGAAATATACTTAACAGAATACTAAGCATAAGAGAAGGAGCCTATAGAAAGGGGATCACTTGGACTGGGGAAAAAATCCTTTCTAGCAAACATGTTCAATATGGTGTGATTAAATGGATGACTATAGATACTTATCATGCCTCAAATAAATATTTTCCTTTGATGTATGGACCCAGCCTCCTCACTTGGTCTCATCAATTGTAAAACTCATTTGGAGGTGGACCTGCTTTTAGCTTTTGAATGGTTTGTTTATACACACATCAGTTGGATGCATACTGAGCCACGTCAGTGGGGTTACCTCTTAGAATTCTTTCATAGGGCACTGCGTTTCCTCTTTTTTTAATCACAATGTGTCATTGTGTGAATGCCCTTCTGAGGATTTTAGATAGAATATGAGTGTAAAAGTATTGATTCTGGAGGATTTAATCCTCTGTTATTTCAGAATGCAACTCTTGTTGGGCAATGCCATAACTATGTAGAGCTGGAGTAAACTACTGGATTTTGACTTTTGTCAATTGAAATTTAAATTTCTTGTTATACATTTCACAGGAATTATCTTCATAGGTGATTTTGCTGTGTGTGAAAAGGGGTGACCCAAAATCCTAGTATTGCAGTTCTTAGATAACTTGCAGGGCTTTGGTAAATAAATATCTTTTTTAGATCTAAGCAAAATTTCATCTGTATTTCTTTTACACAGCATGAAGTTTTTTGTTTGGGAAACAAAAAGGTGGTTTTTTCTCCAATGAAAAATAATAATGATGGAAAATATAATTACTGATCTCTCTTCCTGCAGTCACAAAAGCCATTAGGACTTTCACCAAAAGATAACTTCATAAAGAGGCAGTCTGCAAAAGCTTAAAGTCAACCCAAAAGTCAGTAGCAACAACCTAATTTCATCCTGATTTGGAATTGAGCCTATGACGTCAATTCAAGTAGGTGGAAACAAGAGAAGATAGGAAGCTGCTGTGTGCTGCTGGTTCCTGAAAGACTTAGAGAATCCAAGGATGGTGTGAGAGAACAGTAGGTCTTGTGTGTGGTCGTGCAGCAGAGGTCCAGCATGTCTCTGGAGATCGCTCTTCTGAGAAACCCCACCTTCTCAGGAAGCCACTGTTGATTTGGAAGGGAACACATCTCCTTTCTAAGGGAAAAGCTTTTATGGCACAATATTAAAGTGTAGGCTGAAGTCTCGGTGTAAATGGGAACACTTTCAGTGGCGTGAAGAGCAGGATGCTGGAATGTGATAGTTCAAGCTGGTGTATGGTGACGAAGTCAGCACCCGTGCGATGTCTCATTGAAACCACCAGTTTGAACTGCACGGGGTCTGAATATTTGCATTGGTACTTTAGGTTAATGAAAACATGATAATGCAACAAGAAATGCTCAAAAGTGGTGATGACACGCAGACAATACTTGCAATGCAGCTGTGGGTAAGCGCTATGTTCTCCAATATGGATTGTCTTTGAATTTATACTTGCTGGTAATCCACTGTAATTCCCATTAAAAGGGCATTATGAGCAATCTGTTGTTTTTGGAGGAGTTAGATGAGGATCTTAACGAATTTTAAATGTACCATGTTTATCTATGGAGAAGAAAACTTTCATCTTAATTGCCTCAGCTCCCTGTGCCTTCCTAGGGAGAATGGTCACCTGCCGAATTGACCAGAATAATGTGCTGAAAATTGCTTAACAGGAGGAGAAACAATTTATCACTAATCTGTTTCAGGCTTGCCAGAGGTGATCGCTCATTTTGAACTGTAGTTGTTGAAGCTCAGAGGGGTGGTGAGTGAAAATGAGCAGGTGAAATTATTCAACATAATAACTGCTTGCCAGAAGCTGCATTCCTAGGAGTGAGGCTTTGGAGAGCATGAGTACTCTTTAGGCCTCTAGTTCCCCTTAATTATCAGTGGAAGGAAAATGTTTAATCATCCATAACTGGCAAATTTTTTTTAAAAAAAAGTGTCAGAATAGGAAATTCGAATTTCCACACAATGAATATAGTGAAGTCAGGGCAGCTGTGGAGTACTCAGCATTCTTCAGAAAAAGGCTACTCTGTGCTCTCAGTGTGTAACATTTCCCATCCTGAGAAATGCCTTTTATCTCCTTTCTCTCTCTGGCTTTTGCAAGTGGACGGCTTAGTCACCCTGGTATTAACAGTTCTTGTGTTCTAGGCCTTGCTATGAGCTTGATTACGCAGACAAATTATTGCAAAAGAAGCCATTCATTTAATGAGTGAATTTAAAGAGCAGTGGTGTTGCACAATCCCTGAATGACACTCCTACTCCACAACTATCCCTTTTTGTGCTCCAGTTCTCCCCAGCTCCATAGGAGACAAAGCTGGACCCTGGCAAGGCACAGGAGTCTCCACTTGAGGAATTGTTCTCCCATTGCTGTTCCTGGGTGTTTCAAAGTAGAAAAGCCCTGTTTCAAGACCTTTGGAAAAATGTTGTTTTATCAAATAGGTGTCCTGCTGTATAAACTGGCTGATAGTTTTAATTTCTGGAAGGTAGTTCAGCCTGATCAGCTTTAAAAAAAAAGTCTCTGGAGCTGAGAAACCTATGCATTTCACTTGTTTGGGGCCAAATGTACTAAAGTAATCTGATTTAAAATTTGCTTTATTTAAGTGCCTGGGTAATGTTGGTAAAGTTATCTGTTTTATGAATACAGTGGTACTATGTTTGGCATTCAGCTATCTGATCTATACTTTTTAATATTTCTGCAGCTTAACCCACAAGATTTCAGCACCAGCTAAGAGTAAATAATGTTATAGGGCAGGATTTGTAGTGCTGCTCAGCTGCAGAAACAACGTGAATAGTATTTAAAATTATTACAGAGAACGTGAAGAGTTCTTAAGAGAACTGCAGGCTTCTGAAGCACAAGAAACTGTACAATATGTGAGGCTGGCAGAGAGTGTTTTTTAGGGGAATACAGTCCTTTTAGGAACTTGTCCTGACAGTTTATCAAAGGCACAAAGTAAGACAAACTCGGAAAATTAAACAGATTGATAGAACTGCCTTTGTCAATACAGGTTTGGGATACAATGGCCATATGTTGTTGTTGCTCCCTGGGGTAGCTGGGATGAGTGTTCCTGCCCCATCTCTGCTAGTGAAGGACTTTCAGTGTACCTGGTCGCTCCTCTTTCATCTCATTGCTCCTCTCCTTAGTTGGGGTAAAAGAGGGGATGGGGGGGACACGAAATAGCGGAGTTTGATCTGGAGCTGCCACTGTTGTGCTACAAGCTTTTTCATAAACTGCCTGTTCTCTATGTGTTCACTGAGACGTGAGAATTCTGGTCAGGTCTGGTAAAGTATGAGCTTCGTCAGCCCATTAAGACCATCTTTTTTTGTGGTAGTTTTTTTATGCCTGTGGATGCAGACATTTACTGACATACTTGTCATACCTTGGCTTGCAAATTCTCAGGGGAATGATTTGCTGTGTTTAGCCAGCATCTAAGAAAAGAAATAAACCTACCACATCTACACTACGGTAAACATCTTGAATAAAAAGTTCTGGTACAAAGTACTGTTTTAGGTTTTCTTCACTCCTGTAGGACAGAAAATTGGACAGAAATAACTATAAAGTCTTACATCCTCTGAGAAATGTGGTTGTTTCCAGCTGGTGCACAGGCATTCTGTAATGGTATCTGTTACTAGAAATAGGCTCCATTTTCAATGTTGAGAAAACCTTAAAAAGGCAGGATAGAGCAAATATAGAGGGAAAAAAATCAGCATACATTATATATTATTTACAGATCATCTGGAACATCTTTGCTCGCTCCAGCAGGAGTCAGAAATTTTCTTACAAAATAATTTTGCTGGTTTAAGAATTCTTTTATACCATAAAAACCTTGAGAAGCGGCTTGTTCCTTTCCTGCCTGCAGGCAAATTATAAAACTTCCTGCTCTGAATAGAAAGGTGACTTGATACTTTTATACTTCCATGGCATTGGTAAGGCACACTTTGGTAAGCGAATTGTATGAGAGGGATGCAGGAAGCAAAGGACAAAGGAGGTGCATTTCCATCTTTTCTTCTTCCAGGTTTTAGACCTGAAGACAAAAACCTAATATACCGAGGTCTGCGGGGAAGTAACAAACCATTTTTTTCTTTGTCAGATACTAGCTGCAACAGGGCCACTGGAAACGTAGTTCATGTCAAACTGCTTTGCTTAGAGAGCAGGGAATGCAAGTAGCCAAAACCTGCAACCTAAGTGGAAAGACGTTTTGGTTTAGCTTTTTTGATCCGTCGGCTTGAGTCTTAAAGGTAATTATAATTAGGAAGACAGATTTCCAAATGCAGTAAATTTACTGTAACTAGAAATTTCAGCTTCGGAGGAAGGACTAACTGAGCAATAACAGCCTCACAGGTTCAGTGAGATGAGTGATGCTCCGGGATCCTGTTCCTGTGTACTGACCCCATAAGCAGACAAGGGGAGGTGTCTGCTCTTCGTTTTCTTCTCTAAAGTGCAGTAGTGAGCTATAAAGCCAAACCAGTGAAAGCCCTTAAGGTCTAGTGGGCAATAACCGAAACAAAAGGTACACTTTTCTTTCAGCCCAACCAACACAACATTTCTTTGATTAGGCAGCTGAAAGTCCAAGTAAATAAAGGAAGAAGATCATCGCTTGCTCTTACTTTGGGAGCAATTAGTAGTCCTCTGATAACATGCTATTTCCTTTTTTCCGGCTTTTGCATTGCCCTTCCTTTCCTTTTGCTGGTTAAGCACTCTCAATAGAGCTTATTCTCAACTTGTGGGCAGTAGAAATCCTTATGTTTTTTATCTTTTCCAGGTGATTAGTTTTGGGGGGATTTTGTCTGTTTAGGAGACAAAGGCTTCCTTTCTAAAAAGAAAAATATAAAAGGTTTTCTCACATTACTTTTTCCTGTCTTCCGTAAATAACAGAGTTAGTCTAAAACATCTTGTATGTCCTGGATGGAAAATTTAGTAATTTCATTTTGTTCTATTACACATTTTTATATTTTTATCAACTTCATATTTGAGCATTAGAAAGTTTCTGTATATTTTACTGGATTAAGAAAAAAAGCGCTTGGGGAGAGGGAAGAGAAAGTTACAACTGGGTACGTTTCTGAAACCAGAAAATATTCTGGAAAGTGTATTTTTTTTTCTTTCACAGAATCACAGAATAAAAGAATATTAGGTATTGGAAGGAATCTCAAAAGATCATCTAGTCAAATCCCCCTGATTTTTCTTTTTTTTTTTTCCTTAAAACCATGCTCTGTGTCATACATTAAAGAATTTTATTGTTACAAGTGCCATAAAATTATATATCTTCTTGTTCCACTTATTACTGATGACGATACTACTTTAGCAACAAAACCAATACTTAGCAATCATACATCATTAAATTTGAAAGTTTATTTCTGCAGCTGTACAATTGTTTATAGTCTTATTGCCACATTTAGATACCCATTCCAATTTTTTTTTCTTAAAAGTGTTTTTAGGAATTTTTTTCAGTGTTTCAAATAACTCTAGAACTGAGAAACTGAAATCATTGTCTGTAGCAAAAATTCATTTGTGTACAGTTTAGATTGATTTATTTAATTTTGTCCTAGCATAAGGGCCATTTTCCTCTCATGGTAAATGGTAGAGTTTAGAGCTTTTAATTTATTTCATTGTTTTCCTGACAATTTTTAGACATATAGCTCAAAATCTATTATTTCATATTGGATATATTTATAATCTGTAAAGTTTATGTTTTGTCCATGCCCTCAAGTGGAAAACCATGGAGCAACCATGCACTAAACCCTTCTCAAGTTTGTGAGTATGTTTTAACAATGTTGGAAGTGGTGGCTCAAAACAGCTTGTTCACTGATAAGAAGGAACTGCAAGTAAAATAAGTTTTGCAGAAGCAAATTTACATACCACATGTTCCTTCCAAAATCCAGAAATTGTTCACAGCAGACAAGCCCTTGGGATGCAACAGAGGATTTGGTGATGGTGCTCCATTTCTCTAGTCTTTTTCTTTTGAACATGTGAATTTCTGATCATTTTTTTTAGTGCCTTTGAGCTGTGCTCCATTGGTGGAATACAGTTTCTTCACCCAGTTCTTACCTTACTTGAAAACATTAAGTCACAGAAACAATCTTATTTTTTAAGATAAATGAACATCCACAATGGTATTACAAGGCTTTACACCCCATACTTGGCATGATCTGTTGTAATCGGTATAAGGATCCAGCTGATGATTCTTGCTGAATTGTAGAATGCTCGTTACGTGTGAGGTTATAGGTCTGGTGTATCCAAACCCAGGCTGAAACTTCGTCCACGTCTGGTTCAAAGTCTGTGATCTGCTCACTGTTCTTGCATATGGATGGAAAATTAGTCTTTTGAAAAGGTCCGTGTCACGCCAGAGCATCCCCATGGTTGCTCCTTCTTTGCCCTTCTATCCTATTTCTATGACTTTCTGTGTTTATGGCAAGAACTTCTTAATGTTCCATGGATTTATTGCCATCAGATGACTAACTTTACAGCACTACTGAGACCAGATCACCCACTTTGAGGGTAAGACAGAAGGTGGCTCTCAGTTCCCCTTGTGCTGGCATGACAGCTCTTTGAGTCACAGTCTGACTCATCTTTCACCCCCTCAGAAACCCCAGACCTACAGCACAGGAGATAAAGAATTCATTAATAATGTGTTGGGTTTGTTTTATGTTTTTTTTTAATTACTTATCAGGCATAATATTACTGGTCCCGTAAAAATAATAAACAGATTTGTTTCTTCCCTTAGTCCGTACAGAAGGTCCTTTCTACCACTGCCCTCACCTTATGTCAGCACTTAAAACCAACACTGAATCTCTCAGTTTGGAGAGGTTAGACACAGTGACTCCCAGTCTGTCTACTTCTGTAACTATGAGAGATCACAAGCCTTTGCTGATAGCCTTTATCAACTTCTAAAAGCCTTTCCATGCAGCTTGCTGGTTTTTTCTTTTTTTTCCATTTTTTCTTTTTTTTTTCTTTTGTGTGTGTGTGCGTTGGTTTTGCAGTTTCCTGGATTAAGTCGTAGCCAGCAGCTTTTAACCAGAGCTCTGTTTCCCAAATGCTGTATTTCATCAACATATTGCAGTGACACTGATTTTTGTCTACTGTTTTTAATATTTCTTGTGTGAAACAAGGCTCAATTATTGTCTCTGTTCCTGACAGGTAACATCTGATACCTTTAGGGAATGAAATGGTTCCCTTAATCAAGTAGAAGGAACGTTTTTTAACCGTTACCACAAAAACTGGGTCTTTAAAAGGTTTGAATGCTTTAGGGAAATGCTGTAGCTGAAAGCATATATTTGAATACCTGATGATATTAGGTTACTGCTAGATGTTATAAATAGCATTTGTTTCACTGTCCTGAGGTGTTATGCCAGCAGTGATTGGATTTCAGTTTCGGTGAGCAAAATGACTGTATTATTTTATTTTAAAAGTCAGTTTTTATGAAATAGCTTGCCCGCAAAGGAGCTGGGTGGAAGGCAGAACTGTGTATCACAAGTTACATGTCAGCCCTTAAGCTCCTGGTGGAGCTGAGAGCTACCGTGCTTTCCTTTCTGCTCTCAACACCCATGTTAACCTGATTTTCAGAGTCTGAGCAGCTGAAATGCTGGACTCTGTCTGTCCATCTCCCCCACTTACATCTGTCTGTTTTTCACCTTGCAGCTTTAGCTTGCAGAGATCGTAGCTGAAAAATTAATTGCAAACTTTTAAAACTGAGAGCATTAACAAAGAAACTGCGGAGTTTTGTTGAGGAGTTGATTCCGTGTGTTCGTAAGGTCCTGGAGGTGCCATTTAATTCATATTTCCGAATTCAAACAAACTTTAATTGTGCAGTTGTGATGCTGGTTTGAAACTGTCCAGGAAAGGCATTGTAAAGATAAGAGCTATTTTTGTCTTCATGTGTTTCAGAATTTTGTGATACAAATATAGTACCCTGAGAAACAACATATCTTAGCAGGCATGCACTGACAAGCCATATGCTTACCCTGAGGTATTCTTATTCTTTATAGTACAAGTAAAGTCTCTGCAGAATTTCCCTAGAGGTTATTAGCACTTTTCCCTTAAATTCTAGCTGGGTCATTCCTCAGAGGCATGTTCCATATTCAAAACTTAAGAATAACATGCTTTCCTAGTCCATAGAAAGAATAAAATACACCCAATATTTTTGTTGTTGTTGTTTTCTTTTTGTATCAAAATAAGACCGAGGTCAGAGCATCTTTGTGGCTAAAGCCTATAACTGAAAGTCTGCAATGAGGTTAAGAGAATGATACACAAAATCTGAAAAACAGTTGTTTTTTTTTCCTGACTCTTTTTTTATGCCATATTTTACATAGTTCCCAAGATATGCAGAGCTCTATTTTAGGTTAGGGAGAGGGAATGGGGTAAGAAAAGGCAAATGAAAAAGGATAAAATTTACATATCTGGAAATCGGTAGGACTTAGTGAGACCAATCTAAAAGTAACAAAAAACCCCAATAAGACTTCTACCAATCTAGTGGATTTGTTATGGCATAGGCTTTCTTCACATCTAGTGTATAATTAATAAGGCTGTCTATAATATTTAGATTACAGCACGTAACCAAACTGCAACATGCAACATATATAATCGGCACAGTTGACCCAGTTAGCTTATTTCAACTGCTTTGACAAAAATAATATTAACTTCAAGAAGAAATTATAGAAAGGATTGGACTGAAAATAAATTATATTTAGGATTAAATTTGTTCTGTGATCTGATCTGACACATTCAGTCCTACATTCTCCTCTGCTGGGGTTGCCAAGAAGCATGTGAAACAGAAGTTGCAATGGTGACCATGTTATACGGATACCCACCACACTGGTTTGGAGTTGGGATGACCAGGTCTTTTGAGAAGACCACAAAGAACTTTTTACCTGTGTCCATCTGAGGAAAGTTTGGTATTGCAATTGCAAATCTGATTGTTTTTGTGAAAGTGAAGTGCTTGGTTAGTACTGTTTATTACATGTTTCAGGAGGCAAGAAACCTTCCTATCGAAGGTTTCCTACTCTGTTCATGCTAAGAAGTGACTCTTCATAGCTCTAGCTCTTCCACTTGTTGGGTATAATATTGTGTGCATCAACATTAGGGAATGTATTTTCATCGATATCAGGAACCATGTCAGCTGCTGTAGTTCTGGTTTTGTCATCAACAACACCTGTTTTTCTCATAGGTTTTATTAGTTGAAACTTCTACAAAAGTAAATTACTTTTCAGTTTTATCATGAAAATGGTTTTTATGAGCGTAGAAGGATCTAACATAGTTTCCCACCATGCTAGCAATGTCTTTACATGTATCATATTAAAGAGTAGTGTGACAATGACACTAGTATTTTTATATTTGTACATCAAATTAAAAGTAGTGTGGAGTGCCTTAAAAGGTGTTAACAATACTTGGGCTAGACTGTATTTTTAGAGTTGCCGTATTGGTAACATCGTACATTTTGATTTAAAAAACAAACAAACAAACAAAAGGCTAAAATCTCTTTTTTTTTTCTACTTCCTCATTTGATCTGATACTTTAGCTTGTGTAAATCAGTGAAGTTGAGGAGTATATTAATTTGTATTGGCTGAATCTTCTGACGTGGATCGTCCAAATAAACCTTATAAAACAGCTAGAACAATGAGGCAAGCAAATAACACATTTTCCAGGCCATTTTAACTGTATTTGTAACAGTTCCAGTGCTACTCATGGCAAATGGAGACCTAAGTTCTTCACAATATTGTACACCTGGTACCCAATTAATTTTATGCTGCCAGGCTCATTAATACAGTAAATACAGACATTTGCTCCCTCTCTTTTTCTGCTAGACTATTTTATTTCTTTCATCGTTGCCCTACAAAGCATTATTAATATTTCATTTCTTCACTCTGTGATTTAACTTGGCTTATTAGTGGTATTTTTCTCTGAGTGAAACAGTTCACATAGGCACACCGAATTTCAGGGCAGTGCACAGATTTTGTGGATTATCCCCATCTTTAATGTAAAGGGAAAATGCAACTTAAATCCCAAGTCTGCAGTAGGATGAGTTTTTTGAAGCTTTGCATAAACTAGTACATAAAGTTTGACCAATAAGAAACGTTTTTGCAGTTTATCATAAGAGTTCAAATACAATGAAACAGGACAGATTGTCTGTTATAAGGGATTAAAATTGGAATAAAACAATCCAGATACTCTATAATATTTTTTTGGCTTAAGGTGATGTCACTGCCTGCAAATATCTTTGAGCATCATTTTCATCCATCCAAGACCAAAATGTATATTTTGGTATGTACAGACTGCCCATATCCAAGGCATAAAAACATTATTTAGTAAGAAATAGCCTCTTTTTTTTTTTTTTGACTGCACATAATGAAGTCATAAAATAATTTTTTAGTAAAAAATATCCTTTTTTTTTTTTTTTTTTTTTTAAATGCTTTAGTTTCTACTACTGTTATGCTTTAAATTTACCTTTTTGTAGAGCAGAAATTTTCAACCCTACTTTCTAGGGTCATTAAGACTGTATTTAGTGGGGTTACCTTTGGGATTGGAATGAGTGACAGCTCATAAAATCTGGAGGCATTGGAGACTTCTGTGTATGATTGACAAGAAAAAGATTGAATTGCTTGGTCTTAAGAGTGTTAGTAGAGGCTCAAGGCATAAGGCTATCCATTTTTTAAACTGTCTTTTCTGATACACTGTGTAAAATACTGATGTATTTTGGTTTTGTTTTGCAGCAGAATCATCTGTGGCCCTTAAAATAACTAACGGGAAGGATAAAAGTGATATAGACTGCAGCATATTTACAAGAGGGGAAAAAAAAAAAAAGAAACTCTCTTGTGGATGGTGCTTTTCTCATTATTTTGAAATGGATAATTGTTTCGTTATCTGAGTGCTGCAACTTCTTTTTTCCTTTTGTGATTTGCTTGCTTGTTTTTCCTACAAGCTATTAAGCATAGAGAAACTTTGTTCACCTACTATCCTCTGTAGGATACAGTGAGTCATTTGGTTAAACACGTATTTTATACAATGTGAGTACTGAACTCCACTCACTTGTATGGCGTGGGTGTAACACGTGCTTGGACATTGCGTAGGTAGCTCTTGCACCCCAAGTGGCACAATGTTGGTTTATCAGATGGAAGAAAGACGGTGTTTGTATGGGAAGGTCTCAGCTGCCTCTTAGCACCCACCATACCCATGGCTCTGATGATCACGTATTCCTCCTCCATCACTTCTAGCAAACCAGTGAGGTGGTTCTTTGTTCGAGTCTCATCTCTGTTTAAAATCTGTGTCCGCTCTGCCATTAGTTTCTCAAATAGCACAGGGAATGCTGAATGTAGTGGAAGATGTACTGCTAATATGGGTCTCTGAGGTGAAGAATCTGGCCAGCTACTTCAAAACTTCAGTATACGTAAACAAACCCACATTTTATAAAGCTTGTCTATCCATTGAAATGTCAACAGAAGCAATTCTCATGACAGAGTATCATGACAGAGATCTTCTGAACTTTCTGAAACCTTCTGAAAACCTGGTCCTGCTGAAGACATCAGTGGGAGTTGAAACGATTTTTATTGTTCTTGTGTTGTTGGTTAAATTGGGTTCATGGTAGGTGCTAAGCAACTGAAAATAAACCCCACATTTCTTCTCACCTAGCCATGTGAAATCTGCGCTGCCAGAGGCCTCAAATCTGCTTGTTCATGGACTCTCGGTAGTACAATTCTGCGAGAATATCCACCTTTATTCTGTATGGGTAAACACACTGGCTTCAAAAGCATAATGTTGATTTTAAAAAAGACTATGATAGAAGTTGAATAAGTGACAGATCTATATTAAGGAGTGTGTGAATGGTAGACATCACAGAAAAACAATAACAATAGACATTTATATTTTACCCTTAAAGCATGTAGAGCTGGGATTTCTGAAGCAGGCTGATGCATTTTGAACTAACATTGAATTTGCCTCTCTTAGTTCATAAAATCCATCTCTGCTGCTGGGGAAGACTACAAAACCAACGTAAATATCAGGCTGTTTTCGTATTCATTGTGCAGCACCCTCTAAACACTCTGTCTACATTCTTCAGTCTAAACTGGTCTCCTGGGATACTCTTTTCTTTAACAGTCTCCTCAGACTTCAATGGGAGTCCTTGGTGTAGTAAGCATAACACCTGGGAGTAAACATTTGCAAGATTCGGTCTTGAATTAAAAACCATACACAGAAGTATAGACCACACACAGCAAAGAGAAGGATGTTAAAAATTATTATGTCCTTTTGGAATTGTATTTTATCATTTTTATTCAGTTTACATTTATAAATGTTTAATAGTAGTATAAAGGATTAATTTCCTTAAGTACAGGAAAGGCTGTTCCGGAGTTTGCTGGTTTTTTACTTCATGTTATGCAGAAAATGATGCCTTTTGGAATTTGAATCCTATGTTTTGCAACCTATACTACCCAGTCACTTCACAGAAGGAGACCATCTTAGTGTAGATTTCTCAATTGTTCATGGTTTTGGGAAAAAAAAAAAATGCTGTCTGTTACGTTAATACTGGTTTCCCAATAATTGCAAACAAATTTGGAAATATTTTGCTACTGGTTTTCCACTTATCAGAAAACAAAATAAAAGAAAATGTATAATTTCTTTATGCTAGAAGCTCTCACTTTTGTGTAGTTGTTATGCAGTAACAGATAGTGCTGCAATAAACTTGTGAGGGAAGACAGAGCATGGTGGAGAGAATAAGAACTTCTGTAACTAGCACATATTCATCTTCCTCCTTGGTGAAGTCTTTTCATGCTGACCACGAAAGTGTTGCAAGTAAAGCTTCTCTGTTTAATATGAAAACTAAACAAGTGAAAAGAACTATGCAGAGCCAGACAGGAGAAGCATTAAAGCTTCAGTGAAGTCTTCAGATAACAGAGGAATTAATGTCAGAAGTGCTTATGTGTTACAGTTCAGAGAAATTAGACACTGGACTTCATTGTGAGATGGAGAACTTTTAGGTGTAACCAAAGCAAAACTTCAAACCCCAGTGAACTTAATGCCAAAGGACAGAAATAGTAAGAAAAAAAGCACATCATTGCCAAAAGGAGACTATTGTGCCACTGCAGAACTATAAAAAAGAACCCCTTTGGAAAAAAGACAATTTTTAGGTCTGTTTTCATGTAAATCCACTGCCACTTTGTAAATCAACAAAAAAATCGTAGCAATGTTGCAAAGACTTTTTGTCAGTGTGGGATGTACAGCTGAGCTGGTGCAATTACATGTCTATGCCAAGCTATAACAAAATAGAAATCCACCTGAAAGTAGATACTCATCCATCTTTCTGTACTCCATACAATTTCCCGTTTTCATAATCAGGCGTCATAATGTCACTGCGGTCAAGTATGGAAACCTTAACTCATTGTTGCATCCCAATGAACTGTAGCTTCGTTAAAAGCTGTCAATTCAAGGCATTCATCTGTTGAATCTAAACTACTTCATTTTCTTTCAGGTATTGCCAAAGGAAAAAGTGAATTAGACTTTTTTTTTTTTTTTTTTAATTATGTCTCTTAGCTGAAAAAACAGTGGAGAGAAGTTTACAAGTTGCCCCATACACCAGAAGTCCTATTGCTTTGAACTTTTGAAATCACTGTCAAGTCCAAAGACAAGCAAACGATTTTGCAGAGAATTGACTTCATTCAATTCATCATTCAACAGCGTGGTTTATGTGCAAAGATGACTATCTATTTGTTCATCAAATGAGAGCATAAAAATAGCATTTTCAAAATTCTCATCAATTGCCACAACATGATTACACTCTAGTATCTATTAATTCCATTTGTCTGTGAAATGATGAGAACTATGAGGCATCTTTTAAATAATAATGGTTAATTCATACAGTAGAGTAAGTCTTTCGGTTGCAGTGCAGGTTACTATATATAAATCTTGGCTTTTTGCAATTGTGTTAAATATTCCTGCTACTCTTTTGTTACTGTCAGGGTTAGCATGCATGAATGTTGCTACATTTAATGATTGCCTTGTACATTACTTTAGCTGGCCTAGATCAGAGAAAATACTGTGCTATGTCCTGTGAGCCAACCATCATTAAACTTGCTTTCCCCCACCCCCCACTCCCATATGTACATATATACATATGTACTCCCATATGTACAGAAGAGAACTGCAGAAAGACACCAACATTAGATAGATCAATGACTTGATTCAGGATGAAATTAAGATGTTAGTCCTTCTTATTTGCATGAAAATTACTCAGCCACGCAAGCTGTAACATTAATGAAATACAAGACTGTGACTAATGGTGTCACTCTAATTTATCGTGCTTCCCTTTGTCCCCACTCTCTGATTTTATACTCTGTCAATCAAAAGACCTGCCCATAGTGGTCTTACTCTGCAATCACTGTGCTTTGCTGTGGCACCTGATGCAGTGTCAGAGATTATACTCTTCTACATGATCATGGTTCAAATCTAAGTCAACCAACCATGTGCATATATCAAAACCTATGCTATTTTCTGGTGCTTCGTGAGTACAGAAAATAATGGGATCTTTTCTTCATTGCTTTCTGACTGCAATAGCTGTCATTTTGACATCATGTAAGGAAGACACTGATACAGTCACATCTGGTATAAAGCATGTGCAGTTCAAAAGAAGCAAAAATCATTAAGTAAAAATGTATTGAGATGTCCTATTAGGATTTTTTTTTCTGAATGATACCTTCATGTATTACCACCACTCTCTTTGCTCCTTGTAATCTGATTGGGTTTGTTACCATGATTCTTTGAGTGAAAAATATTATACCTTCTTGAATTTTAAAATAATAAATGGATGAAGTTGTTTTGCAGTCTTATCATCAATATCTTTTATTTGACATACACTTGAAAAATTCTTCAGCACTGGCTATCAAATCTTGATAGGTTACTTCAGATTGGTACCAACAGATTGGTACAAATAAAATAAAACTAGCGTAGCTGCATGTCCTCCATACCGAAGTGTCACTGAAAAAGACATTTGTAACACAGGAGAGAGAAATCAGATAGCTTAGAGGCACAGCCCATGTGTAGAAACGTTTTTCTTTATAAATTGTGGGGACGTTGCAAAGGTGGCAACATAGGATAGTTACATTGCTATACTGGAAATGCTTTAGGAGAGATCAATATGTGAACAGTGTTCCCACTACAACTGCAAGGAAAGTTCTTATTATTAATAATTAAAAAAAATATATTTATTTGGTGGCAGTAGTTTCATACAATAGCTCTCAGGCACCCCTGTAGGAATAAGATGCTGCAGTGTTTGATGAGAAAGTCCAGTATTGATTCAGGCTGATAAAATATTTTTCTTTATCTTCTGAGAAGTCTCACTACATAGATGTTATGAATAAAAGTCTGGCATTTCTGACATGTTGAGAGTCCCAACAGATACAATTCTTTCCTGTTATAGAAACTCTGTTCTCTCTCTGTCTTCTTTGCTGTTTGACAATGTATGTGAACAGAGAACTGCACATGGAAGTAGAGAAGTATAATTCTCTGTTTTTCTGAGGCTCAGGCTACTGAATAGGTATCATTGTATCCATGTCTCTTGAGAAAAAAAAAACACTGCAAAAACTTCTTGGAGCATTTTTTTGGTGTGCAGCCTCCTACTGACAGCTGCAGAGGGAAATGTCTTCTGGTCTTTTTATCCCTTCCTCTTGCCTTGTGTTTTTTCTATCAACTACCCCATAAATATTTTCCTGTAACTGGTACAGATGATGCGCCTGATGCCTCTTGCTCAGGACCTCATCAGAAAGGAGACACATAATTTTAATCTGCACTAAGAGAGAAGCATCGACTCTGAGGCAGCTGGAGGCTAGGTCTGAATACCAATAATTTTCCTTGATTTGAGAACTTCATAGCCCCTCTTTTTCTCTGGTTTCAGTCATATGCTTGATGTTTCATGACCAATTCGTGTTTATTCATGCTAATGCTAAAGTTCATCCTGTGTCGTCGATAGTTTGTGTTTATAGTTATCCCTTATCCACATTATAGATTTCCTTTGTATCTCTAAAGTCTTTCTTGCAAAGACATCTCCATTCTCCATATCTCTGGGCTTGTCTCATCATGCAACATATCACTAATATGCTAAAGTGCTTCAGATTTCCGGATTTGACTTCAAGTTTCTGTGAGACTTCTGTCTCTCATTTCACAAAGATAAGTGAAATTCACCGTGGTAGGCATTAACATCGAATGGAATAGTACTTCTCAGACCAGGGCAAGTCTCCTTTCTTGCTAAATTTATCCTGATAGATACCTCCTTAATAAGGAGGGAAGAAAGACATGCACATTCCATGTTCATATTTGTGCTACTTGTTTGCCATTTAAGATATTTGTTTGGAATGTTTCACAGCAAAACTAAAATGCTCTTTTCTTGTTCTAAGTAGGCTGGGTAGGATAGTGGTACAAAGAATTAGAATTTCCCATTTAAAAAAAAATACGTCTACAGTGAAGCGTGTAAGAGGTGCTGACATCAGGGTGGTCTGGAATTGTGATTACATGAATTACTGCATTTAGGATTTGAAAACAGAACAAATTAGCAAAAAAGACCCTAACTGTACTGGTATTTCTAAACTATATAACCTGACTTAGAGAGACTGAAGAAAAAAGTCTCTTTTGTCTGTGACAGCAAAGATTAACAGAAAATTGTAGATCATATTTTACAGTACATCTGTCACATTGCAAGATAATGTTGGTTTCACCCTATGGATTTGTAACACTGTACTTTGGTTCTTGCAGGAAGCAGTACTGTAACTTTTTTTTTAAGGGTTAGCATAAACTTGCTTATGGGTGGATATTTAAGTGTTATACAATATGGCTTTAAACTTTTCCTGCAATTAAAGCCTAATCCAGAACACTGAAGCACATTATCAATTTTATGCTTAACTGGAGCATTTTTTCAACAGGCCTATTCATCTACTTAAAATTAAGCACATGCTTAAGTGCATTGTTGAATCAGGGCCAGAGTTGTTACGGTGAAGCAAGAAAAACCCACAAAAAATGTCTAACAGATAATATTCATATTTCTCAGCTTAAATTGTTCATTTCAAGAAGAGGAAGAGCTTTAATATCAGCTGGCTTCAGGCACAGGTGAAGCAGGCAGCTGCTTAGGTCATGGCTGTTGAAAGCTGCAGATTGCTTGCTTTTCCTAGGACAGAGGAGATGAGATTGATTATTCCAGCAGTATTTGCAGCTTGGCCGGGCGATTCCCTGCAGATCCTGCTGAACTGAGAGGTCAGGCTAACAGGGGCAGCAGCTACCGCTGTGGATGATGAAACTGCCTGAGACAAAGAGTCTTTGGTTTATGACAGCCCTGTCCTGAGGGTACTTAGCAGCTCTGGGTAAACTGAGGAAGGAGTGAAAGAAAGCAATAGACCTTACCAGTCTCATGCTCAATCTTCCCACAGACTGTATTAATATTTGTCTCTTTCTTAAGAGAAAACTAGAAACTAAAGCTTCCATTTAAGCCTTCTCCCAGAATGTTTTTGGTTGCATATTAAGTTTTGCCGATGCTGCTGATAACGTCTGATGTCTGGATGCAGTGCTGTATCATTATTGGATTTGCTGTTAAGAGTCATGTGGGTTAAAGTTGCTGCTCCTATGATTTTTTTTCTGGATACTTACAGGTAGTGATGCCGGTAGCAGCAAGAGCACCGTGGTGTTACACAGGCACCTCCATCAGACAGATTTGCAGTGTAGGATTTGTTGCTACAGAGCAGAGGTCAAGCATGCAGTTAAAGGAGCAGCACTATGTGGTCTGGGCCTTCCCATTGAGCTGTCGGGCTCGTGTATAGGCTCCCTAGAGCTCCCACGAACTTCAGAGGGTGCCTTGAGCCCGAGGTGAAACCTGCTCTTGCTGTAAATTATTCAGCTAAGCTTTTGATGGCGACAGTCCGTAGAGTAAAATATTGAGAGGGCCACCAAGATGATGAGCCATGAAGATGATCAGAGTCTGGAACAGCTCTGCTGGGAGGACAGGCTGAGAGAGTTGGGGTTGTTCAGCCTGGAGAAGAGAAGGCTCCAGGGAGACCTTACTGCAACCTTTCCGTACTTAGAAGGGGCCTGTAAGAAAGATGGGGACAGACTTTTTAGCAGGGTGTATGATGACAGGACAAGGGGTGATGGTTTTAAACTAAAGGAGGGGAGATTCAGGCTGGACATGAGGAAGAAATTTTTGACACTGAGGGTGGTGAGAGCCTGTCCCAGGTTGCCCAGAGAGGTGGTGGATGCCCCATCCCTGGAGACATCCCAGGCCAGGCTGGATGGGGCTCTGAGCAACCTGATCTGGTGAAGATGTCCCTGCTCATGGCAGGGGTGGCACTGGATGAGCTTTGGAGGTCCCTTCCAACTCAAAATATTCTATGATTCTTTGATCAGTGTGCAATATTGATAGGACTTGAGTTCTACCAGGTACAACCCTGAACAAACACTGGCTTAGGAGGAGCAGGGATTCCCATATAAAACCTGGAGGTAGTGTTGAAAATCAAGCATATCAATATAAGGACAGACTGGGTAAAGAGGACTATCCATAGGTGAGTAGATAGTTGCATTTCTCCAGGTTTCTTCAGGTTACAGGTTACGTGATGTCTTCCCTTTTTGTCCCTGAATAAAAAAAAACATCTGCACAGGGTACCAGCACTCCCATTGCAGTCCTATAGCTTTAAAGTTAAATATGTGTTAAAGTGCTTTGTAACATCAAGGAGTCTTGCCAAGGAGGAGGAAGAGGCCATTGTGTTGTAAACAGTATAGCTGCTATGGAAACTGTGGTGACTTGCAGAAAAATGGAAGGATGGGAGGTGAGAAAATGCATGCAATTTTTTTTTTAATATTTAAATCATAACTGTGATTAGTGACCTTACTTCCTGTATTTGTTTAAATAACATGGAAGGCTAATATAATTGTTTTCAAACTGCCAGAATATTCCTGTGTTATGTTGCATGCCTTGTTCGTGAGGTAAAGATGCTTATACGTACAATTATCTATTGAAAACAGTTGACCTCATGTTCTTGTATCCTAAGCTATTTTGCAAATTGCTACAGTTCTCATACAGAGCAATGTAGGTTGTCTAATGATTTGTTAACTTTTCACTTCTTGGCCCATGTTTAGCTGTAAAACCACAGTCCTGTTAATTATAAAGAATCCATGTCTGTGTTTTCTTTACTTTGCCTTGTGGGGAGAAAAATTAAATGTTAGGGAGGGGAGTTTGGTTTTTCTTTTCTTTTTTTTTTCTTTCATATAAAATGTTAGTGACCTGTGGCAATTTCCAAAGTATTTCAGTATGTTCTCTGATGTTTAAATTGAGCTTTACATCATTTGTTATAGTGACACCTGCTGCCCTTGTAATGGTTAAGTGTATGTGAGTACATAGAACCCACTTTTCGAAAATTTATAACTCCACTGTAAAAATTTTATGCTGTGCTGAAACTTGGCACACAGGCTTTTTGACTAGAAACAAATTATTCTTTAAAAATGTGGTAGGGAGAAGTTGTTCATTCACAAGAACTTACTGTGCAGTAAAAGGAAACTGATTTTACTGCCATACTTATCTGTTTATGCCTCTGTAACCTGGAATATGAGCAGAATGAAATAGTGCATTTGTTCACTTTTTATGTCATTAAATCTCAAATCAAGGTTTTGCTTAGGTCACCGATGTGAGTGGATCTGATTTTGTTTTCCTAGTTCTTCTGAATATTTCTCTCTGTCACAGATGCCCACCAGACAATTTGATTAAACATTGCTCAGTCATTTTCAAGCAAGGAGCCCAGCTGGTTTTCAGCCAGAGAACAGGCATTGCTGGATGAAATCTTGGAAAATTCTCTCCCAATTTCTGGGTCTTTAAGCTTGCTATTTATGGAAACAGCAACAGGTGCTTTTCTTTCATGTTAGGGCTGGCTTTTTTAATAAATATTTCCTGCAGGGCAGAAAACAGAAGGTAGATGTTACCTGGGAAGGTAATCACTGTTGATAGGGACATTTTTTTTATGTAGCATTATCACTTTTTTTCAGATGGCTATGAGTTTTCCAGCATGTTTGCTGAGGATGCTATAATGACCTCAAACATCTCTTTTACAAAAATCCCTTGCAAACCAACTGTGGTAGTCCTTATCATCTTTGTAATTATCTTTTACTATGAAGAATAGTATAAATAAAAGTCGTTTGTGCTTTTTGTCTGTGTAATCATGAGAATACAGGATTTTTTTTCCAAAGCCGCATTGTCATAGTTTATATGCTTTGTGCCAGGAAACAAACTCTGAACCAATTTTAACACATTAAAATGCATAGAGAGAAATATTAAACTTTTTGTGTTAGTGTGTAGAAAATAAAGCAGATTGAACTTATATGGTGAAGTTAACAGAGTGGAACTACAACAAAGTATACTGTACTACCTTTATCTAGGAATTTTCCTTTTACATTTTATTGATTCACCTTAGGTTTCACTTGTGTCTCTGCAGACTGTTCTGGATTTATAACAGTGTTAAATGAATTATGTGAGCACACTTTAACTGCAAGGGGATGCCTTTGCAACTCGGTGAGCTGTATTTTTCATGCTGCTGAGGAGTCTGGTGTTAACAGTGATAAATAATAATACTGCTGATAGAGAAGTTGCAAATACTTGGGTACTCCAGCTGGGTCTTGTGAGATGAGATATGCTTGAGTTGGGAAGTGAACTGGATTGAGGATCACCTGCAGGTTGACTCCAAAGGTCTGGTCTGGTGAGAGGAGCCCGGGGAACTGGTCCTGTGTCTGCATCTTCAGGACCATAGGTGACCACGCAGGAGGGCAAAGATCATCTTAAACCTGCTTCTCATCCTTGAACATGGCTGACGTATTATTAATGTATAGCTTCATCTTCATGGTAATTCAGTAACTAGCAACAGCACCAGCTTTGGTGACTGTTTATCCAGAGTCTAGACATTTTATATGAGTTTAGGGCTCCCTTCTGTGTTTTATAAGGGAGGCAAACACACCTTCTTTGGTCTTGTGGTAGCACGGCGGGTGCATTGGCTGTGTGCTGTTCTGCCGAAACAATCTCCAGAATAAGCAATCTGCTAGTGGTTTATCTGAAACTGTGGTTCAGCAAATATGACGTGGGTGTATCAGTCTCCACCTGTGGAAAGAAGTAGTGGGAACATGCCTATCACTGAGTAACAGCATCACCACATATAGTTCAACAAGTATAAGCCATCATACAAAACATTAGATAGTTGGATAGAATGGCTTTCTTTTAGTCTTTAAGAAGATTAAGTGCTGTTTTTTCTTCTTTGGTCTGAACTTTGAGGAGAGACAGCAGTCCAGAAAAAGAAGGAATATGATAAAATGCCGTATAACATGACCCATAGTAAATAGGTTTGTTGGAAAAAAATATAGGTGGAAGTTGTGCCATCCACCTCCCTTTGAAGTGAGGCTTGCAGAAAATCTGTCACAGAGCTTTCTGGATCAAAAGTTGGAAAATTCAAAAAAAACCCCAAGCTAAATGATAGGGCAATCCTGCTGGCTGCTGACCATGCAGACCCCAACCAAACAAAACACGTTAATACAAACTTAACCTTCAAATCTCTGATTAATTCCTTTGCCTTCTATAGTAAGTGATTTATTAAACCAGAACCAAGAATGCAACATTTTGGAAGAACAAACCTTGTTAACCTATTTAATGTTTGCTTTAACAAATCATCTGGGTCAATTTCCTTCCTTTGTCTCCCCAGTGCTCATCAGCCTCTTGGGCATGTGCTTTGTGTTATAAACCCACAAACTATGAACTGTGGGTCCCTGAAGGCACCGTGAGACATCAGCTCCCATAGATGCTGCACAATATCATCTTGCAGTCTTCTTAATTACCTCTGGTTTAAAGGTGCTAAAGTGTACAGAAATACTTTGCATTTCTTTGTGGAACAGAGCCTTTGATATACATTAAACTCAAATATGTGAAATGCTAGGTAGCAAAAGTAGAGAGGTTTTTATGTTTGTTTTTTGAATAATTAATACCTTAGCTGGCTAAACTCACCCACTGTCGTTTCATTCAGTATTGAACAATTCTCTGCACGGACATCGCTAGACAGTCAATAATTCAGTAAGACAGTGTTTATACAGTGAAAGTCGGTGTAAAATACATATGCAAAATTGCAAACTGGACTAAGTTTCTGTTTACATTAAATACATAAACAACACTGTGATTTTAGTTATATTTTCTGTAACACATACAATGTGTGCCACAGTTCTTATGTGTACATAGCCTACACATAAATATTTCCCATTAATGTAATGAGTTCGTAATGCTTTTTAGGAAATCAAGTGCCCATGACCGAGGACTATGCATAAAGTGTGTTGATGTGAAGTTTATGTGGCAATGGTAATGGAGCATGTTTCCCTTTACAGATAAGGATACTTAATATTTATAGCGTGCTTTCCATTTTAAAAGCATTTTAGAAACATTAATTAGTGCAAGCCTATCAAGGGAAAAATAATCTGAGATGCAGATTCCTATGGGTGAGAGAAACCTTGGACAGCAGTAATACCAAAAGAGACTTAAAAGTAATAGCTGACAGCAAATTACGCATTAATTTAGAATACTGATTTGACAGCAATAAAGACCAGTTCAATTTTAGTCTAATAAGCAGAGGTCTCTTGTCACTTGGGATGCTGAAGTCTCGTTAGCAGAAAGATATTGACAGCTGGAGAGATGGAGAGAACAGCATACACAGGAAAGGTATTTGGAGCCTGGATTTATAAGGAATGGTTTTACGTTAAATCCATCCAGGCTGGCTAAAGGGCAACAAAGGAAATATCTTGTAACACTTGAAAGGTATCAACTCGAAGCAGAGAATGTAATATGAGAAATGGGATTAAGAAATATGATTTGAAATTAAAAAGAGGTTTTGGGCAATATATTAATAAATTGTCAGTGATGTCTGTTTGCTTGCAAAATAATATTTCCAGAGGAAAATGAAGCAGCATCTCTTCCTTCATTTAAAACTGTGCTGCAAAAATACAAGTAATAAGAAAGAGTTCTTCTGTAGTGGGAAACAGATTAGTTTGACAAACTCCACAGAACATATTTCTCTTCACAGTCCTTTGTAAGGAATTATTGCTTCCTTTGTAAGTAAATGAAGACCCGTCATCTAATATTATATTCTGGAAAAAACAATGTAAGTAGATAAACGAATTAACTTGTGCATGCAAGAAAGCCAGTACAGCCCTAGATTTGTACAGAGAGATAGGTGCAAGCACTAAGTCTCTGACAAATTTATCTTTCAGTTATCAGGGCATCCCGCCTTCTTGTCATGCACTTTGTTTTCTTATAAATGATTCATATAGATAAAAGGTTGTTCTCCATTGGTGTTACCTCATTTTCCCTGTCTGTGCTTCTTGCAATCACACTCTAATATTTTGAGATTAGATGAGCTGAACATGGTATAAGCTGAGATTTCATTAAGGGTGTCAAGGTGACCGGTTCAAGTAATACTTATACATTCAGGAGTAGTTTCTGCTGAAATGAGTTACTGTGATTGAAAAACTCATCTTTGGTCTGTGTGGGAAGAACCCTGCAGTATTTTAAGTGCACAGTTCGTATGCACAGAGTGTGGATATGTGCCTCCTGTGCTGCCTGATCCTGCAGTTCTCAAGTGATGCTAAATTATCTGCTCTGTTGTAAGGGAAGGATACAGTTCTCTGAAGCACTGAAAACACTGGAAAACCTAAATCTAATGGTTTAGACACTTAGGAACAGAGCTTTGTTAGCTTTAATGAGTCTGAAAGCGTAAATAGGTCACATAGGTAGAATGATCCTGTAAGCATAACATATGAACGGGTTTGTAAATGTATTTAAGGCAGTAGGAAAGAATATCTCTGACTTTCTGTATGGCTTCTCCTTCCATCAGGGACAGGTATGAGTAAGGCTCTTCAACTAGTTGAGCTATAATAAAGAGAATAATTCTATCTCTCCCTTAGCAGCAGCACATTGAAGAGTAGTGCTATGGGATTTTTTCTGTTTCAATTGTAGCATTTCATAGCACGTATCCATCTTTTGCAAGATCAGTACAGCTGAGTGTATTTTGTAAAAGGTCTGCTTATGTCTTTTAATCTGAGCTTGTTGAATTTATTATTCAGGTTTTTAGCCACATCCCCTGTTGGGTCAGATTTCCAGCTCTTGTGGACTGTATTTGCAACTTTTTATAGTACTCAGTACCTATCTGATGTTTCTGTCTGTCCCTCTCTTGCACTACACACTAACAGTAATCAGCCAGGTGAAGCCCAGATCTTGACTTTTAGGGATGCAGGAGCTGCAAAAGCACGAGATGTAGAGAAGCAGAGAATCTGGTGTTCCAGACTCTAAGGCATGTGTAAATCTGGCTGGTACTGGTAGCTGGCCAAAGGTGGGAACCATCATAGTCCTTATATTCAGATCAATGTGTAATGTTTAAAGCCGCTGGTTAGATCTACATGGCTGGTGTATAGTAGAACACCCTACTCATTGCCCCTGCCAAATGCTACAGAACTGATTCCTTTTATGTTGTCAAATCATCACTTAAACCTATTGTGTTCCTTATTTGTCTGGACTGAGTAGAAGTGCATTCTCTGTATGTCTGGGGGAGTGTCACCTCTTTGAATCTTACCGCAGGTTCCTGCCACCAAGAGCAGTGATTTCAGCAGGATTATGATGGTTGAGATTAGCAGAATGAGATTCTGTCCAAAGTCCCATCTTTTTTTCTCCAATGTGCGAGATCCTAGTGTGCAGAATTACAGAAAAAACCTTGAAGCCTCTGAGGCCTCGGGTGGCTTGAAGCAAGTGCTCTCAGAGAAGGCTAAGAAGTTTGAGACCTATTAGTGTGAGGTACCCCACTGATAACACTCAAGAAGAATAAACTATTGGAAAGGATTTTAGTAAAAATTTTTGTCCATCCACTACACTACATTACACTACACTACACTACACTACACTACACTACACTACACTACACTACACTACACTACACAAAACAAAACAAAACAAAACAAAACAAAACATGTTGCTCCTGAGACATACTTTGTTCAGGTCTTTGTCAGAATGGTTATTTTTCACACCTTCCCCCAGTTATGGGTTAGGGACATCGCTCAGTGAGGTGCTTGAAGGCAAAGCCTTGTCAGAATCCACAGGGGATGTTATTTTGCAATTATGGTCTGGTGTTGCCTAAATTTCTCCTGGAGATTTAACTTCACTGGAAGGTGACCAAAGATTCTTTGCTTTCTGAAGCTCCTTCTATGAAAGCTGTGGCTGGTGGCAGAAAAAAAAATCCATAAATTCATCTATTTAAACCTCACTTGTGCCAACATGAGTGCAAGTTTGTGCTTTGTCTGTTTCCAGTGATTTTAACAATGCATCAACAGGATGTAGAGTGGAAAATAACAATGAAAACCAAGTGCTGTTTGCATTGCTGCATATGCATTATGCTATATGCAGGCCATTAACTGATTTATTACCTTCATCTTTTGCTCTGTAGGTTAGATTAAGTCCTTCTGAATGTGTGGTTTTCTTTCAGCTTAAAATGTTACTTCTTCTCTAATGCCTGTGGCTAAATGCACAAGAAATTTAATGGTAGGTTTGACGTAACGGTGAATTCTTTACACTGGTTTGAAAATCCCTAACAGACTCTATAGCAGTTTGCATTCACTAGTTGTAAAATCCACTACAAGAATCTTTTGTTATCTGGAAAAGATATGGTATATGGTTGATTGCCAAAGTTTAAGGCTTCAGGGACAGATGTTAAATTTTCAAAATTTTTCCTACTTTTTCTAATACAGTTAAGAAAATGCTTTGTCTTATTACTTGGCTAATTTCCTTGAAATGCTGAATTGTGGAATGAGATTTGGTTTAAACAGCTCCAGACCATGCAAGTATTGTGTTAATGTGGATTATTTCAGGAGGAATAAACTGTGTTCCAGTAAAAATACAGCAATAAAATTTGCAACCTACGATTCTTCTTTGATCATTTAGATTCTTTGGGATTTGATTCCCAGCATTGCATATTGGGCCAGTAATTGATAGTTCATTGTACTGCCATATAATTCATGTTTTTTTGCAAAACCACAGCAGAGGCATGCCTGCCTGCTGGCCAGGGTGAAAGGACCGATTAGGCAACAGGAACTTTGGATCGCTGAACAGCTTCTTCATGCTGGGATCTCACACTCTTGGCAGAGTCCAAAGTCAGAGCAGTTTGTAATCCTGGCTCAGCTGTTTGCACCAACAGTAAGGGACTATAACGTAGAAAACAGTACCAAAGGGGAAGACAGTAGAAAATTAGGTATGTGGACCCAAACCAGAAGCAATAGGGAAGGAGGTTTGTTCGTTCAGTGGAATCCTTATAAAAATCAGTTGATTGATTGTGCGATATGAGGTGCTGAAAAATTAGTGCTAATGCAGACTGACAGCATTGGATTTCAACAGTGCATGGAGAGTGTGGAGGGAAAGGAGGCAAAACCGCTCAGTCCTTGGGCCTGTGATAAAGGCAGACACGTGTCTGAAGGCATCTCCTGGCTGTTGCTGCCTGTGATGTCCATAATCATCCCCCCACTGATCAGAGAGTGTGTGTAGGTAGAGAAGAACACATGTGGAGCATTGCCTGTTAATAGGAGATCCTAACTATTCTGTGAAATGCGTCTACAAAAGATCAAGCCACAGGAAATACAACCAATGCGATACCTTTATGGAAAATTAATGCCAACTAATCCAACCGAGTTAAAAATATGATCTGTCTTTATTTCAATTCTAATCCCCTTAATCAAAAGCCTGCATTTCTTACAATGTCATCAGCGCAATAAGACACTGTTTACTAGTCTAAGGAAATAGTTATGTATTTAGAATGAGATTTTTGTATGGGAAACCTGCCACAGTTGCATTAAAGTATTATTCCATACAGCTGTAAACCAAGAAATAGTTTATTGTTCAAATCAAACCTGGTAAATCCCAACCTGGAATTACTCACCATCAGCTGTGTTAGTGAATGCCGTCTTCCAAAATCAATTTTGTCATTTTGTATTATTTTCTATGCACTGTATGTCACAAGTGTTTCTGGTGATAGAAACCAAGATACACTTCTCTCTATTCTAAAATTAACTGTTTGAGTTGAAAAATAGCAGGTAAGGATGAATTGCTATGATAAACGTATGCAAAGGTATTTTTGCATGTCTTTTGTTGAGGTAACTGTAGTTCTACTGGAAATTTCCATTAAACTTAAAGCCATGACTGTCCAGATCAGAGGACTGGCTCCAATTAATATGCATTAAATGCTCCTTTAACATACAAATGTATAGAGAAAGGCATGTTTGATCATTTGGTTTTATTAGATTCTTCTAGTAACTTTCTAGCAGCACAGAAATTCGAGCCTAAGTGATTAATGTACTGAAACAAATAGCTCTGAGTAAAAGATTGTCTCAGAAAAGGCTTTTTATTGACCTTGCAGTTATTGGTTTAATATTTACCTTTAGACTCTCTTTAGTGTATTCACCCAGAAATATGAGTTCAACTGTTCGACATATACTGAAAAAGTTGTCAATAAAGGCTGTCCTGTGGCAGCAGCAAGCAGAAGAACTCATCTGTTCCTTTCTCTGACAAACTCTTCAAAACCAGATATACCTTGGTGCTTATTATCTGTATTTTTTGACTGCAAACATATAAAATCAATGTCTGTCTTACCTTCACGTGTAAGGCAGTTCCCACTATGCAGTGATCTGTCTGGTGTATTTTAAATGGAAATATTACTGGCTTTGTTCTGCGAAGGGGAGGACACTTTTAAAAGCTCAGTTGCAAAGGAGAGTATAATCTTCATTTCAGTTTTTGAAAATGCCAATTTAAAAGCTGTAAGCGTTCGTTTTGCTAGAAATGGCTAGTTGCTGTTATATTATTCCAGATGGACTTCAGACTGACTGAGATACGCACCTGAGTGGTACAAGAGACAAGGGGGGCTGATTTTGGGTATTGGTCACAACTTCTGTGCTGCACTGAGCAAGATGATTGTGCTTCATCAAATGAAGTCCTTTGTCTGTTTCTTTGTCTGTCCCCTGAAGATCAGACCATGTGTGGCCTAGGTGTAGTATGTTGCAATGTTCATTAATATTGAATTTCTGACTTATGCTGAACAGTGCCACATACCATTGCAGTTTGTAAGCCTTTTTTAATGCCTCTTCCCAAAAGTTAGAGATTTAAATTTGAAGGAGACCTAACAAATTTCTGAGAATGTATGTGGTTTAGTCTGTAAAATGGCCATGTCTAAGAAAGACCAGAGTACCACTGGTGGCAGGAACGTTGCACAACAGATTTCAGGAAGGGCAGTAAAGGTCATTAGCCATTTTATCTGTCACAAATAGGAAAAATGCTGTATGTGGGCGACTATAATTAGGTCATTGGTCTATGAACCCGAAGCCCTAGTTTCCCAACGTTTCTTAAAATTAACATGGATGTATATTTAGTATGTATCTTTGATTTGGCTGAAAAACATAGCCAGAAAATTCCCAACTGGCTATACATATAAATAACTTCACAGACATAGATTATTCCAAAGAGGGTTGGCAAGAACATATCCTCATGAAATTTGCTCAATACCCTCCAATTTCAAATACCATGAGAATGCCAGGCTTTAAAATACACCCTTGGTGCTACAGAGCTCCCTGAACAGCTGTCGTGTAGGAGGCAAGTTCGGGAGGTCTGTGGACCACAGTTATTTCCTTGGAGTTATTATGGAGGTAAGATATTGCAAGATGCGATGACTGCTGGAGCCTGGAGGCTGCAAGGGTGGCTGGCAGTTACTTAGCAAACAGACTTCAAGATGTGTTGGAAGAGTCTGTTTCCAAATCTCCCGTTTAAAGGCCGTTTTATTTTTCCCTTGAATGGTAGAGTTGGAATCTGGCCTTGCAAAATAGTCATTGGTGCAGCATGCATTACTTATCATTGTGGTTTTTTGCAATAATAACAGTCTTACCAGGACTCTTCTCTGTATGATTTTTCCCAGTAGTCCTTTCAACAGATATCCTGACAAATCTTTGTGCTAGGGTTGCCATACGCCTTGCTGGGTGTGTTTATTCCCAAGACTGGGGTTTTCATTTTTTTTTTTATTTTTTTCAGAAGAGTCTCTTAATTTCCTGTAGCACAAAGAAGCACCGTTAACACACTAACTCAGCAAAGGCTTGAGTGATTCTGGGACTCTCCTCCATTAAGAGAGTTCATGTTTAGAAAGGGTAGCTATACATCATCCACTGGAGGTTCTGCTAGAGTGTGGTGTACATAACCTTTGAAAACTGTCCCTGCCACCAAAAGCTGCCTATTCTACACCTGGCCCAGATCCATGTTCTCCCAATTTGGACCCATACTGGGTTTATGCCAGCCAGCTACTGTGTTCCTGTTCCCGTCAGAGACAGCACTTGGATTTTGCCATTTGGACTGCTGGACGATGAGGGTGGAAGCAATAAATTAAATTCCCAGAGAGGCACGGTGGGAAATAGGTGTTTTTGGCACTCGTTTGGGACAAGCCGCATAAGCCACCACAGCTCAGAGACACATGTGCAATGTGACTGTTCTAAACCTGTGCCAGTAACAACTTTTACTACATGAAGCATGACATCTGTTCACCTCTCTCCAGCAGCCACTTTCAGTCTGCCAGTGACAGCCTCTCTGTAAATGTGACTTTTGTCCAAACTTGTATTGCTTTGAGTGGTCAAGAGACCCGTACGCTTCTCTGCCTCACCCGGGTTTGTATCACTTGATTTTTAATCTTCGTGCATATCAGCATTGAAGTGGGATGGGTGTGATATTGCTGGTGCAGGCAAAAAGGAACAGAGTCCGTGGAGCAGCCGAATGTTGTTTTGTGGTGGCAGGCAGCAGCGTCGCGGTGGTGTCTGCCTTGACTGCCAGGGTAGAAGGCATCCCATGGGCTTCTGTGTCTCTGCAGCTGCTTTTACCTTCTCCAGATCGTGGGATGGAGTGAAGTGGGAGCCCCAAAGGCCGTTGAGACAATGATGCAATACTGCACAGTATAATTTTCCTTTTTTTTTTT